>CM047745.1:8371065-8971065 GCA_026225825.1 Pistacia integerrima | reverse complement strand
AGTAGAGATCGTAACATGGATTTTGAAAATTACACAAGCGACCTGAGTGATCGTTCCAAAAAGATTCAACGATTCATGTCGATTCTTACTTCTGCCTATAAAAATGTGTTTTGAACTCTATCTGTCATTCGCAACATGAAAACACTTAGAATATTTTGCCATCGAAAGCTGAGGATCACTTTGCTCAAATTTGACATGCAGAAAAGAGTGTCTTATTGAAACGAACTCTTTAGATGTTATTCATTGCACTTGACAACTATTTTGGTCAATATAATAAGCTTTATCTGACAGACGTGTCTCTACGCAATAAGTGTCAGCCATGAGCATTGAATGCAAGCCATGCTAAAACGACATTCTCTTTTGAAGCATTAAATGCGGATGAGGGCGCATTTAATACGGAGGAGATAATCACGCCAGCATTTGGCGATTTCAATAAAGGGAAATGTCAGTTGATCTCCACGAAGCATGAAGGTTACTCTTTGTCCAGATTGATGACACGTGGTCATAATCAATGACCATAAATGCATTCCCGCCCAAACGTCGCTTATAAAGGAAACCAAGCGTCGTCTTCTACCCTATAAAACCCTAAGCCGATTTCGAGTTTCTTCACAAAATTCAAATTTTCAGAGAGAAAAACAATGTTTTTGCACTCAATAAGATCAGTTCATCCTCTTCCCAGTTGATGCGTACTCGCCACTACGATTGAACATCTATTCCTAGCAACCAAGAGGTAAAGAAAGTTTCTTCTCTTTTTCTCTTTTCATTCCTATTAAAAAAATTAATTTTTACAATAATGGCGAGTATGAACATCTGGTAGGTTTAGATGGTGACCATTCTCGGGTAGTGTTTGGAAAGAAACACTTTTAAGAGTAGAAACCTAGGGCATAGATCCTTAGAAAATCACCTTTAAGAATTTTCAGGGTTTTAAGGGTTATGGAAGAGAAACCAGGATTTCTTTTACTCTTTTGAGCCATCGTACGAGGTAATGTATATGGGGACTAAGTCACCTCTACATGTTGCACATTTTCAGACTCTAAGAGCAATGGACGCTTGTAAGACAAGAACAGCTGGAGAGGGAAGCTCACAACAACCGGGCACTTCAACGGGTCTCGGAGAATTGACACTATCAACCGTCACGAAGGATGAAATCCAGAGAGCAATTAACCAATTCGTGATCAATGTAAATGTGTTTCAACACAGGTCGCATATTGCTCAGGGTCCTCCCGAGGGAATGGCTACGATCTCGGAAGCGATCTTCAAATGTGGAGTAAGGATACCCCTTCACCCCTACATTAGATTGATCCTCGACCACTTCCAGGTTGCGCCATTCCAGTTGATGCCCAATGTATATATGATAGCAGTCGCTATGTATATCGCATTTGGTGAACATGATCTCGGAGAACCAACATTAGTAGAACTTGGCTGCGCCTATTACTTAAAGAGTAATAAAGATAGAGATTCATACTACCTCTCCAAACAATCAATGATCGAGGGGGGGATATTTAGTTACCCTAGCAAAGTTGGGGCTTATAAGACCAAATATTTCTTTTTCGAGTACGATGAAATCTGTAAATTTAAGGAGCAGAGTAGGTTTTTCTTCCAATTTCCAGACCCCTCATCTTTTAACTTTAATTCTTCCTTAATAAATTAGGCTAACGAATCTTTTGCTTTCTTGCAGAAAACAAGACGACCAGATTGACGACGCTGGCTGATCGCAGTCGTATCAAAGCATTTGATTGATTACCCAACTAGAGTCGCAACACAAGGCTGCTCGTGACCACCACCAACCTTCGAAAGTACGGATTTTTCAATCTCGATGCGTCTTTGGAAAGCCTAACTCGTAAGCATTTCTCTCAAAAAAGGTTTTACGAACAAAAGAAAACTTTCTATGCTAACGCATCTTCATACCATGCAGCAACTATAACACCAAAAGTTAGTAAGACGACGAAGAAGCTTGGGGGGTTTGCATTCCCAAGGATTAATCCAACTGAGCCAACTAAAACGACCTCCAACAATGTCCCTACAAGGGGGATACAAATCGATGCTAAAGGCAACGATCTATCGAGCAACGTGAAGCTCCCTAAGCTTCCATTGCTCGTTCACCCAAGGCGAAAACCTTGGGCCATAAGTCCAAAAAGAGAAAGTCAATACCTATTGAAAATGAGTCAAAATCCGAGCTGGAAGGTTTTAGGATATTGCTAGGTAGGTTACAGCCCTACTAACTTTTCTCTGTGATGACGACCTCGAGGGATGCTCCTAGGCCCTCGACTGCCCCTATGAGCTCATAAGGGAAAGAGAGAGCGATTGCAGTTGCCCAAGGAGAAGCAGGCGAGCCATAGGCAAGCTAGTAATAAGTCGAAGGGGTCCTTGCCGCAACAAGGGTTGACCCGTTAGTGTTGGATCTTTTAGGTCAACTACCAAACCATTTACGGCCAGTGGTTTACACCCTTCTAGAATGCCAACTCGTCACAACTTTTGATAGGTTCATGGCTTCTCGACCTACTAACCTAGTCGTCACCACTCTTCAGATGCAAAGTTAGGTAACATGACTTGTTTTGTTCGAGAACTTCTTTCATTCAAGTCAATCCTTTAGTTTTTTAAAGAAAAAAACTAACTTTTTTACTCTTTTTCCATACAGTCTTTGCTTGCCCTGAATGTGGCTCATAACAAAATGGAGATCAAGGGTGCAGGGCCCCCAAATTTGCGAATGAAGGAGGAAATTGCCGATTAAGCAGAACTCGTGGGCTTCGATGCAGCTGAAGGCCATGCCCATATTCAAACAAATGTATATCTGACTGAAAGGAGTTCTGCTCAGCGAGCATCAAAGTTTTAAAACACTGAGCTCGAGAAGAAAGATAGTGATAACAAGGAGCTCCAACGAACAATAGCGAGGCTTACTAAAGAGTTGGGCTAAATTGAAGAAGAGCTACAAGCGAGCTCTAATTGCACAAAAGTGGCATAAAGGACTCGAGTTGAGTTGTGGGAAAACTAAAAAAAGCAGAAGAGAGCGCTGCAAACGGATCTTGAGCTGGCTCAAGCACAAATCACTTTACTAACTGAGCAGATGAAGCAGTAGAGCCTCGAGCTAGAGGAAAGGCTGCTCACTAGGCGTTGCAAGCTATCTACACCTTACGGCCAAATAATCTGAACATGGACATCTCCGACCTGCCCCAAGACTATCAAGTTGCTCTTGCTTCTATGGTCGAGGCCGAAGAGCAAGAAGAACAAGAGCCCACTTTGGAGGACAATCAGCAAAAAACATATGTCTTAAAGATCAAGCGATCGATCCGAAGGTTGGCGACCAACCACATGATCAAGATGTCGTAGCTAGGGATCCCGAAGATGAAGACCAGTGATCGCTCTCTTCTCTACTTAGATAGAGACTTTTCTCACTTATTCTTTTTTGACATAGCTCCTTGTTGTCCCTTGTACACACTTTTGATATATATAAAGGAATTTTGGTCTAATTGTGATAGCACTTTTATTATCTAAGTACTTCACAAAACAAATATAGCATATCTAATCATTGAACTTGTGAAATGTTATAAATAACAAGATTATTAAAAAAAACTTGAGATTACGACACAAGTAATTTTTTGAGGAGAATTGGATCAATCTTATTCATGATATTTACAACAATGAAAACTTTACAAGTAAAAAATGATCAAGCTATAAGCGAGTTCGGAATTACTAATAGTAAGGGCAAAGATACTTAGCATTCCAAGCCTACAGCACTTTAGAACCGTTAAGCCTTTTAAGGTGATACGCTCCAGGTCATATCACTTTAGCGACATGATACGGACCTTCCCAATTGGGTCCTAATAACCCCACACTTGGTTCTCTTGTGCTGAGAAAGACTTTTTTTAGCACCAGGTCACCAACTTGGAAGTCTCTTCTTCTGACTTTAAAATTGAAGAATCTTTTGGCCCTTTGCTGGTAAGAAGCTATCTTTAATCGAGCCTTGTCACAATGTTCTTCAACTAAGTTCAGACTTGCACGTAGAAGTGCTTCATTGTCTGTTTCATTGTAGAATTCTCTCTGAAGTGAACCAGTTCCTACTCCCACTAGAACCATTGCCTCATAGTCATATGTCAGCAAGAAGGGTGTTTCTGAAGTAGAGGTTCTCAGAGTTGTTCTATATGCCCATAGGACTTTTGGAAGATCATCGGCCCAATTGCCCTTGGCTACGCCAACCTTGGCCTTCAATGTATGCTTGATAGTCTTGTTGACAACTTCAACTTGACCATTAGCCTACGGTCTTGCTACTAAGGAAAATTTCTTATGAATCCCCAATTCTTCGCAAAACTTTTTGAATTCCTCATTGTCAAACTGTTTCCCATTTTTAGAGATAAGTGTATGAGGAATCTCATAACGACACACTATATTCTTGAAGATGAAGTCTTTGAGCTTCTTTATAGTGATCGCGGCCAAAGGCTCTACTTCGACCCACTTAGTGAAATAATCTATTACGACCACTACATACTTGACGCCCCCTTTACTGGTTGGCATGGGTTTGATTAGATCAATTCCCCCACATAGAGAATGACCAAGGATTGGTCATTGTCGATAGTTGGTGGGAAGGAGCTCGTGGAATGTTCACGAATCTCTGGCACTTATCATACTTCTTCACAAAGTTGAAGGCATCTTCATGAAGTAGAGGCCAACAATATCCCTAATAGATATTTTTATTGGCAAGAGATTGTACGGCAGTGTGATTACCATAGATCCCTTCATGTATCTCTATCATGATGTAGTCTACTTCATCATCGATTACACATCGAAGGAAGGGAGTGTTAAACCATCGCTTATATAGCTGATCTCCGACGAGTGTGTAACGAGTAGCTCTAGTTTGCAGGAGTCTTGCCTCAGCCTTGCTGTTGGGTAGAATCCCATCTCAGAGATACTAAATAATCGGAGTCATCAAAGAAATAGGGGAATTCAGGGCCAGAGCTACGGCCTTGCTCAAGCAAGTCGGGGTGCTTAGAACTCGATGTATCTAACCGGAATGCTATCCGGAGCATTAGAATCCAATGATGAGGAAACTTTGCCAAAGCATCCGCGATAGAGTTACCTTCTTTTAGGATTCGCCTGATCGTATAATGTCTGAAGGGCTCGAGTACAACCTTGGCTTTCTTCAAATAATTGATCATATTTTCTTCTTTGGCTTAATACTCTCCTAAAATCTAATTGACAACCAGTTCGGAGTTGCTATTTATGTCAATCATATCTGATCCCATTTCTCTTGCTAGTCACAAACCAGAGAATAACACTTCATATTCAGCCTCATTATTCGTAGCTTTGAACCCAAATCTAAGGGCTCCATAAATGCAAGTCCCTTCGGGACTGATGAGTAGAAGACCAGCTCTGGCTCTTCTCCTATTCGAAGACCCATCAACATAGAGGCTCCAGGTTGACAAGTTTCGAATGGTTTCCTTGACAATTTCAGCTGCTAGCGTCGATTCCCCGATTCCGTCCTGGTGAGAGAAACTACGAAATAAAATCAATAATAGCCTGCCTTTTGATTGCTGTTTTTGGTCTGTAATGTAGATCAAATTGACTTAGTTCCATAGCCCACTTAAGCAACTTACCCGAAGCCTTTGGCTTCTAAAGAACTTGTCGGAATGGATAATTGGTCAATACATGGACAATGTGAGCATCGAAATAAAGGCATAACTTCCTAGAAGCGATCAACAGAGCATAAGCTAATTGTTTCATCTCTGGATACCGTGTCTTGGTGATGATAGTTTACTATAACATGCAAAACTAGCAAGTGCACTAGTCGCTCAAGTAATAGAGTGATGGGTAGGATATCGTTCCCACGAGGACTGGTAGCAAAGCACTAAGTTTCCTATGGTGTTAACAAGTTCAAGTAATCGAAAATCTTGGATTTGTGGGAGCAATTTGTAATTGAAAGAAAAACAAAATAAAATCTAACAAGTAATAAATTCTTAAAAAGAAAAGGAAATGGAACTCAGAGATTCAACTTAATTAAAACGGGTAGGGTTTTGACTTCGTTTGGATTATTTATGGGTTATACCTAAAGGTTACACTATTTTCACATTTACACGCAATGGTTGTAAATCGGGTTCACTACTATGATAACATACCCTCTCGGGCTATGTTTTCCTATTTATCCTTATTAACATTCCGCAAAACCCAACAATTTGAAGGTTAATAACTCTAAATCATGAAGCACAAGAATCCTAAATTGATTTCATTAGTTCTTGAATCTATCTCTAGCATCCAATACTATAATGGTTATTACCCATGAAGCTTAACATGAATTATTTCTCAATCTCATCATGTTCATCACATACAACACTTAATTTCAAAGTAACACACAACCACAGCTTATTCACATGAAAATAGCACAAACATAAACTCAACCCATTTCAAATCCAAACTACAATCAAAACCCTAACCCATAGAAGATTAGTTCATAGCTAATTTAATGAATAAAAACGAAAATACAAGTAAACGAATAAACATAATGAAACTAAGATGAAAGAATAGAAACTCCCCAAAAGATAATTATTCCTACAAAACCTGAACTTGTTCTTTCTAACAATCCGAAAAATCCCAGCTTTTCCCTTTTTCTAAGGAAATGTACAAGACGGGCTAAACCTAACAGTCCTTAACCCCTGATAAAAAGTTTTTGTTTTTCTTTATACCTAGTCCTAAAAACCCTAGCCAAAAAAACACGCACACACGAAATCGGTACGCTTTACAAAACTGAAAATTTTAATCGTCGCTGCGAAGAATGAAAAATCCACATTCGACCTCGCCCAACTTCGGGCCAATTTGGCAAAGACAATTTCTTCGCGGGCGAAAGCTTCTTCAAAAAGTTCTGAAATTTACGTAACTGCCACTCGCTTGCCTCTTCGTCCGATTCTTCGATTTTCGACTCTCCACCCTTGGAAACAAGCTTCATCCGTGCATTGTCCTACTCCGAACTCTCCTAACTTCTGAAATCCTTCATCCCGAGTCAAAACTCACAAATTTTGTCTTTATTCACTAAAAGAGTCCATTTTAACTCGAAAACACGAAAAAGTAGAGAATTACGCACAATTCGGGTGGTAAAAATGCACTAGAAAGTACCTAACCGAAACAAAAGATTAAATAAAAACTGTATAATTTACGGATTATCAACTACCCCCTTTATAAAGCGATGCTCGTCCCCGCGCATACAAGCACAACAATAACGAAAAACAAAGACAATAACAAAACAAAAAATATGAAAACATGCAAACAAACTAAAAACCAAAAATAAAACGAATTCAAATGCTAAAATGAATTGCCTAGAAATTGCACATGTCTCACAAATTGTTGAAAGTTTATCATCAGAAATGTTTGACATTCCAAGAAGTTATAGGCTACATCGCCTGTTTCCTCAATTTGGTCCACCAAGTAGGTAATCCCCACTTCAATCCACCTTCCAACTTCCCGGATTATTCTATGCAAAAATTGTAAAGTTTATCAAATGGTAGCAGATTCCATAAGCCTAAATATCGAACTACTCTCCACTAATGAGGACTACACATAGATGAGAATCAACAGTCTTAAAAGGCTTGTAACTTTAGGTTCGGGTAATGGGCTCCAACAAAAGGATAGGAAACAAAGTAAGAGAACTCGTTGTCCTAAAGCAAAACTCAAATTACATCAAACCCACACTTTCTCAACACTCGACATGTCTACTCATTCATAGTCTTCATACGCGTATTCTTAACTTTTGGATACCATAATTGCAGGGGAGACTCGTTTTAAGGTGTACGTGGTGTTGTTATACCCGGAGAGGTCGCCAGAAATTGCCCAGCGCTTTTAAAGGCGGAGTTACGGTTTCAGCCCGTATACCCTTAAACTAGGTGATTTTGTGTTCAAACAAATTTTATTTATTTATTTATTTATTTTTTATTTTTTTATTTTTTGAAACACAACACTAGAATTGAATTGAGGTTACTACCCTCCTTTGTTTTTACTCTTTTATCCCAACTCCCACATCATTCTTTTTGGTCTCTTCTTCATTTTTTCTTCTCTTAACCCCCAAACTAATCTTTTACTCAAATGTACACTGCTTTGCTCTCGGTTTTGCATTAAGACCGAATTCTCCTAAAGGTATGGTAAAGTGTTTAGGGTAAAGGAATTTACAAACTGTTGTTTTCTAAGAAAAACAAAGCAAAAGTTCCAATGGCTCAAATGGGTGACTAGTGACAAATTCAATCATGGGTTGGCTAGAAAGGCTCAAAGCGTTCCAAAAAAATTGCCTAAATCATCTCCCTCAACCATGTCTAATCCTAGAATTTCGCCAAGCATTTCTCAACTAGGTTCTAAGAATCCACCAACATTATCAAGACTTTGCCTAATCGCATAAAATGAATCTAAGCATGCTGAAAAAATGAAAATCGTGGGTTGAACCACTCAACAAACCTCAATCAAAATTCAGGGCAATAACGTAAACTTAAGTAATGCTTAACATTTCCCAACAATAAAAAATTCAACAATCTTATTCTCATCATTGATTTATACAACTCATCATCGGCAAAACAAAACAACTAAAAGCACAATGCAACCCGTAAATACGTTATTATTTTTTTTCGAAACTTTGGCCGGTGTACGCGCGTTGTTAAACCCGAGGTCGCCAAATATCGCTAAAGGCGCGTTTTTAAGGCGCTTATTGGTTTCACTAATATACCCTTAAAATATATATATATATATATTTTTTTTCCGCCTTAAGGTGTACGTAAGCGTTATTAAACCCGAGGTCGCCAAATATGCTAGGCGCTTTTTAAGGCAAAGCATCGTTTCCAAGCCTAAGATACTCTTAAAATATATATATATATATATATATATATTTTTTTTTTTTTTTTTTCCGTTAGGTGTACGCCGGCGTTGTTAAACCCGGGAAAAGGTCGGGCCAAATAATCAAGCTAAGGCAGCCCCTTTTTAAGGCAGCCACCTGTTTCCACCAAGATACCCTTAAACTAAAAAACAATCTATTCCCTACCCCCAAACTAAATATAACATTGTCCCCAATGTTCCATTATGTACAAGTTAAAAGGAATAGAGACAAACAACAACGAAAAACAAATGAACAATAAAAAGGTACGGAGAATGCTCCCCTGGTTAAGTCATGAATTGTCGCCCTTCCACAATGTTCACCCGTCCCTTTGACTTTTCATCGTTCCCACAATCTGTCAAAAACAATAAAGCGTGGTGTTTCTTATGTTAGAACGAATTCACAACTATATTGAAAGTATTACAACCCTTTGTATTGCCCTTTTAACACTAAAAAAAAAAAAACATTAACTAAACAAATGACAAAATAAACAAAAATCCAAAACCAAAATAAAATGAGTTTAATTTCAACTAGACAAGAAAATTAAATGAAAGCAATTAAACCAAACACAAACAAGTGCTCGGGTTCGCTCTGTTCTTCTCCCTCTTCCTCCGATTCCTTCTTCTTCCTCCGATTCCGACCAATCATCCCCGAGTTCAGTTCCACCAACCTAATGATACGCGGGACGTGTCAACATTCAGTTCCTTTGAAGCTATCATCCGGCCAACCATGCATGCTCAGGTCCGCTCCATCATCCAATCCTGCCTTCTTCTTCATGTATTTCATCATGTTCATCATTTCTTGCGGCATCTCTTTCGTGACCCCGTGGAGCCGGATGATGTGGCCATGCTTGTTCTCTCCTGCTTTGCCCCCGCTCTTTGTTGGGCAGCCTTCTGCTCGGGTCCCAAGGTGTTTCTTGAAATAGTCGGCATCTAGAGTGATGGATTATCGCGGCTCATCATCTCGTTAACCTTGACTCGGCTTTTAGACACATGGCCCCGTGATAAGATGCGGGGAAACAAGAATTTGATCGCCCCTTTTGGGACGCAATCAACACTTGTATAAATGATGTCTCCCCCACATCCATACTCTTTCTGTGGCTATAGAGTAGAGCAATTCCGCCTTCTCATGAGTCAACGTGTCAGCTGCCTCTCGGCATTAGTTTAGCACATACAAAGTAAATCGCCAAAGACGAGCCATTGGTGTCCAAGCTGCTTTCCTTTGAGTGTCTTTTTTCCTTTTCTTAGACACTTCCCATGCTGTCCCTGTGGTTTTGCTATGACCGGCAAGATAATATCATGGTTATAGCCTGATCTTTTGAACGCCACATACTCATCAACCCGTAATGAGAAAGGCGGGCAAGTTATAGAATTTGTTGATTTCTATTGCCGAGAACGGGCACATCCTCCCCGCACAAACACAATCCCATCTTGACTCCTCGGGGAAGTTGGCATAGAATTCTTCTTACCAACGAGTTCTACACCCCCGCACATGAGGAGCACTCATGAACATGTTCCAATTCTACCCCTACTCCAGCCACAGATTGTGGTGTGTCAATCCACGGCCGGTGGAATGAAACCCCTTATCCTTTTCTTTGATCACGTCCCTCATGGCGTTTACGGGCGGCCTCGTTTACAAAACGCTTTGTCAATGTTCTTCCTTTCCCGCATGCTTAATTTTCGAGCCATTGATTCACCGAAATTCAATCCAAACCTAGTTAAACACAAGGAATTTCCCTTATAAAAACATAGCCCCTGCTCAACCCGCAAAAAATAATTCACACTTCCAAAGATTTTCAATTCGACCCCCTTTTTAAACCTACGATTTTTCTATTTTTAAGGTGTGCGGCGTTGTTATACCGAGGTTGCCTTGGCCCAATGCAGTAAGCTTTTTAAGGCGGGTTGGTTCGTTTCCCCCACCTCCAATATACCTTAGAATAGATTCCACATCACAATTTCAACACAATCCACACTTCTAAAATTCGCAACTTCACCCCCTCCCCCAAACTACGATTTTTTTCAATTCAACACAAACACTCCAAATAATCAAAAACTACACTTCTAACAATGAATTTGCATATAAACTTCTCAACATGAAGCACATCACAACTCAACAACCCAAAAAATATCTCATATTAAAAATTCACATAATTTCTAGATCTACGAATATAGACTAAAAAATTTTCCAAAATAAAGCTTTGGGTTTTCGAAATCTTACCAATATGAAGTCGCTTTGCACCACCAATTGACTTAAAGAAACGATCCAAACAAAAAAACCCCAAATTTTTTATCCAAAATTTTTGTGAAATTTTTGTGAAAATTGTTGTTGAAATGGGTTGATTTGGTGTTTAGGAATGATGTGGAGTGATTATTTTGGTTGGAAAAGTAAAATAGAAGTGAAAGATTGGAGGATTGAAAATTTTCTCTCAACTCACAATGGAAGGCGGCGTGAAAAATGAAGAAAGAAAAGTTGGTATTTATAGAAAGGAGGCCGCGCGGCGAAGTTCATCACGCATGAACCTAGAATTTTTTCCCTGAGGGTTTCGCGCGACGAAGAAAATATCTTCGCCGGGCGAAACATTCCCGAGAGGCACCTAACCTTTGCCTCGTAAGAAAAATTCTTCAGCCGCGCGAAATGCCTTAGCCAATTTTTCAAAAAAATTTTTCTTTTCTTTCCGCGCGAAGATAATTACCGCCTCCAACGAAATCGTCCCAGAGCTAACCTGGTTTCTTCCTGCCTTCTTCGCCGGCGGAAGAAAATTCCCCTTCGCCCTGCAGTCTTGAAAAATTTCCATACCTTCCTTTGGCTTTAGACTTCAGAAACACTGAAAAAAAAAAAAATAAATAAATAAATAAATAAATAAACATCAAATTTTGTACATACTCATGATGAAATAAGAAGAATTCAAACAACAAAAATTTAAACTCAAAAAGTTAAAAAACGCTTTGGGTTGCCTCCCAAGAAGTGCTTGTTTATAGTCGGAAGCTTGACTCTTTCCATCCCTTAGGTTAGGATATCCACCGGATTGGGATGAACTTGCAACTCAATCACCCCTCAACGTATGGCTTCAACCTCGTCCCATTAACCGTGGAAAGTGCCCTTTTCCTCATGTGTGACTTCCACTGCTCCGGATGCATGTATCCTAGTTATAGTGAACGGTCCGGACCATCTAGACTTAAGTTTTCCGGGGAAAAGCCTAAGTCTAGAGTTGAACAACAACACTTTCTGCCCAACTTCAAAAGCCTTTACCCGGATGTGCTTGTCGTGCCACCTTTTTTGTTTTCTTTATAATTCCGGGCATTTTCATATGCTTCCATCAAAACCCCTCATCCATGCTCAAAGTTAGCATTCTCTCCTCTCCCATGCTTTCAAATCCATGTTCAACTTGCTTTGACGGCCCCAATATGCCTTGTGTTCAAGTTCCACCGGCAAGTGACATGCTTTCCCATACACCAATCTGAACGGAGACATACCAATTGGGGTTTTGAATGCAGTGCGATAAGCCCATAAAGCATCGTCCGGACCTTCCTTGGACCAATCCTTCCTCGAGGCATTGTTTTCTCTTAAAAATCCCTTTCAGGTTCCTCTATTTGACAATTCTACTTGCCCGCCTCCTTTGTGGATGATAGGGTGTTGCCACTCTATGTGTCACTCCATACTTACTCAAGAATGCATCCATTTGCCTATTGCAAAAATGCGTTCCTCCATCACTAATAATCGCTTCGTGGTACTCCAAACCTTGAGAAAATGTTCTTCCTCACAAAAATTAATTACCACCCTAGCATCATTAGTTGGAAATGCAATTGCCTCAACCCATTTCGACACATAGTCCACAGCTACCAATATAAACATGTTCCCATAGGAACTTGGGAAAGGCCCCATGAAATCAATCCCCCAAACATCAAAAATTTCAACCACCGTGATGTTGTTCAACGGCATCTCATCTCTTTTTGAAATACTTCCCCATCCGTTGACATTGGTCACACTCGGATCATCCGGAAGGAATCCTTAAAGAGGGTTGGCCAATAAAACCCAGATTGTAGCACCTTCGCTGCTGTTCTAGCTCCCCCGAAATGGCCACCCACTTCCCTCTCATGACAATGTCTTAGAATGCTCTCCATTTCTTCCTCCAGGACACATCTCCGTATTCATTTGGTCAAGATGTGTCTCAGACAGAATGGCTCTTCCCAAAAATAGTATTTTAAATCGAGAAAAATTTTCCCCCTTTTTCTTCATTGAAATGTCATACCACTTGGGAGTACCCTTGATGATAGATAATTTGCAAAGTCCGCATACCATGGTGCTTCATCCACTCTCATCGCTTTCTCATCCGAAATGTTTCAAATTGGCATTTCCACCTCATCTCCCTTGATTGGTCTCTCAATTCTTGACAAATGATCAGCTACTACATTTTTCGACCTCTTTTTGTCTCGAATTTCCAACTCAAACTCTTGAAGTAGTAGAATCCATCTTATCAACCGAGGTTTTGCTTCTTGCTTCGCCAAAAGGTAATCGAAAAGGCCTGAATGGTCTATGTAAACGATTACCTTCGCACCCCTAAAAGATAAGAACGAAATTTGTCAAAAGCAAACACCACAATAACAAGCTTCTTTTCAGGTGGTGTAATTAGGTTGTGCATCAACAAGTGTCTTGCTAGCATACTGAATTACATGCAACACATTATTTTTTCTACCTAGTACTACCCCCCTAAAGCAAAATCACTAGCATCACACATTAGTTCAAATGGTAGTCCCCAATCAGGGACTGCTATAATAGGTGCAGAAACTAGCAATTTCTTTAAAGTTAGGAAAGCATGCATGCAATCATCATCAAAAACAAAAACAACATCTTTATTTAAAAAGATTGCCACGTGGGGGTTTAGAGATCTTAGAAAAATCCTTTATGAAGCGTCCTATAAAACCCCCGCATGCCCCAAAAAAGCTTGATCCGCTTTGACATTTGATGGCGGTGGTAGCTTCTCAATAACCTTCGTCTTCGCCCGATCCAACTTCAATCCCATCCTTGGAAATTCTATGCCCTAGCACCAATTCCCTCTTGGACCATGAAGTGACATTTCTCCCAATTCAGACCAAATTCGCTTTCCTTGCATCGCCGCAAAACAAGAGACAAATTTGTTAGACAATTGTCAAATGATGACCCAAAACGAGAAGTCGGCCCATGAAGACTTCTATGAATCTTTCCACCATGTCTCCAAAGATTGACATCATGCATCTTTGGAATGTTGCTGGTGCATTGCATAATCCAAATGGCATTCTTCGGTATGCAAAGGTGCCGTAAGGGCAAGTGAAGGTTGTTTTCTCTTGATCCTCCGGAGCGATGGCAATTGGTTATATCCTCGAATAGCCATCCAAGGGCAAGATAATATGCATGTCTGCCAACCTCTCCAACATTTGATCGATGAAGGGCAATGGAAAATGATCCTTCCTTGTCGCTTCGCTTCGCATTTACGGTAATCAATGCACACTCTCCAACCGCTTACCGCCCTTGTTGGAATCAGCTCATTACTTTCATTCTTCACAACGGTAATCCCTCTTTCTTTGGAACAACTTGTACCAGGGCTCACCCATGGACTATCGGAAATCGGATAGATGATCCCCATCATCCAAAAGTTTCACCACCTCCTTTCACCACTTCCTTCATTGAAGGATTCAATCTCCGTTGTGGTTGTACCCTCGGTTTAAAGTCATCTTCCATGAGAATCTTATGCATGCAAAATGAGGGTGAGATACCTCCCTAATGTCCGTGATGGTCCAACCAATTGCCAATCTATGTTCCCTCAACACTCTAATCAACTTCTCTTCCTCAAGGCACTCAAATCTGCACTAATAATCACCGGAAAAAGTATTTGAATCTCCAAGATAGACATATTTGAGGTGAGGCGGTAAAGGTTTCAGGTTCAAGCCGTGGGGCTTCTTTATTATCTTCCTTTGCCTTTTCTTTGTCAAAGTCAAATTCCTCAAATTCCGCATCTTGACTCTCCTCAATTGGTTGGAGTGCTTTCTAACATTCTAGCACAATCGTTCCTTGCTTGAGTCTTCAACCTCTACTTTGTTTCGATTTTTGCTATACATGCTTCTAGAGGCAATTCGGGGATATTTTCTTCTATGGACTCCATAACAAGATCATCCACCACATCCACACTAAAAACATGAATCCGCTTCCGGACGGAAACTTCATTCGCATCAAACACATTAAAAGTTACCGTTTCATCTCGAACCTTAACGGAAAGAACTTCCTTCCTCGCACGTCATCGTTGCTCTCCCAAAATGGCCAAGAATGGTCGGGTCCAAAATGAGAGGAATCTCCTTATCCTCTTCCATGTCCAGCACTACAAAGTCCGCTGGAAAAATTATTTTCCCCACCTTCACTAAAACATCTTCAACTATCCCCTCCTGCTTTATCGACGATCCGCTAGTTGCGACATTGTCGTTGGCTTCACTTCACCAATCCCTAATCTCCCTGAAAAGCAGAAAAAGGCATCAAATTTATACTGCTCTAAATCACAAAGCACACATCAAAGGTAATATCCCTATAACACAAGGAATAGTAAAACTCCCCTCGGATCTTTAAGCTTCCGGGGGTAGTTTCTTCTCGGAGGATTACCTTGCACCTCTTCCGTTAGCATCACCGCTTTCTCATCTTCTAACTTCCTCTTGTTGAAAGTATCTCCTTCAGGAACTTCGCATAACTCGGCATTTGCTGTATTGCATCTGCAAAAGGAATGTTAATATGCAATTTTTTAAAGATTTCAATGAATTTCGAAAATTGCTTATCCTGATTCTTCTTCTTCAATCTCTGAGGAAAAGGTACGGGTGGAGTGTGATGAGCTAATTCTGGTGGTATCTCGGGGAATGGCAATTTCTCCTTTTTCTTTTGCTTTTCATCCTCTTTCTTGTTCTCTTCCCCTAAGGCACCTGAATTCTCTTCACAATTAATTTCTTCATCAATTCTCTCTTCCAACTCTTCCTTTCCGGGTTGCTCCCCTTCTTTCGTAGGTCATACTACTTCTTTTCCAAAACGTCCCCACTTCTCAAAATGATTGCATTTGCTTGTTCACGTGGGTTGGTCAACCGTGTTGCTTGGTAGAGAACCCCGTGGTCTATCATTCGGGCCTTCTCGGCCAATTGGCCCATCTGTACCTCAAGATTCCGAATGGGCGCCCTCGGTTTCTAAAGTTTGTCCTCGTCTCATTCATGAACCCATGGACTCTTGCATGAATTTACCGAACAAATCCTCCAACCCGACACTCTTGGATCACCCGGTTGATTGGTCACCCCCTGGTGGGTTGATTGGAACTTGCCTCTGGTTCCATTGGTTACCCTGTTGGTTTTGATTTCCCCAAGCCAGATTCGGATGATGTCTCCACCCTGGGTTGTATGTGTTGGAGAACGGATTGTTCGGCTGTCTTTGATTTCTGCCAAGTAATTTACTTGCTCCGTTGATGAAGACGACGGTGCAAATGTGTTTCCGACTTGGCACTCGCTGCTCACATGGTTTCCTGCACAAAAATCACATGTTAGTTGAGATGCTTGTATAGAATTTACCTGCATAGTTCCCATCTGTTTTTGGAGGGCAGTGAGTTGGGCCGAGATGGCTGTGAAAGCATCTACTTCATGAAGACCCGATGATTTCCTCGTTGTTATTCTCTCATTCGGTCTTTTGATAGTTGTTGCTTGCCAAGACCTCAAGCAACTCATAAGCCTCTTCAGGTGTCTTATTCTGCAAAGCTCCTCCTGAAGCTGCATCCACCATGGTTTGCACGTTACCCATCAAACCATTATAAAATGTTTGGACTTGAAGCCAAACAGGCAAACCATGATGTGGGCACTTCCTCATCAATTCCTTGTATCTCTCCTAAGCCTCATACAACGACTCGGCGTCATCTTGTAGAAATGATGTGATATCATTTCTCAACTTCGCTGACTTCGCTGGAGGAAAGAACTTGGTCAAGAATTTTTGTGCCAGATCATTCCATGTTGTTATCGTGCCCGGTGGTAATGCCATTAACCACCCTTTTGCTTTATCTCCCAAAGAGAATGGGAATAAACGCAGCCTAATAGCATCATCCGAACAACTGGATTCGACTTGAAGGTGTCGCAAATTTCCGAGGAAATTTGTAATGTGCCGATTCGAATCCTCCCCTTCAAATCACCGTTGAATCTTCAACTGTGGATCATCTGGATGATTGCCGGCTTGATCTCGAAGTTGTTAGCTTGTACTGTAGGTCTCGTAATACTTGACCCACTTCCGTTCACTGTGGGAACTAAAAATTCCCTCAGTGTCCTATTTTCTGGTTCAGCCATTTCAACTACAATTTCTTTCACCCGCAAAGAGGTGGATCTCTTTCTCTTCTCTCTCTGTTTAGTCTTCGTACAGTCCTCTCAAGCTCAAGGTCAACAGGAACCATTGGTTGACGTCTTGCTCTTCGCATAAACTGGATGAACACAATTGAAAGAAAAGTAAAATCACACTCAAACAAAAATTAAAACAAAAATTAAAACTTCAATCTAGTTAAACTCAAGGAAAAACCTAATGTTAACTTAAAACAGTCCCCGGCAACGGCGCCAAAAACTTGATGATAGTTTACTATAACATGCAAAACTAGCAAGTGCACTAGTCGCTCAAGTAATAGAGTGATGGGTAGGATATCGTTCCCACGAGGACTGGTAGCAAAGCACTAAGTTTCCTATGGTGTTAACAAGTTGAAGTAATCGAAAATCTTGGATTTGTGGGAGCAATTTGTAATTGAAAGAAAAACAAAATAAAATCTAACAAGTAATAAATTCTTAAAAAGAAAAGGAAATGGAACTCAGAGATTCAACTTAATTAAAACGGGTAGGGTTTTGACTTCGTTTGGATTATTTATGGGTTATACCTAAAGGTTACACTATTTTCACATTTACACGCAATGGTTGTAAATCGGGTTCACTACTATGATAACATACCCTCTCGGGCTATGTTTTCCTATTTATCCTTATTAACATTCCGCACCCAACAATTTGAAGGTTAATAACTCTAAATCATGAAGCACAAGAATCCTAAATTGATTTCATTAGTTCTTGAATCTATCTCTAGCATCCAATACTATAATGGTTATTACCCATGAAGCTTAACATGAATTATTTCTCAATCTCATCATGTTCATCACATACAACACTTAATTTCAAAGTAACACACAACCAGAGCTTATTCACATGAAAATAGCACAAACATAAACTCAACCCATTTCAAATCCAAACTACAATCAAAACCCTAACCCATAGAAGATTAGTTCATAGCTAATTTAACGAATAAAACGGAAAAATACAAGTGCAGAATAAACATAATGAAACTAAGATGAAAGAATAGAAAACTCCCCAAAAGATAATTATTCCAGTCAAAACCTGAACTTGTTCTCTAACAATCCGAAAAATCCCAGCTTTTTCTCTAAGGAAAATGTACAAGACGGCTAAACCTAACAGCCCGGAACCCTGATAAAAAGTTTTTGTTTTTCTTTTATACCTAGTCCTAAAACCCTGGGTCAAAAAACACGCACACCACGAAACCTCAGTGCTTTACAAAACTGAAAATTTTAAGCTGCGCGCGGAAGAATGAAAAATCCACATTCGACTCGCTAACTTCTGGGCCAAGAAGACAATTTCTTCGGGCGGGGCGAAGCTTCTTCAAAAGTTCTGAAATTTACAGAACTGCCACTCTGCTTGCCTCTTCATCCGATTCTTCGATTTTCGACTCTCCACCTTGGAAACAAGCTTCATCGTGCATTGTCCTATCGGAACTCTCCTAACCTGAAATCCTTCAATTCGAGTCAAAGCTGTCAAATTTTGTCTTTATTCACTAAAAGAGTCCATTTTAACTGAAACACGAAAAGTAGAGAATTACGCACCAATTCAGGTAAAAATGCACTAGAAAGTACCTGAAATCCGACAAAAAGATTAAATAAAAGCTGTATAATTTACGGATTATCACTTGGCGTCCAATAGTCACTTGCTTGTATAATATATTGGCTATTGAATTTTGCCTTCTTCCTGAACAAGAGTTGCGCTAACTGCATACTGAGAGACGCACAGGTAGAGAAATAAGATTTCTTTGGGAAGGGGCTTGGATAAGAGAGGTGACTTTCCAAGATTCTCTTTTATACTCTAGAAAGCTTGCTCACATTCTAAATTTCATTCAAATTTCTTGTTGGCCCTAAGTACATTAAAGAACAACAAACAACAATCTGTTGCTCTTGATATGAAGCGACTGAGAGCTGCTATTCTCCCATTCAAGCTCTGAACTTGCTTTCTATTGGCAGGACTTTTCATATCTAGAAGAACTTGGATCTTTTCGGAGTTGACTTCAATTCCCCAATGGTTAACCATATACCCCAGAAATGTCCTGAAGGATATTCCGAATGAACACTTGAGAGGATTAAGTTTCATTCTATATCTCCAAAGTACACCGAACAACTCTGTGAGATTGGCTATGTGATTTGAAGTGACATGTGACTTAACCAACATGTCATCAACATAGACCTCTATTGATTTCCCGATCTGCTCAGAAAACATATGGTTAACCAAACGCCAATAAGTTGCTCCAACGTTTTTCAGATTGAAAGGAATGACTTTGTAATAATACAGTCCTCAATCTGTGATGAATGAGTCATGCTCCACATCAGGTGTCTACATTATGATCTGATTATACCATGAGTAGGCATCCATGAAGCTTAACAGCTTGTACTTGAAATTGGCATCGATGAGCTTATCAATTCTAGGAAAAATGAATCTATCCTTCGAACAGGCTTTGTTGAGATCAATGAAATCAACGCAAGTTTGCCATTTGCCGTTGGGTTTCTTCACCAAAATAGGATTGGTGACCTAACTCGAATAATGAGCCTCCCGAATGAACCCTATTGAGAGAAGTTTATCCACCTCAACCTTAATAGCAACATAACGCTCCGAGTCCATAGCTCTTCTTTTATGGCGAACTAGCTTAATCCCACTGTCGATGTTGAGTGCATGACATATTACATTCGGGGTGATCCCAACCATGTCAGCATGAGTCCATGTAAAAACACCTATATTATGTCTAAGGAAGCTCGTTAAATTTGTAGCGAGCTGAGGGCTGAGATTACTTCCGATTCTTAATACTAGAGTCAGCTCATGATGGTCGATTAATACCTCAGATATAGTCTCAATAGGCCTACTATGGGAATACTTCGCCTGAACACGAGGATCTATGCTATCTTCCACTGGACCTGGCTATGGTTCGATCCTACTGATCGCCATAGCCTGCTCGGGAACACCCACTTGCTTCTTTTTTCTCTTTGCATGCCATCTGCATAGCTCTTACATAGCAGTCTCGAGATTCACACTGAGACCCCTTGACCTCTCCACACCTTGTCAGAGTGGGAAATTTCATCTTTAAATGATAGATGGAGGTGACAACTTTGAAGTTTCGAAGTAGAGGTCGTCCCAATATGCCATTAAAAGCAGAAGGACAATCTACCACCTGAAACTCTGTTATCTTAGTCACTTCGTGGGTCTCACCCAAAGTGACAGAAAGTGCAATCGTTCCCTTGGGAATTAGATGATCCCTAGTAAAACCATAGGGAGGATAGAAGCAGGCTTCAGATCTGCCTCATCCAATTGCATTTACTCAAACACTTGCTGAAATAGGATGTTTACGGCACCACCATTATCCACCAGCATTATGTGGACTTCACACCAATCTATCTCAGGTGCGATAATGAGTGCATCCTCATGAGGGTGATGCAATCATACCGCATCTTTTTTTGAGAAGATAATCTCCCCTTTTATGCGCACCTTAGCAGGTCGCGACGTCGTGTTCATTACACTCATAGAGTCATGGCGAGCTTCTCAAGCGTACTTCTCCTAAGCTCCTCGAGAATTCCCCACGATGTGTGGTCCTCCAAATATAATATCAAAGAAGTGGAGACCCTTTTGACCACCGCACTTCTTCCCCTGGTCACCTTAATCCTTTTCCTAATTGGGAGTTGGACTATCATCATACTCCTTGAAGTGCCCCTTTTAATGAGGTCTTCAATTGCTTGCTTAAGAGTTTGACATTCATCGGTATGATGCCTATTATCCCAATGATAACACAATATTTCTTGTTGTTTCTTACTAAAGGGGGATTATTCATGGGCTCTGGCTCCTCAAGCAGATTAGCTTTTTCTGATTTATCCGGAATAACTGATACTGATGCATTGAGTAGAGTATAATGATTTTTGTCACGATCGCGATGAGGAACCTGGGCATAAGATTTCTTGGGCTCAAACCGCTAGTTCTTTCCCTTCCGTTGATCGTCATTAGCCCATTTGCGATCAAATCTTCTACTATTCTCCCCCCGGTTTTCCTCCCTCTGATTGGGGCATTGGTCAAAGGATCGAGGTTGTGGCAATTCAGAGTAGCCATGGAATTCTCGATTCGGAGATATTTCTCGGTTAGATTGTAGAAGTGATTAAGGGAAATGTCATCGTTAGATTGCAGTTTCTTCCACAGGTCAATTTGCGGGTGAACTCCTGCACTAATTAGAGTTTGAACTAAATCTTTAGGTGTATTAGCTACCTTATTCAGCTTTCTGTGGAACCTGTCAATATAGGACTAGACGGACTCATTCCTCTCCTGTCGTATGTTGCTTAAATAGCTCAATGGCATTGAGAACTTCCTATTAGCTTGGAATTGTCTCAAAAATAACGAACTCATCTGCTGCCACGAATTGACAGATCCTGCTGGAAGCAATATAAACCAACGCTTGGCACGAGCAATCAGAGTTACTTCTAAACAGCGACATTTGGCCAAGTTGAAAACTTGGTAAACCTCCATGAGGTCGTTAAACTCATAGAGATGATCATGTAGATCAGAATTCCCATCGAATGCCTGCATATCGAGCATTCTAAACCTTGGAGAGAGGAGCAGTCAACACTGCTAGATAAAATAGAGATGCCTTAGCAACCTACCTGCGCTCATTTTGCTGAGCTTTAGCTGATCCAGTGCTTGCTGTAACTCCTCAATCTGAGGAAGTAGAGCTACCTAAGGATCACTTTCCACAACATGGGTTCATGTCTCACGATTACAATTGAGGAAAGACCGTAGATCGAACTCTTACCCACCTCGGTTGGAGCCTTCGGCATACCTTAGCACACGTTTGGCTGGAGCCATGTGAAGGCACTGAATGGCTAGGGGAGCTATCTCGACCTCCACGGTGGTCAAAACCGACCTGCGGATGGTGTGAATTTCCCTCGTGGTGATGGTCGAAACCATCATTCAGTAATGGGAATCCCTCTACCTTGCACTCTTGTGGGGGTGCCCTTGCGATGTGGCGTGGGATGGTTCATGGTGCGACATACCACCAAGTCGCAAAGCCACAGGTATTCTACCTGCTTTACGACCGGTATTCGTTGGTCCCTTTCGAGCCCTTTGACCCATTATCTGCCACCTGTTTTTCCTTATCTTTGTGCCCTGTAGTGCATGTGGCATAGGCCTTCACCCATTTTCGCGCTTTAGCGTGACCTATAAGCATCTTTAGCGGCGACACTGCCTTGTCGGAATTGGATGGTACGACCTGATCCAAACAATCTAGCCTTCGACTAACCATTTTGAGAGTATTGTTGAACCTCTCCAGGTAGTCCATCATAGTTAGGTCCAGCTGAAAGGTCAAGGTGATATCCGCCAGTACTCTAAGGAATTGGAGGTACTTCAAGGGAAGTAACATCCTGTACCCTAGGGAATTAGAGGTCCAGCTGAGAGGTCGTTGTTGGTGCTAGTTCACTCGGTTTCAAAACCACGAGTCATTTGTTTGCAAGTATGAATGATTGGTCAGAGATTCTTGATAAAGAGCGAATACTAAATCAAGGGCCCTTCCTTCTAGTGCCAAATTGTTGATGCTTGATTTTGACACCAATGACTCACACGTGCAAAATGCTAAGTTGTCCTTAGAAATTACACTTAGAAATTACACGTGAATGATTGTCATGATCTAGTGCAAAGATTGAATAATAAATGGGAGATGGTTTTTAAAGTGGTTTGGATGCTTAAAGTAGATCCTACGTCTACTGTTTCTTTTATATATGAAGGATTACAAGAGGTCGCGTAGAGCGAACAGCGAGCAGAGGTACAATGATTGAGTATTCAGAGAGAATATCAAGTCAGTCTCTTTCTTATAGGTTATCTTTGCTTTGAAAATAAAAATTACAATTAGAATGTGGGTTCAGTATCAGAATCTCAAAAATGAGAGGGGGAGTCCTTTATTTATAGGAGAGGAATTACAAATAATGATTACAAATCTGCAAGTAAGTAAGTGTCGTGCAAGTCCGTCTTGTATCCCATTGGCTGATAACATAGGAAATATCCTAAAATTATCTGAGGTTTGGACAGGTGTGCGGCTCTCCATCACTCATAGACAAGCTCTGAATCTGCTAAGTTGATGACACCATAATCTTTCTATCTTTGGGCAATGTGGCAGCTTCTAGATGGCGCAAAGCCTTCTTGAACTCTGATTGGAGCTGGCTGATGTAAGCTTACATCAACCCTGATTTTTTAGGCATAACAAGCATGTTGAAGAATTTGTTAATATCTCTAAAATGCATCTTCCGCAAGGACTAAAATATCTTCCCTGTGAGCTGAGGTATCTCTATTGGCATGGATATCCTTTGAAAACATTGCCATCGAATTTCAGTCCAAAAAACCTTATTGAGCTCAAGCTGTCGTATAGTAATGTTGATGAACAACTTTGGGTAGATAAAAAGGTACCATTCAGTAGTTTAATTATGTATTTCTTTGTTATAGAATGTATTGTAATGTTGATTCTGATTTATAATAATCATTCTGTTTTACTACAGCATTGGTCAGATGTCAGGTTGCTTGATCAGCTTAATTATTTAGATGGTCCAGAGCATGAACATTGCCAAAGTTTGGTTGACATTCCTTTATTATCTATCTAATATCTCAACAACCTCCGCATCTTAAATCTGTATGGCTGTGAGAGTCTTAGGACTTTTCCAAGCAACATACATTTTAGAACTCTTAGCATTCTTTTTTTCTCCTATTGCCATAATTTCAAGACTTTTCCACAAATTTCAAGGAATATCAAATAATTATATTTAACTGAGACCGCAATACATGAAGTATCGTCATCAATTGAGTGTTTAACCTGAGTTAAATACATTACAACTGTGGAAGTGTGATAGGCTTAAGAGTATTTCAGAAAGCATTTATAAGTTGAAATCTCTTCACAATCTTTCTCTTTGGTGTTACAGAATTTACATAAGCTAGTTATCCTCTATTGGATGTTGGAAGGAATTTATAAGTCTATGCTTATGTTTTTGCAATATAAAAGAAGTTCCTGAAGCTCTCTTTTGTTTATCGTCATTGGAAGCCTTAGTGTTGACATGTGAATAACTGTACAGACCATATTTAGAAGATTTCCAGTAATATCCAAATATGTAGTTTAGGTAATTACCTTGTATGTATTGATCTACATTCATTTTCCTTTATTTGGTTTCCTTACACATTACATTCACAATTGTGTGAATTGTGACTTCTGTACATGAAAAGTAATATACAAAATTATTCTCTTTCTCTTCTCTCTTGTTCGGCATACTCAGCAACTTAGGTTGCTTCTCTTGCCTCTCTTGCACTCTTTGGTAACTTAGTTGCCCCCTCGTGCTTGCTGCCATACTAGCTTCTTACATGGTATCAGAGCCAGTTGTCCTGCCAACCATTTTCCCTGTTACGAATCAATAATTCATTTTTTTCAAAGTAAATCCTCCAAACCAAATGGCTACAAACCAAACAAACCCAATTGGGCCTGATCCAGCAAACAACCAAGCCAACACACACACATAAATGGACCCAAATAGAGAGCCCAACCCAAACCCTGACCCGAACACTTTTCCTTTCGGGTTTTCAAGTCAAACTGGCCCGAACCCGTTTCCCTATCAATTCCAGATTTTCCAACCTCCATCTCGCTGATCGGAGCCCGACGACCCCCTGTATTCCTCCCTATCTGATGGTTTTGGTCAAACACGGTCTCATCGGCATAGACAATTACGCGACCTGGGCTCGCGATTTTCGGCTGGCGTTAATCGCAAAAGATAAAGACGGATTTATCGATGGCACCGTCACACCACCAGAAGATCCACATCAACTCAAATTTTGGACCCGCTGCAACATGTTAGTCCGCTCGTGGATCGACAACTCCCTAACCCAGGAGATTGCCACCGGTTTACCCCCAACAGACATCACCGAGGAACTCTGGCGATTCATCAAAGAAATGTACAGCCAGTTAGATCTGGCCAAACTTTTCACTTTACGGTGAAATCTTACCGATGTTAAACAGAAAAATCAGACCATTACGGCCTACTACAATCGCCTTTCAGCCCCGTGGAACGAGCTTGATGCTGTCACAGATCCTCTCCGTGGACCACCGAAAACCCTGCAAAAATACTAACAAATCAAAGAACAGGATCGTTTAATCCATTTTCTCCTTGGATTAAGCGAAAAAAATTTAGCCTTTCGCACCCAGATGTTGGCCGCAACCTCACCGCCTTCCTTCGCGGGCTTACTGCCTTGTCGGGGCCCAGATTTAAAGCCAACGCCTCACCTCCATGGAATCACCATAATTGGGTGATTCCATGGCCTTCGCTACAGATAGAGACAAGAACAGTAATGGAGCGCTACGGCTATGGTTTGCAAATGAGAATGAACAGGCTCTTTTATATAAAGCCGTGAATGGCCATGATTCAATCCAAAAATTTGACGGCCCACAAGCAGTCAACCAGGTCAACAATCAAACCGGTCAACCCTTTGGTAATTCATCTAATGGCCCATATTTTTTCAATTCTCAATATGAATCCAATGGTTCCGGATCATCCCAATCGAGTAAAACAATGTATTATGACTATTGCAAAAGAAGGAATCACAATCGGGACAGATGTTGGAAATTACATGGTTACCCTAAAAATAGAACGGGCCCTCCGACCGCCAATAATGTGACTATCACTACCACTTCTGGATCTGAGACCCCATTATCCTTGCTCAAACCTGAACAAATCACTCAACTCATCCAGATGTTGAATCAACTCCTAACAAACAACGCTTTCGCAAGTTATGCAGGTACATCTTTTTGTTTCAGTAATTCAATTTCCCGTGATTTATGGATTATTGACTCAGGTGCTAGTGATCACATAATTTGTGACCCTAAATATTTCCGATCACACACAAACACTATTACACAATTATCTGTTCGAATGCCAAATGGCAATATTGCCAATGCAACCCACACAAGGATAGTCCAACTTAATGACAGCATCACTCTCCGAAATGTCCTTTTGGTCTGCTTTTAATTTTAATCTCATCTCTGTCTCTAAACTTTGCACTAACAATAATTGCACATTGCAATTCCTTCCGGATATGTGTACCTTTCAGGACCCTTTAACTGGCAAACAGATGGGCTTAGGTAAAGCCCACCAAGGACTCAACTACTGGGAGCCATTTTCTTTTCTTAGTACTAAATATTATTGTAATGCCAATTTTGATGATAAATCTCTGATTTTACATCAAAGAATGGGTCAAAGTGCATCTATAACTCACTCTCACTGTCCAATTTGTCCCATTGCTAAACAGCCACGGACAAGTTTTCCCATTAGCACATCCTCCACTGACCACCTTTTTGCCCTAATCTATCTTGATATCTGGGACCCAAACTCTCTCCCTAATCATGATGGATCCAGGTATTTTCTTACCGTCGTAGATGATTTTTCTCGCGGAACCTGGATATTCTTAATGCAATCAAAAGCTCAAGCCTTTTCCCATATTCTCAACTTTCTATCCATGGTCCAAACACAATTCCAAACACAGGTTCAACGGGTTAGGATTGACAATGCTTTAGAATTTTTTAACCAACAATGCTCTTCCTTGTTCCTCTCCCACAGGATTCTCCACGAGAGTTCCTGCACTTATACTCCTCAACAAAATAGGATTGTTGAACGAAAACACCATCATCTCTTAGAAGTAGCTCGAGCCCTCAAACACCAAGCCTATATCCCTGCCAAATTTTGGGATGAATGTGTAATTACTGCTACCTATCTCATTAATCGCATGCCTTCACAGGTTATTGGAGGTAAAACTCCTTTTGAATTACTGTTTGGAAAGATACCTAATAACTCTCACTTACATGTTTTTGGTTGTTTATGTTATTCCACAATCGTGGGTTCCCGTGACAAGTTTGCTCCTCGTGCCAGGAAATGTGTTTTCATGGGCTATCCTATGCTTCAAAAAGGATATCGCCTTTATGATCCTCAACTTAACAAATTCTTTGTTAGCAGATATGTTGTCTTTCATGAGAGTGTCTTTCCTTCTCAGCAACTGACACTGAATCCGCTCCATCAGCTCCTCCCTTACTGGATTATTAGTCAGAATCTCCCATCACTGTGGTTCTCATTCCATTTACTCAGCTACAGTCTGATCATACTACTGCTTTGGACCCTGACTCCACGGTCACTGATCTAGCTCTAACCTCTCCCCTCACCACGGATCATTCCTAGGATACTCCCTCATCTACAGATATGGACCTTCCTACTCCTGTAGCAGCTACTACTCCTTTACGCCGGTCTTCTAGAACTACTCGGCCACCAGTCTGGACAGCTGATTACTTTTGCTCCACTGTGAATGGTACCGCCTATCCCATATTCAATTATGTCAGTTTTGATCACTTATCTCCTGGATACAGATTTTGTATTAGCAATATTTCTGCTAATCGAGAACCAGCCACCTTTTCTGATGCCGTCCAGCATGCTTGTTGGCGTCAGGCCATGGAGACAGAATTAAATGCTCTAGTTAGCAACCACACATGGGACCTTGTTTCCCGACCTTCACATAGGAAACTGATTGGTTGCAAGTGGGTCTACAAGATAAAATATCGTGCTAATGGTTCCATCGAAAGGTATAAAGCTCGTCTGGTTGCCAAAGGCTTCACTCAACGGGAAGGATTTGACTATCAGGAAACATTCCTTTCCCTACATTCCTTTCTATCGCTTCTCACCATGATTGGCCACTTCATCAGATGGACGTCCATAATGCCTTCCTTCATGGGGATCTTGATGAGGAGATTTATATGGATATTCCTCCCAGTCTTCGCAATCAGAGGGAGAATCTTGTATGTCGATTACGGAAATCTTTATATGGGCTAAAACAAGCATCACGGCAGTGGAATGCAAAATTCACAAGCTCTCACAGCCATTGGATTCACTCAATCCAAACATGATTATGCCTTATTTTCCAGACAACAGGGTAAGTCTTTCATCAGTCTCATAGTTTATGTGGATGATGACAGGTTTTTCGCAAGTGTACAAAATCGTGCAAGTAGTAAAACTCGAGTAAACGAGTGTCGAATCCCAAGGGAACTACCTACCAAGTACCAAACTATTATATTCTGTTGCTATTTGATTAAACTGAAGTTTAAGAATGAATTTAATGAAAAAGTAAATAAACTAAAAACTAAGTACTAAATAAAGGCAGAATTTGTAAACACTTTGAAGTGAAAATCAATATGACTAAACCTAGGGCATAGATTTCACACCAATTTAATCCTATGCATTGACATTTGTTGTTAACCTAATCAAGTGTATTCTAAAAGCCAAATCCCCTATTATTCCACTAACTCTCTCTCGAGCAATTAGCAAATTAACCCTTAAACAACAACCCAAGATATCTCTAAATTAGATTTAGGAGCTAAGAGATCATTAAGCTCTATGGAATTTACCGGAGCCTCACAGATCACGGTAACCAATCTCTAGCGTTCACTCAATCTATGGTTTTATTACCTAAGACAAATCAGGTTTCATCTCTCGATCTTAACCTAACCCTTGAAATCATTCAACCCTCGGGCCCTTGAGAATTGAAAGCATTATGCACAGTAATAAAACTTAGAATTATAAACACAATAAGAATTAACAACAATTCAAGTCAACACATATTCATAAATCGGGCTACATCTTAGCCCTAGACAAGAAAGTTAGTTCATAATGAAAATAACAAAACCCATCATTCTCATTAATGACATCAATTTAAGAAAAAGATAAACTTCTCTAATCGGTGAACGAGAGCTTTCGGGATCCCGATCTCCAACTTGGTAGCCGTCTTCTTCTCCTTCCAAAAGTCCTTTTTTAATTTCTTCAAAGCTCTCCTTTTTATCCCCTGGGGTCTTGGTCGTTCTTAGGAAAAATATTAGAAAACTTTACCCATTCAGATTCGGATTAGGGTAATGAATTAACACAAACCCGTGACCCATCGCCGCGGCGGTAAGAATGGTCGCCGTGGCGATCGTTCTTTATGTCCAAGGCATTCGTAATCTTCAGAATTTGAATAAGTCATCAACATGAACATTGTAGCTCTCTGAATAAGCTTTCCAACGCCACCAGAATCATCAAATTCCGATTTCCACAGCTCAAGTTATGACAGAAACATCGAGGCATACTCGTGATGAAAGATTTCCAGATTTTCCGTAACATCTTCGACGTACCACAACTTCATCATTTCGACCTTGATTCTTGTGCCGTTTGTTCCTACACGTATCAACATCATTCTTTTCCCTTCAACAACCTGTTTGAGCCTGAAAACACTCAACATGCACCCGTGATCCCATAAATGGTATTTATGAAAGCAATAATCCAAATTCCATACTTTAAGCACATTTTTCCATAAATAAACCAATTAAAACACTAACAAAATATAAACATTCAAGCTCTTATCAGATGACATTCTCATTACAGGAAATGACGAGAAAGCAATCACAGAATTTAAAGAGTATCTTCACAGTACATTCCACATTAAAGATTTAAGGACACCAAAATATTTTTCTGGGTATCGAGATTGCTCATTCCTCAGAAGGAATATCCCTCAGCCAACGGAAATATGTACTTGAACTCATTGCAGACTCAGGACTAATTGCATGCAAACCAAGCGTCATTCCCATAGAACAAAATGTTAAGCTCACCACGCAAGAATATGATGAGAAAAGCCAAAACCCTAAGATTGATCCATTATTAGAAGATAGTTCCAGCTATCAACGACTTGTCGGAAGGCTCATTTATCTTACCATGACTCGACCAGATATCAGCTATGCAGTACAAATCTTCAACCAATTCATGCATGCCCCAAAGCAATCCCACATGGATGCAGCAGTGAAGGTACTAAAATATTTGAAGGGATGTCCAGGGTTGGGACTTCTTTTGCCAAGGAAAGGAGACCTCAACATCATTGCATACTGCGACTCAGATTGGGGTTCATGCCCAATGACAAGAAGATCCCTCACTGATTTCTGTATTAAACTTGGAGAATCCCTCATTTCATGAAAAACAAAGAAGCAATCCACTGTATCACTTTCATCAGCAGAAGCAGAGTACAGAGCCATGGCCAAGACCATATGTGAAGTCACATGGATTCTTGGATTATTGCGAGACCTGAATCTTCAAGTGGAAACACCAGTTAAGCTCTATTGTGACAACAAAGCGGCAAATGATATTGCAGCCAATCCAGTCTTCCATGAAAGAACCAAGCACATAGAAATTGATTGCCACTTTATCAGAGACAAGATACAGGAAGGTATGATTAAAACAGAGCACATCCGAACCTCAAATCAACCAGCCGACATATTCACAAACCACTGTGTCAGAGACAACATTCACATTTATTGAGCAAGCTCGAAGTTTTTGACATTTATAAACCACGAGCTTGAGGGGGAGTGTTGACATGTGAATGACTGTATAGACCATATTTAGAAGATTTCCAGTAATCTCCAAATATGTAGTTTAGGTAATTACCTTGTATGTATTGATCTACATTCATTTTCCTTTATTTGGTTTCCTTACACATTACATTCACAATTGTATAAATTGTGACGTCTGTACATGAAAAGTAATATACAAAATTATTCTCTTTCTCTTCTCTCTTGTTCGGCATACTCTAGCAACTTAGGTTGCTTCTCTTGCCTCTCTTGCACTCTTTGGTAACTTAGTTGCCCCCTCGTGCTTGCTGCCACACCAGCTTCTTACACTTAGATCTAAGTGGAAACATATTTGAGAATCTTCCTACAAGTATCCAGCAACTTTCTCAGCTAAGATGGCTATGTTTAAGCTTTTGCAATATGCTTCATTCAATACCAGAACTTCCACAGGCACTACGCTATTTGGATGTAAGGAATTGCAGGCGACTCCAATCAATAGCAGAGCCTCCGTCAAATATAGAAGTATTGAGTGAATCAGAGCTGGAAATTGTATCTGAAAGCTTCTACCCATCTTCAACCTTGTCGATGTGGTTCATACTTACAAACTGCCTGAAACTGAATCAGAATACAGACAGCAACATTTTGACAAATTCACAGCTAAGAATTCAACATACGGCAACTCTAGCACTTCAAATTTGTCAAGCAAAAGTTACTCTTTTCTCTCTCCCTCTTTTCTCTCACACACTTTATTTCTTATCAGATATCATGATTGGTTTCATATTACAGGTATTTGATAAAATACCTGAAATCAGCTTTTGTTTACCCGGGAGTGAAATTCCTGTGCTTCAGCCATCAAAGTTCAGGATCTTCAACTACTATTAAGCTACCTCAACGTTGCTTTAACAGAAAGATACCATTGAAGTCAACTGTAGGTGCAATTACGGTAATAATGCTAAGTTTTATTGGAGATTTTGAGTGTACAGTCCTAGTCAGATTACATAGTGTTAGGATATAGGCCTTGTATAGATCTTAGGGGTGACTGCACAACTGCCTCATTTGAGTTCAGCGGATTGTATTATAAAAAAAAAAAAAAAAAAAAAAAAGGGTAATCCCATAAACAGGTTGGAAGCCCAGTACGTACAGCCCAACATGACCAGTGAAGATTTAGGTGAAACAACGATAGCAGACTCTAAAGATTTAATGAAATTGCATGATGAGAACTCTAGTGGAACTGAACATGTTACATCTAAAGAGGTGGAAGTGGAACCAAATGCCAACACATATTGCTATTTAAGAGCTAGTTGCTTATTGCTCTTATTAATTGTGCTTTTTGGCTGTGGAGCCTCTTAATGGTAATTTATCTATTATAATTTGCTTTCTTGTCTATTGTCCATATTAGAAATATCTTGTTCTTTTTCTGGAAAATTCTTTATCTCCTGTTTGTTTGACATAATATGGAACTGGTAATTAAATTTATGGTTTCTTTATTGTTTTGATTTCTGGTTTACTGAATTTATCAGCAATTATTGTTCAAGAAATTTTATGATTTGCTGAAAATTTAGGTTACAATGAAGCAATTGAGTTTCATATCACTAAATTAATTCTTGTTAATTGGGTTTAGAAACACTTGGATGTCTCCCCTATAACTGATAGTGTAGTGCTTGGATAACTTATGTCGCTTTTGAAGTGTAATAACTCTACTGATGTTTATAAAGATTTAAGGTGCTCAATTTTGGCACTACCTTCAGCCTAGCTCCCCGATGCATAGGAATCTAGTTGAATTACAAGATTCTGATGCTTATTTTGGCGGTAGAAGATGGTGAAATATTCCACCACCTCTTGCAACCAAAATCGACGTCGGAATCTACTGATTCCTATAGATCAGCTTGTTCGATCTTAACGAGATCATATTTGACACTAACAAAGCATCTTTGATCGACGTTGACTGCTGGTAAAAAGTGGTTAGCCTGTCGTTGACTGGGGTCACTGGATAATAAATTGAGTATTGGATATCCATAATTCAATCCAATATATTTGGATTTATATGGATTCTATCCATATTGATCTATTTTCATATATGGACAGGATCCAATCCAATCCAAATTGTATCCAATCCGTTTGATATTTTTGCTATTTGGCAAGTGAATGAATGAAAATTCTTAAACAAATATGACACCACAGTAACTTAAGTCTCACAACAAATTGCCATAGGCCTTGCAAATCATAACCTTTGAAAAAGCATCAACATACCATAACTCCACCACACCAGAAATTCCAATATTTTCAACTCCCAACACCTCTGGTAATTACGAAGAAAGCAGAAGCACAGGAAGCCAGCTGAAGAAAGTTTCAACAAAACAACTGTTTTAGGCCAGCAACTGAAATGAAAATAGTAACCAATTTTGTCATTGAATTTGAAAGTTAGCGAGACAACAAAATATAGACTCGTGAAAGAGAAATGATTTTAGGATATAATAAACTTTGGTAGCAGAATCTGAAAATTCTTCCAACTTCTTATTGACTGTGTACTATTTGTAAATTGACTACTAAATTAGCATTTACAGAAACCGATTTTAACTTTTCTATCTCTGTTCTATTGTTTGGTTAAATTCGACAAAGCCTTATATACTAAGAAATGATGAAGCCACAATGATAACCAAGGCCAAATAAAAGTTACGTTGAGGAATGATAGGTACCTGCAGTTACAGCTGAGGTGTAACAGCCTGGATCGAATTATGTAATAGTAGTTTCACATTCGCTTGTTTCCACCACCATGCAGTTGATGCAATATTCCAAGACTCATAAGGTATCCTTAATACCGAATTTCTGGTTTGACAATAGGAGAGATTGAAATTAAAAAAATACAAAAAGAAAAATGCTGAATCTCCTTAGCAATTCCAGAGTGGAGGATTTTGTTGAATTGGTGATGTCTTACCACATACAACTTCTGAAGTCTAAAATGACCTCCACATCATAAGGCAAATATTGGAGATCATCTAACCACATTTCCCAGCCTCGTTCATCATTTGCATCTCTGCATGGTTGAGCACTGCCTCACTCAGTAACAGCTTTCTCTTCCAGTGATTAAACTCAGAGAATATCCAATCTTCACAATGAAAGACCAATAAGTTGCTAGGCTTATAAAGAAGCTCTCTCTTTCTCCACATAAAGACGCTTATTTTTCCATTCTGCTAGCACGTGCTCTTACAAAAAATAATAATTTTTTACATTAGATTTATAAAGTGAAGAGATAGTCTAGCTTATTGTTCAATTGACAAACTTTGTGCCAAAATGAGTCAGAATCTTCAGAAATCAAAATTCCATTAAAACCCTTATGCCTTTAAGAAACACTACCTGTAAACCAGCATCTGAGGAAGGCAGTACCTTGAACGTTCTACAGAACAGCTGCAGCTGCCCAGAAACTCAAGAGTCACCAATAAATTTCACAAAAGAAACCAACAACAATTAATTAAAATGCAAAAGTTATTTTGACTTTTTTGTTCCCAATAACTTTCATAGTCTGATTCTGTAAACTAGAGACAAAAAAAATAGACTTGCGATAAAAGATTTGTAAATATCATAACTTTGCTATCCAAGCTTCTTTTTAGTCCACTCATCAATAACATGAATTGATCATCTGAACGGAAACCCAAATATTGCATGAATCTAAAGAAACTTTAATACGTACAGTCACTTGAATCATAGATGCATGAATATGATGTACCAAAAAATCTGCAGTACCTGATTGAATAGGTAACAAAGCTACTTCCACCCACTGCAGTGGGCGACGATGAAGTCAAATTCAGTTTGAAGAATCAAAGAGGGTGATGATGCAATTAAATTTAAGATCTGAGAAGAGTACTTCATTTTCAACTTTTGTTTAAACAAAAATACAGCACGTCTTTGAATCTCAGTCTGATAGGGAGATGTACTTGAAATTTCAAATAATCCACTTCATCGCACTGAACTATATATATATAAGCCCTTTAAAAAAAAAAAAAGTAAATCACATGTTAATGCAATGCGGAGAGTTCTTTTTTGGCCTCTGTTTTCACGTAGTTAAAAATAGTAAAACTGTTTAACAGAGTACTAACTACCTGAGTTTAAAGATCACACCGCACCTGAGAGTTGAGACTTTTGAGCTGCATCCTGCATGAAATGACAGAAGTATTAACAAAACTCTGTTTTATAAAGATCTTAATCAGAAGATTGAGACTTATGGTCTAAATACTGGATATTGACTGACCTGAAAAGAGCATATGGATAGCGACTGATTGTCTAAATAACACCTCTTTCTTTGTTTTGGGATCAAATGGAATTGATTCTTCCCTCCTCTGGATCATAGATGAATTTGTCATCAATATAAACACAAGGGATGTGGGCTATCCTGAACCGCTCTGATCCTTCATTCCGTTTGCACCGTTCTTTCAGCAAAGGACATTCATAAATATGTAGTTGCAAAACAGATGATGGAAGGTTTGCAAAAGATGCGAGATTAGGGCAATTCTTGAATGTCAATGATTCAAGAGATGTGAGATTTTGGAAGCCTTTAGAAGATAGGTGTTCCAATTTCGGGAATATTTCAATTGAGAGATCAATTAGAGAGCTAGGTAAAATCATTCCCATCTCCTCTTCTGGGAAAGACACTGCATCCGGGGATCTACGGATTGTGAGTTCTCCAAGAGAGGTGAGTTTGTGTAAGCCCCACATAGTCAGTGACTTGTAGATATTGGGCTCATCGATTAAAAGTGAATTTAGGTTGGTGGGAAAATCTTCATGAGGAAAGGAGGAAATGCTTGGACAGTGGCGTAAGGCTAAGTGTTGAAGAGATTTGAGGTTGTTCAAGCCATAAGGTAGCATTTGTAGCTTTTCACAAAAACTGATATGAGCTTTCAAATCAGTGTTAGGAAGCCCATCTTTTGGGAACGAAACAAGACTTCTGCAATCTAGTATACGAATATAGATAAGATTGCCAAGGGTGTGTAGGCCCTCAGGAATGGATTTAAGATTGTTGCATTCCACGATCCAAACAGATTCAAGAGACCTGTTATTATCAAAACTATCGACTATCGACTCGAGCTTTGCACAATCTTCAATTTGAAGAAATACGAGTGCCTTCGGTAACTGTCCTTTTGATAATAATGTCCTCAGATTTGAACAGCCCCAAATACTAAGCTTCGCAAGTGTTGAAGGTAACTGATCTGTTGATGATAATCGAGTGAAAGAAGGGCAGAATTCTATTTTCAAGTCAAGGAGAAGAGATGTGCTGGTGTTGTCCAAGTCGCCCTTGTGCATTAAAGAAGAAGAAGAAGAAGAATGTGGAGATGAAATACAACTATCCTCTTTATCATCCAAAACACACACCAAATTTTTACACTTTCTAATGACAAGGGTTTGCAAAGAGGAAGGTAGTTGGCCTCTGACAATAAATGTTAAAGAATGACAATTATCGACTGTCAAGTACTGAAGTTGTGCATTGTTATTCTTCAACCCCTCATGCAAGGATGTCAGGGCATTACATTCGCTAATGTCAACCCTCCTCAAGGTTGAAAGAAAACCATCGGGAAATGAAATAAGATTTGGAAGCTCTTTAGGTGAAACTATGCAAACCTTTTAGGGGCTTCTCCAGAAAACTCTCGTTTGGCCACAAATGTATGAGCTCTTCACAACCGACAATTGTTAGATTTTCTACTTTAAAATATTCTTGCCATGACCAGTTTCTAAAAACCGGAAAATTTGATTTTCCATTATTCAAAGAATTCAGTGACATGGCGTCAGTTGGGCTGTTATAAACGACCCCTTTGCATCTAGTTACTTCAAACAAGCGGAGCATCGGAAGACTTGATAACGAAACCACCAATTGCTTGCAATTATTAATTACAAGAGTCTCCAATAACGGAAGCCGGCTTGGTAATCTTCCAGTAAGTTTGGGACATTCTAAGATGGAAAGCTCTCGAAGACAAGGGAATCTTTCAACAGCATGCTCCCTTTCTAGTAGAGGATCCCAATGTTCCCATTCTAACAAATTCTCAAAGCAAAGCGTCTCCAATGATTGAAAAGGCTTAGAGCAATTCCCCCCGTAAATCTCCAAGCCTATCTTTTTAAGTATCTTCATCGTTTTAATCATGAGGCTTTTAAGTGAGCTCAACAGACCCAATGGAGGCAAACTTGTGCAATTTTCACATCCATCCAATTTCAAAACCACCATGTTGGAGAATGATGGATCTCCGACCCAAGATGAAAATTTTAGACCACCATAGTTACTGATTGTAAGCTCTTTAAGATTTCTATGAGGTTGTAGAATGTCAAGAACACCTTTTTCCAAAATTCCGTCTCTTGAGTAATTAAAAGAAGAACTCCATTCTAATACCAATACTTTCAAATCCTTTGTATCACTCAATATGATTTCTTTTGTATCTTGGGAGTAAGTTATATTCTCTAAACCTGAAATTTCAAGTTTTCCACGAAGAAATTTCAAATCCTTCAAGTCTTTCAAACTAGATCCGATACCTTTGCTCACAATAAAATTAGATAATGTCAAAAGAAATTTCAATTTTCTGATTCCCAATGGCATCTCCCTAATCAATTTTGCATCAGAAATATCAAGATGACGTAAATTGATCAAATTCCTTATATTGGAAGGCAAGTTTATGAGACGACGACATTTTCTTAATAACAAAATTTGCAAATTGAATAGTGAACTTGTTGACTCAGGTAAACTTGTGATCATGGTGCGAGACAGGTCAAGATATCTCAGATGTCTCAAACCTCCAATTGAGCTAGGTAGTTCTACGATATAGTAATTTGCTAAAGATAATACCCTCAATTTTTTTAGCTTGGAAAACAAATCAGAAATAACTGTATTAGTTACATAAGTTTGATCATCTCTTAACCACAATGAAAGAAATGTCCTCAAGTGCTCAACTCGGTGAAAGACTTCAAATTTACTTTTGACTTCATATTTTCTACGAGTATAAGAAGAGTGTCGAATTCTTTCCAAATTGTTTGATTGCAAAACAATATTCAAGTCATCTTCAAGTATAAAACTTGTTTCTCCAGAGATATACTTGGCCAAATCATTGACAAGATCATGCATTACAAATTTAGAATCATTAATGCTGGAATGTTGTAAAAGAGACCTTGACACTAAATCACGAAAATACTCACCTCCGATATCTTCTAGCTGGTTGTTTTTTGATTGTTGAATAAGACCTTCCGCTATCCATAAAAGCACAACTTCTTTCTCCATAAATTCATAATCCTTAGGAAAAATTGCACAATAAGCAAAACATTTCTTTAGATGTGCAGGAAGATGGTGATAACTTAATCTCAACACAGGGAGAATGCCATTTTCTTCGGGTAGCTCCCATATTTTGCTGTGCAAGATATCTTCCCAGTCTTCATATTTCTGCTTACAACGCAAAAGACCACCAAGAGTCCTTGCCGCCAAAGGCAACCCTTTGCACCTTTCAACAACTTTATCACAAATTATATCTAAATTAGGACTTGAAGCAACAACTTTGTTCCCCAATACATGCTTCTCAAATATGGCCCAACAAGCATCATTACTCAGAAGCTTCAAGTGATAATATTCATTGTGTCCCATTGTTAATGCAACATCTACGATACGAGTGGTAACAATTATCTTACTCCCTGGTGCTCCAACCATAAAGGGAGATTTCAAGATTTCCCACAAGTTGTAACTCTTACTCCAAATATCATCTAAAACAACCAAGAATTTTTTTCCCGTTACTGCCCTCTTTAGTTGAACCTGAACTTCATTTAAATTTGTTAAACTGCAGGAAAATGAAGTGATTGACTCTAGAATCTCCTTGGAGATTCGTAGAACATCATAATCATCAGAAACACAAACCCATGCTTTTGGGTTAAAATCTTCCACAGCCTTATCATTGTATACCTCCCGAGCAAGAGTTGTTTTTCCAACTCCTCCGAGGCCAACAATGGGTATTACATGGAAGTTGGCTTCATCATTTGGTTCTTTGGTTAACACCATTTCAAGTATCTTGACTCTGTCTTCATCTCTTCCAAAAATAGCTGGTTCAGTTGGCACACTTGTACTTGGTAGTCTTCGCCATCCAACTGTTGATGAACCTCCAGCAATCTCTTTCAAACCAAGATAATTTCTTTCTTCGCACAGATCTTCTAAACGGCTAGTTATCTTTTCTATCTTTGACTTCACATCACTCTTGGCCATCAAAGCACTTGGACTCCAAGAAGAGAAATAATCAGTAATACTGTTCATCCCTTGTTCTGTCATCAACTCGCGCTCTAAAACTTGAGTGGCGTACTCATCCAAGATGTCCTCAACATCATAAGCCAAGTCTTGGAGATCATCCAACCACATTTTCACAGCCTTGTTTGCCAGTTGCTTCGCCTCTGCATCGTTTAGCACCACCTGGATCATCAGAAACTTTCTTTTCCACTGCTTCAGCTCAGAACGTATCCACTCTTCACATGGAAAAAGCGATAGTTTTCGTGGTGCCAATCTGTCAAACAACACCTGAAGGAATGCACTGAGAAAGACCTCCCCCACTGGCATGATTTTATCTGTCGAATGAGAAAAGGATTGTCACACAGAAGAATGACAAAAAGGAAACCTGGAATTGAAACAGTATAAAGACACAAAGATAAGGATAAGAACAAGAAAACAGAGACTTGTTTTCTATAAGGATGCTCAAACAATTTTAGAACTCAGAGGTCAATGGTATGTATTTAAATAGAGTAAATATAAAAAAAAAAATCTGGACCACTAGGAATCAATACTTATAAAATAAATAAACAGAGTGGCGTGTAAAACTTCTAAGTAACCCAAATAAAATATTTTGTGCTTTTGATTTAATGTAAATTGCATCAGAAAAATCATAAAAAAATTAATTAGTCCTCTGCCAGTGCATAGAAATATTCCACAAGATGATCAACGACAACAAAATTGACTTTTACTTTTTAGGTTCTGGGATAACCGTGTTAACTACACCAACATGGAATAATGGATCATAAATTATAATTGATCAAAAGTGATTAATAAATTATATTTGTTGAGGTCGATTGAAATATTAAAATTTTTGTTCCTTATAACTGAACAAAGATTGAGTACTGATAGTCTTTGTTTGCAAAAGAGTTTGTAAAAGATGTTAGGTCATAAACATATATATATAATTAAAAAAAAGGGTATTGAATTATTTTGATTTAACTTTAAAAAAAATCCCAGGAACAATTCATCATAGGTTAATGTCAATGTCTGTTCATTTTTTTGTATACCCAATAATTTTATTTAAACCATTGTATCAACAATTAACAATAAAATTATACCAAAGATCGCGATGTTTTACCAACTTCTAATAATTAAAATATAGAAGTGGTTGCTGTAGTTATATATTTTACAGAAAAAGTGAAGTAAAGACCCAAGGTTTTTTATTAGCATTTTCTATGGAAGTGCACCTTTTCTTTGAAAAAAAAAAAAAAAGCCAAAAAACAAAATTCTACTTCTATGGGTCAGATTTAGATGGAAAGAAATAATCACCCAACAAAAAATACACATCTTTGCAGCTAACTCAGGTCAGATATAATAAAAATAATAATAAACAAATCCTAAGTAAGAAGAGATGCTTACATAGCAGTGTTTTCCAGCAACAACTGTAAACGCCGGCGTCTTCTGTTCTGTTCAAGGAGTTGGACGCCCAAAGAAGGGGAGGATTTGGAAATTTTTTGAAGAGATTTAGGGATTTGGAGGAAAAGGAGATGGAAACTATTTCATAATGAAAAGAAGAAGCAACAAATATAACTTGGCCACGCATATTAAAAATCTATCATTCAATTTTAATTGAAGAAGGAAATAATAGTAAATTCAATGGGTAATTACGTTGTTTTATCCCCTATATGTTAACTTAAAAAAGAAAAAGAATTGGTCGATAGCCAAGTTTTACTTTCTCCCCCACCCCACCGTCTTCGGCCGATTTGGCCGGAGTTTGCCGTCCCAGTCACCAGCACAAGCTTCTATGATCTTCTCTGACCAAAACCCCTTGATCGCCGCATCTTTCAACCCACCGTTCGCCAGCCACTGCAAGTTAGGTTTCGCTGTTTCTAAGCTGATTTCCGCCTGACTTCGGTTGCAAAACCCAATCTTCCACCACCACTACAACCTCCGACCTCCATTCCACAAAACCTCTCAAACCTCAGGACCTGGTTACTTGCTGTTCGTCAGCTGTGAACCGCCACCTTCCATCGCGGTTGGGTTTTGCGATTTGATTATTTTGGAACTTTTTTGAAGCATTTTGATTGTTGTTTTGGTTGTTTTAGTGCTGTTGGTGTGTTGAGTTCCGTTTGTTGGCTTGATCTGGGTGTTTCTCCTGGTTTTTCCACCTTCCCCAGCCATTCCCACTTCTTCTCTTCTCGGGCGCACACCAGATGCTCGACGAAAAGCCCCAACCAGCGAATAGCCGGAATTGCAACTGGAATTAGAGGCAACAAAGAGAAGAATAAAAGGAAAGGATAGTTTCATCTTTACACATTTATACCAAGTCGGAGAACGTATTTTCCCAACGGAACATAATGGTGGGTGAGAAAGGTGTCGTTCTTAAACATGATGGGTGGGAAAAGTGCCATTTTGAAACTTGACGGGTGAAACAGTGTCAGTAGGCCAAACCTTGGGTGGGATGTTGTTTAATATGTACCATTAGCTTTATAAAATTGTATATAATATTAATATAGTTAACATAATTTTACTCACCTCCCATGACATTTATCTAAAAACCAATTTTAATCAATTTTCATTAATACGAGGAAAAACCATATGATATATAACTTTTAAAAAAAATATATGCTTCATTTTTTTCCTGTGTCATGCATTTTATGTATATGCTAACTAATATCTCTAAAATAATAATAATAAAAAAAGAATTGGTAAAGTATAATTCAAGTTCATGAAAGATCAGGGAATTGATTTTTCGCAAAGTGTCATTATGTTGTGGCACAATAACATGACTATGATCAAAGTCTCCAAATGAAAAGCTCCAACGGCTTAAACCAAAAGTAAAATGAAAAAAGACAAAGATCTACATGTTTCAACAAATATGCTTGCCTAAAAATGAATGAAAAGTTACGTAGTTTATATGTAGAATGTGATGAGCTCTCACATTATCTTTTGTTTTCACATGCTGAAAAATAGTAAAAACTGTCTAATATAATAACCTAAGTTTAAGCATATGATGAAATATCTTTAATATTGCAATATGAACACTTTCTAGTAGATCAGACAATTATTGATCCACAATTCTTCAAGAAGGGTGAGATTTGGAAAACCTTTATGACATAGATACTTCGAGTTCGGGAATCTAAAAATGATCAATTAATAAAATATGAACTAGCAATAAGAATATTAGACTTGTGAAATAGAAATGATTTGGGCATATCATGATTAAACTTTAGGCATTTTGCGCCTTGGCTAAGTTGGTTTTCAACTCATCCAAAATTAGATTGCGTTCTTTTAGTTGTTCATCAACTGCCTCAAAACTGCCTCAACCATGGAACTATGTTCAGCATATCGAAGAAGTACTAAGGGATCGCAACCACAAAGGGCTCTAAAGGGTGTCATTCCCGAAGACTGATTGTAGGTGGTATTAAACCAAAATTCTGCTCAACTGAACCATTTAGGCCACTGACGTGGCTGCTGTCCCACAAAATATCTCAAATAAGTTTCAAAGCACCTATTTACGACCTCGGTTTGCTCGTCTGATTGCAGATGGTATGTTGTACTCGTGTAACTGAGTCTCAAATTGCTTGAACATTTCCCCTCAGAAAACACTCATGAAACCCTTATCACAATCTGATACAATAGTGCGAGTGAACCCGTGTAGCTTCACAATTTCATTGATGAATAAGGTAGCTACTTCCTTAGCCGAGAAAGGGTGTTACAAAGAGTTGAAATTGTTGTATTTCATCAGCATGTCAACCACAACCAAGATAGTGTCTGCTCGGTGTGCCTTTAGGAGCCCCTTAATAAAGTCCATGGAGACATCTTCCCACATTTGCATCGGTATTGGAAAGGGTTGAAGTAATCCAGCGGGCTATAGGCTATCATACTTGTTCTATTGGCAAGTTGGGCAATCCCTCACAAACTTCTAAATGTCGCTTCTCATACCCTCCCAGTAAACCACTTGAGATAGCCTTTTGTACGTTCTAAAATACCCTGAATGCCCCCAACCCCCCTACTACGCGTAGGAGAAGAATGGAACTCTTGGAGGAGTAGTTTGACTTGCGGGCTAGACCTTGGAAGAACCAAACGATCACCAAAATAAAGTTGGTGACCCATAAGGCGGAAGGGCTAGTGGTTGGTGGATGGTAGCTATTGGGGTCAACTAATAGCTCTTGACTAATCTTCTTAAGTTTAGAAACTCCCTATATTGCATCTTCCCACTCTTTAGCAAAGTAACACTTAGAGATCACATTAACAACCAAGTCTTCTCATTTGAAAAAGGCATATGTTGCCCTATTCTCTAACCCTGGCTTGTACTGAATTTCAAAGTCCAATCCAATAGCTTGACCACCTATTTTTTTTATTCCTCTCCTTGCAATCTTTGTCTATTTAAATAGTGTTAGCTATGCTTATTTGTGCGAATGATGAAGTGCCAGCCAAGGAGGTAATGCTTCCACTTCTGAACTGCGAAAACCAAAGCCAGTAGCTCCTTTTCATAAACCGATTTTAGTCTGGATCGTGAGGAAAACCCTTGGTTGATGAAAGCCAGTGGTTTGCCTTCTTGCACCAATACTACATCGAGACCTTGTCCCAAGGCACCAGTCTCAACAATGAAGGTTTTGGTGAAGTCTGGCATGGCTAAAATGGGTACTAAAGTCAAAGCCTTTTTCAAGGCTTCAAAGGCTGCCTTGTCCAGGTGAATGCATCCTTACGTAGGAGCTCGGTCAATGGCCTAGCACATATCTTATACCCTTTTACAAACTTCCGATAATACCTTATTAGTCCCAAAAACCCCCTGAGAACTTTAACATCTTTTGGCACTGACCACTTGAGGATGCAATCTATCTTGGAGGGATCAACTGCTACCCTTTGAGCTGAAATTATATGCCTCAGATATGCTAGTTGAGCTTGTACAAACTTACACTTCTTTTTATTGACCACTAACCGATGTTCAAGTAATACCTAGAAGGTAGGCCGGAGGTGATATAGATGAGTCTCGATCTCGGGGCCGTAGACCAAGATGTCGTCAAAGAAGACCAATATAAACTATCGCAGATATGGCCAAAAAATGTTGTTCATCAGAGATTGGAATGTGGCCGAGGCATTTGATAATCCAAATGGCATTACTAGGAACTCATAATGCCCTTCATGAGTCTTAAAGGTTGTCTTGTGCGTATTATCTTCCTTGAGTCTGATTTGATGATAGCCAGACTTAAGATTGAGCTTGGAGAAAACTGTTTCAACACATAATTTATCAAACAACTCGTCAATGGTGGGATAAGGAATTTGTCCGAAATGGTTATCTTGTTGAGCACCTTGTAATGGACACAAAATTGCTAGCCTTCATCATTCTTTTTTACCAATAAGACAAGGCTCGAAAAGGGGCTTACGCTTGGTTTTATAATGCCCAAAGCCAACATTTCTTGGACGATCTTCTCAATCTTATTCTTTTAGTAGTAAAGGTATCGGTAGAATCTTATGTTGTGAGGTGGGTTGCTTGGCAGGATTTGGATGGCATGGTCTTGATCTCTAGGCGATGGGAGGCCTTGGTAACATTCAAATAGTTCCTCATGATCCTCCAACAGCTAACTGACCCTAGCATCCTCACTGGTCCCATAATCCGGTTGCATTTGGAGGTTGGCAAACTCGATTAGATACCCTTGGCTATCACTCTAGAAGGTTTTCATCATCCATTTTAAAGACACCCTAGTTTTGCTTAAGGAGTAATCCCCTTGAAGTACTACATTTTGTCTTGCCAATGTGAACTTGATCACTTATTTCCTCCAATTGGTGGTGGTTTCTCCTAACGTTTCCAACCAAGCCACCTCGAGTATCACATTGGCGCTACTCATACAAAACGAAAAGAAGGTCTGGACGATTTCTTTACATTGTAGATTTAATTGAAAATTCTAACATTCTCCTTGACATTTCGCATTGTAGCCATCACCTATTCTTACCCCAAAATTCTAGTGGGCACTACTGGAATATTCAACTCTTTGACAACCTCCAGATTGATGAAATTGTGGGAGGTACCATTATCCACAAGTATGATTACCTCCTTACCCCCAATTTCCCCTTTCAATTTCAGTGTCCTTGGGCCCATAACTCCTATCACCGAGCTGATCAACAACTCCACATCACCAAGCATTTCTTCCCCCTTTTCGTTTGAGTCAACATCACCTATCACTACAAGAAAACTGGCATTCTGCGTCTAGCAAAGTTAGACGCAGAAAGTCACATTTAGACGCTAAGCCATTTTTAGCATCTAAATTTGGTAGTTGCTCCTTAGTTGCAGTAGCTTGGTTGCATATTCATAGCGCGTCTAAATTTTGGTTTAAACGAGAAATTTTTTTTTTTTGCGACTAGCAAAATAGTCGCTAAATACTAGTCAAAATAGTCCCCCAACTTAGACGCTAAAAGTTCAAGGGTAATTTGGTAAAATTATATAGCGACTAATCAATTAGTTGCAAAATGTACCTTTTAGTGTCTAATAATTTGTCGCGAATGCCACAAAAATTAGACGCCAAAGGTGTAAGGGTAATTTCGTCAAAGGTATTCGCAACTATTTTATTAGTCGACGAATGTATCTTTTGGTGACCAAAATTTAGTAGTTAATTGTTATACTTTTAGAAACTGAATTTAGAATCCAAACGGTTTTCGCGACTATTTTATTAGTGGCCGAATGTATCTTTTGGTGACCAAAATTTAGTAGTTAATTATAATTATTTTAGACGCTAAATGTGAAATCCAATAGGTTTTCGCAACTATTTTATTAGTGACCGAATGTATCTTATAATGACCAAAATTTAGTAGTTAATTATAATCATTTTAGACGCTGAATGTGAAATCCGATAAGTTTTTGTGACTATTTTATTAGTGGCCGAATATATCTTTTGGTAACCAAAATTTAGTGGTTAATTATAGTCATTTTAGAAGCTGAACAACTCAATTCTGGAAATAACTTTCACATGTAAACAAAGAACTAAATCATAGAATATATAAGAAAATAACACTATAAAAGGCTTTCATATTTACTCAATTACATTAGCAAGAACAATGGATTGAAATTTCTGAATTTCATAAGACACCTTATTAGTTACTATGTATCATCAAAATGTCAAGAATAATATACAATTGAGCAGGATTTAATGGAATATAGATAAAAAGAAAAGGCTTAATGGCATCTTACAGCTTGCTCAGAAGCACCAATGTATTTGTTCAACAAACAGCCCTTTCACCGATATAAATCGTAAAGAACAAGCAGCAGCACCAATAGCACCAACAATATGAGTTTTGCTGCAACCAGGAGGACCATATAAGAGAACATTTGACCTTAAACGTAAAGGAGCTTTGGCAAAGATATTTGGAAACTTTGAAGGCAATTCAATCATCTGACAATTAAATGTAGAATTAGCAACAGTTACATGATACAAATAGACAAATGGATTTTGTTTTTTCCTTTTTATAATCCAAAAACCCCTCGGCATGAGCACCAAGTTCGAACCCAAACTATTTACAACAACCTTTAGTTGTTAGAAAACCTAACGGATATAATATCTTAAATATGTGGTTCCAAGAGGATTTAAACCAAAGACATCTTGTAGATAAAAAGTAGGACTATTGAACCAACCCTTGCGTCTAGCAAAACTTTTCAGAATAGTTGCTCATTCAACTTGGAAGCTAGAAGCATCTAGCTCTTGACATTTTGTACATTACATAGGACACACTAAAAAATTAACTCCAAAAACAGAACTTTTATTAGTTAAACTGCGATGTTAGAATAGAATGTACTGCTTTATCATCAAAGATTTTTCAATGAGTATTCAACTTTGATGAACTGATTTTTCAAGCTTAAAATCTAAAGCGTACAAATGTACACTCCAATAGGGTTCATACTTCAAAAGGTCCAATAAGCTATCAACTCAAGGAAGCAATAAAATATCAAAATGTTCTGAGTTCAAAGGAGTTCTATTAGCCTTGCATTTCTAAGAAGATCAGAAGTAAAGGAAATAATACCTCTTTGATCGCATTCCGAATGTCATTAAGACCACTAACATCATCCCAACCAGAGCGACCACCTTCAGGAGAAGGTTTACTAATGTCTCGCATAGCAACTGGAAGGAAATCATGCATAGCTTGAGTAAAGTCATCCCTAACTAATGTGGGATGAATGTTCTTTTCACCACCAGAATCGGAAGGCGTAAACGCCAACAAAGAGAGATGAATCTATCAACCAATATTTCGAAACATTGTTATTCCTTTATCTTAAAAAATGCAAGAGAAAACAAAGGTCAAGAAATTCATTAAAGAAGAGGGCAACAGTAACATGTAATCTCTTATCTTTAACCATGATAACAACTAATTTAAACAATCAGTGGTAACACCAAAGACAATTGCATCACTAGAACAAAGTGACTATGGTAGACCAAAGACAGTTGCATCACTAGAACAAAGTGACTATGGTAGAAGAATTATGTATTGAAAATTAAAAAGGATTTTGAGTAGAACTTCTAAATAACACAGATAGGATTTTGAGTAGGTTTGCTTTGTCCAGCCAAGGCATTCCTCTCTGTCGCAGAGGGATGGGCAAGCTGCCATGAGTTTTTTTTGCTGTAAAGTAAAGAGTTAATTAGCATTTGGAACTTGAAACCTTTTTACTTTTTGGGTCTTAGATGCATAAAGATTGCCTTACCCACTCCCTACTAAGTGGCCATCCAGATTTAAGCTGCAAAACACTCATAATCTCTTTCCTATTAACCAAAGGTTTCACATCCCACACTTTCTCAAGACCTGCACATCCGAAAAACAAAAAGTATTATTCACCCCAAAGTTGTACCCATAAAATGATGAAACCTTTTTTAAATTCTAGCGATGAAGGGTCATACATTGCTTCCAATCTTCCAATGGTTATTTTCAACTTCAGTTTAACCATATTCTAAAACCAATCTAAAACATTTTTTGTACACCAAGCTATCTTACCAGCTATCTAAGTTGCTAGCAGGGTACTCACATCACTTCAAAAACAGTGGTCATGCTTAAGGATCACTAATTTGTATTTCTTGAACCTATGTGTTACAGAAACAACATAAAAGCATATGTAGTTAACAGTTCTATAAAGGAGAATATACAACAGTCAAGGAATCAAAACTACAATAATAGTATTTTTCAAATATATAGCTTATCAATTGCAGTAAGTAAAATTGAAAAATTAGAGCAGAACTGCATCTTCCAAATGAATTATTTATAGAATTTTTTTTTTTTTAATAATTATCGATTACGTAAAGATTATCAGTAAAGGTCGCGGGTTCAACTCCCCTCGCAGAAGCTAAAAGTTTCACTAGTCATAGCATTTATCAATCCATTATGAAAAAACACCATTTACCATCCATCAAATCCAAAATAACTTTTGCAGGATTCAAACTCGCCTTTTCTATTTCCTCCTCAAATGCTCTCTCCAACTAATTTGCCTTGCGTCCATCCAGAGCACTCCACAGTAAACCTTATTCTAACAACCCTTCCTCTAAAGCTTTTCCAAAAAAAAAAAAAAAAAAAAAAAAAACTCTAAAACCACCTTCACAATGCTCCTATCATCTTTAATAATTTGACTATCACCAACATCCAATATGTTTAATTTTGGATAATATAACAGGCTAATCCATGGTTTCAATAATATCAGCACCTCCTGCCTTTAGGATATCGTTAACTTGTACTGACAACTTCCTAACAAAAGTTCTTGAACTCACCACACAAACAATGAGAAAGAATGAAAAAGCCAACCTGAATAAACTATTCCAATATGGGTTGTGGAAGATTCCTATATGCAACAAGGAAGAAAAAAAATGAGATTTTGAAGGGATAATATATAAAATAAAACTGAAAATGAGAAATACAATAAAATAAAATAAATTCTCTTCTTTGAATATTTAAATAAACCTCATACTATACAAATCAATATAAAAAAAAATATGATGGAAACACTAATTAATAAAAATAGTAAAAGAGAGAAATAAAATTATTAGGTACCCGAAAGTAGCAAGCTGAGCAAGAAAGAAGGGGTAATGCTTAAGAGGAACAAGCGCCAGTTTATACAACACTCGATTTCCAATGCCTAGGACCACCGTAACCGCCGCTGCCACCACCACTTCCACCTTCCTACTCCTTTCATCTTTACTCCTTCTTTTCTCCACCGCGTACGACCACATCCCCGCCTTCCTCTTCTGCACCGCAGCTTCCTCCCCCTCCGATCTCTCCCACACTCCTCCCGCCCCCGCCAAGTACAAATTCGAACGTTGTTTCAGTGATTTCAGGACGAACCATGGCCGTTGATTTCTCTGATCGCGTAAGAGGCATGAAATCACCGCCGTATGTGAAGGTTTTCGTGATTAAAGTAGAGTAGTGTGTGACACGGCGGGACCGGCGGTGAACCGCTGGTAACATGATGTCATTGTAATGATTATAATGACAAGATCTGCTGGAACGGAGGCCGATTGAGAGAGAGAGAGAGGGAGAGCCGTGTGTAGAATACACACACCAATCTTTAAGATTCATCACCTATTTTTAATCTCTAAAAACTCTCTGCCTTCTTTTTCTGGGTTCAGAAGTAAAGCAGTAGGGTTTTGTAATGTTTTATATGTGGTGTGGAAAAATGGAGAAGAAGATGCGCATGGAATGGAGAAGTGGAGAGTGTTTGTGTTTTAGGGTAAAATTAGTTTGGGGATTTTGTATAAGTGGGTTTATTACTTTTTTATTTTTTTTTTATTTTAAGTTTCAAAAATTTTTGTGCAAAATTGCTTACTTTTTTTTTATTATTATTTTTTTATGTTACCCTAAAACCGGGTTTGGGATTTTGTTTTTCTTTAATTGTAAGGATTTAGGGACTTTTCAATTTGTTTACTTTTTAAATTTTAAGGAAAAATTGTTTACTTTTTAATTTTTGTTTTTTAAAATTGGAAATTCAGTTTTTTGTATTTTTGTGGACCACAATCGAACGGTTTCTCAGGTAAACGAAAAACTGGTTCAGTTCTCGGTTAGGTTTAGTTTCTATATTTTTCTAAACACCGTTACATTTGGGTGTTCGGGATATGTCTTGCCAAAACTCACCAAAGTTAACAATCTCCGTCAAAATAGGCACAGAATAAGCACCAAAGTCAGTGAGCGAGTCGTTGTCCACTGAACGAGAGTAGTAGAAACTAGAACTGTTGTTCCAGTGCTGGAAGCAGGTCAACTATGAGGGTTTGTACAAATGAGTGAAATAGCGGTTAAGCAAAAGTTTTAGGGAAAAATGGTAATGTTAGATGAAAGAGAAGACAAAAATTAAATCAAACACCATTCGTTTATTAGTAACAATAAACGAATTTAAAATACTCATTACAATTATAATACCCATTGTAATGTCAGATGAAAGAGAAGACAAAAATAAAATCACCCATTACGGAGTTAAAGCCACCCATTTAAGAACGTCACTAACAATAGATGCTTAAACAAATTAAAGCAAATGTTGTGAAGAAATGGATTGAAAATCAAACAATAAAATTGAAATACCATCTATAAAAGAATGAGCTTTGACGTAAAAATAAAAAATAAAAAGTTACCTTCAATGGGCTAATGTAGGCGGCAAAAATATAATCAAAGAGATGGTAATGTAGGCGACAAAAGTAGAATCAAACAATAAAATTGATTTTGGTTAGTAGTAGTATATATTATTTTTAATAAACAATATTTAGTGGCTAACATTTTGGTTGCAAAAAAATCCTATTAACAACTATAACTTTAGTTGCCAAAATAACATACCCAAAATTTCAATTTATTTCAAGCGGGAACATGGGGTGCTCAAAATTTACCATACATTTGGCAACTAAAATTTTAGTTGCCAAAAGAAGATAATTTATTTCAATTTATTTCAAGCGGAAACTTGGGGCGCTCAAAATTTACCATGCATTTGGCAACTAAAATCTTAGTTGCCAAAAGAAGATAATTTATTTCAATTTATTTCAAGCGGGAACTTGGGGCGCTCAAAATTTACCATGCATTTGGCAACTAAAATCTTAGTTGCCAAAAGAAGATAATTTGCAACTAACTAATTAGTTACGCAATATTAATTTTAGTCACAAATTAAAATAATATTTTTTCATTTTACCAGGATAGTTGGGTTCAAAAAAATTCATCAACTTTTAGCGACTAAATACATTTTAGTTGCTATACATGAGTTTTTGCAACTAATTGTAATATACACAAAATAATTAGTTGCCAAATGTACCCTGGGCCCTTTGTAATTATTGTTAAAAGCTTGGATATTTCGGTAATTGTAGTATTTTGTAACTAATAAAAATAGTTACAAATTAATTAATAAATATTTGCATCTAATTTAGCAACTATTCAGTAGTTGCAAATAATTATTTTCTATAACCATAATTTTAGTTGCAGAATCCCTTGTTGTAGTTGCCAATTGTGTTCGCGCAAGAATTGGCAACCAAATAAATTAGTCGCTTACGTGATATTTTGGACAACAAATCACATTAGTCACAAAATATTAATTTTAGACGCTAAAGGCGAGAATAAAATTGGCCATAGAATTTTATTCCCTTTGACCGACTAATTGGAATTTAGTTACTAAATGTGGGGTGTCTGCAACTATTTTTGCCTAGTTGCAAAAAAATTGGTTGCAAAAAGTACTTTTTCTTGTAGTGTATAATATTCTCATTCCCCTTCAGCTCTTCCTCTTCAATCAGAAGCACTTGAAACTGCTTCTCACCTCACCTATGGCCAGGGGAGTACTTGGCATCACACCTGTAACAAAGCCCTATCTCTCTCTTCCTCTAGATTTTTGCTTTTGTTAACCTCCTATACAAGAAGTTATGCCGACTAACGCTTGATCGAGAGTTCACTGAAAAGATGGAATTAGAGTTGGGTTTAGAGATAGGGTTGGAATTGGAGTTTGAAGTCCTCTCACCTGGGTTTCTGCGCATGGGAGTTGAATTCTAGTTGGGAGAGTTGACATAAGAGGAGTGAGCTTTGTGGATCTCTTCTATTTTAGGTTGGCAATGAAATTTCTTGGGCCACCAAAAGCATTTCCCTATCCGTTCCGTTGGCCCAAACTAGAACGAGCCTTTTCAAGGACTTGGTTCCTTTCCTCTACTCTTTGAGCTAGCAAAATGACTCTAGTTAGTGAATTGGGTTGGGCTAAGAGATTAGGAGCCTGCAACTTAATCTCAGCCTTCACCTTAGGCTTCAATGCATTGAGAAAGGCTATCGTCAACATGTCCTCCCTCTCACCGGTGGTCAGTGCCACCACCTCCTCAAATTTCCTTTGGAATTCAACCATTGTTCCACTCTGCTTGGTCGCCATTAGCAACTCTAACGAGCTAACATCCTGCGTTCCACTAAAATGCTACAAGAGAGCCACCTTAAACACCGGCCAAATCCTTGCCTCCGCCCAAGACTCCGTCCATTGGTACCATTGGAGAGCCTCCCCCTCTATACATAAAGTCGTCGCTGACACCTTTTGCTCATCAGGAATCTGATTGACAGTGAAATACTGTTCTACCCAGAAGACCTATTTGTAAGGATTCTTACTGGAGAAGATGGGTAGCTCCAATTTTTGGCCACCCTAGTCTCGGCGGTTCCCCTATCGCCACCGTGGGTCCATCCTTCCCCACCTTGGTTTCCCCCTTAGTTTCCACCTGGGTTTCCCTGGTCACCATGAAGATCATGCTCTATACGACCCCCTCTGTCTCGACTTGAATCTCCAGTTGCATTCCTTCTGTGCTCTTCTTCTTCTTCATCTTTGCGCATCCAATTTTGCATGTTCATCAATATTTCCCTCATGCATTCACCGTCTCAGTCACCCTAGCTACGTCTCTCTGAGCTACTGTCATATCTTTTTCCACACTCTCTACTTTATTCTCCATCCTAGTACCAACCATACTAGGGGTGTTCGATTCTAGGTACCCTGCTTTTGTTGCCAGAACCGACAATTCCTTGAAATTTGGAACTAGAACCGAAACTTGTAACAATAGTTTTGGTTCCAGTTTCGGGTACTTAAGAAAATTATGTTAGCCCCCAAAGTTTATAAAATGATAAAAAAAACCCTTAAAAACTTACAAATACCCCCACCTGGCACTTGTCAACAAAAATAAAATTACAAACTCCAAAATTAAAATATATATTGAATGTAGATTCATGTCACATGGCTTTGAAATATTGTCTAGTATATTTATCAAATAAACTTAGGCTTAAAGCACATGCATGAGAAGGAATTGTTGCTTTGATCCTCCTATTGTTTGGCCTTGGGATTGTTTTCATTGCCATGAGGAGAGGTTGACTCAATCATTTGATTAATAACTTCCTTTCCTTCACATACTATCTTAATCTCACAAGCCTTTGGTGCACTCTGCAGTATCTGATTAGCTATTCCATTCCCTTTTTTGGACTTCAATTTCCTGTTAGTCCCCATCAAAAAAGAATTAGATAAGTAAGAAGAAAATGAATCACAATATAGTATGCTTTGAATGTTAAATCTAAACTTGAAACAGGTGCATCACATCATTCATTTGTTCATACTTCATTCAATACTGGTTAGATTGATTTTAAAATGAATAATATACGTAACATAAACACCAATGAAATGGTGTGCCCATCACTTTGAAGACTTTCTTGGAGCAAAGATGATACCTTACACTGGATTTCGAGGTTCCAACTACTAGTTTCCTTATGCTGAGAATTGGAATCAAGTCGATAATAGCCTTTGCAACAATATCACTCTCAAACAACATGGTGTCTACCTTACATTGCAAAGTTTCTTCATGTGAACATCAAATATAAGAGTTTATTTTATCTTAGTATGCATGTTACTTTTCCAGTATTGTACCTTAGAAGCAGAGCATGCATCAAAGAATTTCTACAGAAGTTCTCTCCTCTTGCCTCTTTCTTGAGCCATGTAGGTCTCCACTTGCTCTGGACTCACTTGGCTCTTTGGTAATCCTCCCACTGTCATCACCAAAACACATGACTTATAGTATCACTTACACTGGTAATAACCAAAAACACTTTCATAGCCTTTTCAATGTGCCCACATTTGGAATACATATCAACAAGTGCAGTAGCTATAAAACCATCAATTCCAGTCCCATTCTTATCAATATAAGCATGTTCACCTTGGCTTAAAACCGCAACAAGAGCGCAAACACCAATTTTTTTTTGTTTTTAATTATTGAAGATTGCTAATACACAGACCTTTACACTGTAACTCCATAAAATACTACCCCAAAACTCACAACACAAAAGAAGAACAATACCTATTTTCTAGATTTAACTTCACAAGTTAAAATCAAACTTCGAAAGTAAACATAGAAAAATAAACAAAGTAGAACAAGAATTGAAACGATTTCTTTAAAGCAAGTCAACTTCAACTCTTTCTCACATTCCATCCAACATTTATGAGATTAAAAAAAAAAAAAAAAAAAAAAATTGAAATGAAACCCACCTCAGATTAATTAGTTTCGTCAAGCAATGAAACCCACCATAGTCTTTGTACTCTGCTGGGCACTAAAAGTTGAAATTTGAGCTCATAAATTGAAACTTAAAATTGTTCCTTGATTGCTTTTGATCATTTTACAACTGCAAAAACTGAAAACCCACAAGTATGACAACTTGATTTTTGATTCTGCAATTCCAAATATTTTATCTGTTGTTCTTAAAATTACTAATATTAAGAGAGCGAGTGTATGTGTGTGTGAGTGAATAGAGAGAGAGCGAGTGAAAGAAGATGATTGACCGAAGAAATTTGTACCTTGTTCAAGTTTTTTTGCCTGAGAGGGAGCAACAGAGAGGGAGAGAACTAGCAAGGCAAGAAGCGATGAAATTTTTGTCTACCCTAAATATGAAGGCACCACACAGTGTCGATTCTAGATTCCTGGAACTAGAACCTACCTGCTGACGACTGATTCCGGTTAGAAATTGGAACCAAACCCCAGGTACCCAACGATTCCAGTTCTGGTTCTGGACAATTCTTTTGAACACCCTATAACCTAGCAAATCGTCTTACTCTGATACTAGTTTATTAACACTAGTCCCGTAACAGTCCCACACTCACCACCTTTACTCACCAGAACAACTCAATATACGCAATATCCCAACAACAATCAAGCCAAACAAACATATGAGAACAGATTAACAAAGCATTAATGGAAAATAAAGATATATGTTGATATTCAATATAACAGTATACCCAACAAGATTCAAGCAAACCAAATAAGTAAAATAACATTTGGTCTTCAAGGGCCAGTACTTCCTAGACACACCCACATAAATTTCCTGAATATCCCCTACACACTCACGTCCCTCTTTTTATTCCTGACAGTATTAGATTCTCTTCTAACCAACTGTGCCACCTGTTACCCTTAGCAAATGCCCTTTTTACACCTTTCTTTTATACCATTGAGACACCTTGGGTCCATCAAGAGGCTAAATATATGGTTGCATAAAGTTACTAAAGTATGCATCAAAAGAAACAAGACTTTTAAAGAAGTAATATACCTCTAAAATCACAACTTACTTTTCACCTCCACATCAGTTACATGAACTTTTAGTTGTTCATCTTTCCAAAGAACTATAAATCATGCCACTAGAATTGAAAATGATGGACTTTGAAAGAAGGTTCAACACAAACATTCCCATAACTCTTCAACAGCCAAAATTTTAACATTGACCGCTGGAACATGATAAATTGGCTAGGCCATGGGTTTTTTATGGGCTTGGGTAGAACTCTCCTTGGAAAACCAACTTGCCAAGAGAGGGTGCCGAAGCCTTTATAAACAACATGCCCACCTTTCTCCCTCTCAATGTGGGGTCCTAACATTCCTCCATGCTTGGAGACCCAACGCCCTCTTTGGTCTTCTTTTTGGAAAGCGTCTACCCTCATCGACTTTTACTACCCTCCCTTCGGGTCTTACTTTGCCTAGAAGCTTGTTAGGCCCTAAAAGCCTATCAGCACTCTTGTTCTCGGCCCCTCACTGGGCCCTGCTACGTAGGCTCTATGTCGACCTCTTTATCCCTTAGGTGACTTCGCAGATCCCCTTTCCTTGGGGTAATAGCTCGATCCCAAGGTTAGCCTGCCATGCATATGCAAGATCATGCTCTAATACCATTTGATAGGAACCCACCTCAACTACTCAAACAAATGAGCTAGGCCATGGGTCTTTCATGGGCTTGGGTAGAACTCTCCTTAGAAAACTGGCTTGCCAAAGGAGGGTGCCCAAGCCTTTATAACCCACATGCCCACACCTATCAAAAGATTTTAAAAACCTTCGGTAAATAGTAAATGTAGAAGGTTAACAACAAATTGTCACTACAACATTTGGAAAAAGAATGAAACTAAAATCTTCAATTACAATGCAAAAATTATGCCAACTTCTCTTACCAAAAATAACTTTTGAAATCCAATTCTACTAGATCTTAAGCATAGTCTTTATGGCATTTACCAGTGTTGATCTAGATCTTCTAGTTAAGGCTTCCCTAGGCAGAGTGTATCATTGCCTTGCACAACCAAATCTTGCTCTTGTACTGAAAATAAAAAGAGCTTAACTGGTCCAACAAACACAAAAAACCCAACTAGAGTTTTTAATAAAAATTAGATATCTCCTCATAGTCTAAAGAGTTTAACTTAATAATAATGAACTACATTTTGTGCAGTATGACAAGCTCTATTATGAAAGCAGAAGCCAATGATAGAATACCATTAAAACTTCAATATGCTAATCCATAAATTTTAAAATAGCTAATATACAAAATAAATGATTGTACTGCTTTTATTCTTTCCATATATATTTGGTGTGCTCTAAGTAGTAGTAAACTTGATGGTTAATTTTTGACTAGTATATATGCTAAACTACTTCCACAGCAAGACAGAATATGTATAGCATGAAATGATGTTCCTGGATTGCCAGGATTATTAGCCAGTTCCACCTCAGCATACCATAAATATAAAAAAGGAGCATTTGACTATACATTATGTTTGTTACATTAAAAGTTAATACAACACTAACTTCTAAACAACTGAAATACCTATGGTTTTGGATTGAACTTTATATTGGAAGAAAAAAGATCGAAGCTTCTAGAGAAAAAGAGAAAGTATTAGAAGTGACAGTGCTATAATGAAAAACAAATTGAAGACCAACAAATTTACAATTTGTAAGAGAATAACTTGACCAATAAAATATGTATATATATATATAGTGCAAAACATAAAATAAGATATACAGTGACTGGTTGCTATTTCATCATACAAAGAAGTCAATAAAAACATAGTAAAGGTATGAGGTATCCTGCAATCACCAGTTCATTACTGAATAGCATCATAGATGTTGAAACTTAAAGACTATTCTAAAACAAGAAATCCTAGATTTATAATCATGAAATCAAACACAACAATCAATAAGGAAACATGAAAATAAAGCATAATAGTAAAGAAAAGACATAGAGAATTTATAGTGGTTTAGTAATCAAATTGATTACCTACATTCACTCTTCTAGGCAGTAAAGAAATAGCACTATAAATATAATCTTATAGAGTTTTTGCACTTTCCCAGTATACATGAAGAACCCAAGGAAAACCCCTCTGTGAATCACCCATAAGCACCTTTTCCTCTCCTCTCATATATCAAAATACAAAAGATCATAAGACATTTATACAAAGAAAAAAAGACAGCTATGTAACAAACCATATGACAAGTCTTCACCAAAGCCATTTGATTCATCTTGTATCTCCAAAGGCTCCACCTCAATCTCCATTGCAATAGAATTTCTCTCTCTGTAACCAAGAGAAGAATCAAGGAAGAAAAGTGAAGAAAATGAGACCAAATCAGTTTGGGTCTTTGGTAGAATACCACAAATGCCATTCCTCTTCTTTTTTAAAAAATGCTTTGACCAACAACTTAGTATTTTGACCCCACATAAGCACAAAACAAGTGTCACATCAACACAAATCTCCACCTTGGCATCTTATTTTTGTCATTCCTTCAGCTCTACTCAACATGAAGCAAGCTCTTGAAGAGCCTTAGTTTATCCAAAGTAACAACTTTGGTAAACATGTCTGCTAGATTCTCTTTCCCAAGAATTTTCTCCACCTTGATAACTTTCTCTTCAATCATGTTTCTGATGAAGTGCAACCTCACATCAATGTGCTTCGATCTCTCATGGGAAGCTTGGATTTTGCACAAAAAATAGCGCTCTGGCTATTCCCTTTAGCCAAATTGCTTCCTTTGCAGCTTCTGTGATTGCAATGTACTCAGCTTTTGTAGTTGATAAAGTAGCAATAGCCCGCAAATTTGCTTTCCAACAAACTAGATTACTCCATAAAGAAAACATAAAGCCAGTCATTGACTTCCTATTATCAAGATTCCTAGCATAACCATCATCAACACACCCCATAATGAAATTCATTTGATCATGTCTTTCTCTGTACACAATCCATGTTGAGATTGACCCCCTAACATATCTTAGAATCCATTTCACTGCCTTCCAGTGACATTTTCTAGGATTACTCATAAATCTACTCACATACCTAACTACAAAAGCCAAATCAAGTCTTGTGCAGACCATTAAATACATTAAACTCCTTGTTGCATTTGCATAAGGAACACGTGCCATTTCCCTTTTCTCATCCTTAGTTTCTAGACATTGATCCACACTCAATTTAATATGTTGACGCATAGGTTTACAATCAAACATATTAAATCTCTTAACAACTTTTTCAGCATACTCTGTTTGAGATAGTATTATCCACCCTGTTTTCCTATCTCTTTCAATGTTCATGCCTAAAATCTTCTTAGCCTGCCCCAAGTCTTTCATTTCAAATTGCCTACTCATTTCAGTCTTAAATAGCAATATCAGAAGCATCCCTACAGGCCAGTAACATATCATCAACATAAAGAGCTAAGTAAAGGTAACAGTCACCATACAAACATCTGAAGTAAAGATAGCCATCAAAATTGCTCCTCTTGAAACCAGCATTAATCATAAAATTATCAAACTTCCTATACCATTGCCTAGGTGACTGTTTCAACCTATGCAAAGACTTATTTAAAAGACACAACTGATTTCTAAGACCTTTTCAAACATTTCAAGTTGTTCCATCAAAATTCTCTCTTCTAAATCACCATGCAAAAAGGTTGTTGTAACATCAAGCTGCTCTAATTCAAGTTCAAATTGAGCCACCAAAGATAAGAGGACCCTAATGGTTGTATGCATCACCACAGGTAAAAAAATTTCAGTGTAATCTACCCCCTCAACTTGTGTAAATCCCTTAACCTAGCTTTAAATCTAGGTGCCTTTACCCCTGGAATTCCCTCCTTTCTTTTGAACACCCATTTACACTTGACAACCCCACTGCCTTTAGGTTTATTGACAAGGATCCAAGTCTTGCTCTTCATCAAGGACTCATACTCCTCTTACATAGCTAACATCCACAACTTAGATTCTCTACTCTTCATAGCTTCTTTAACTGTCCTAGGTTCTTTTTGTATCTCTTTAGCAACTTGGAATGCAAATGCAACCATGTCAACCTGTGAATATCTACTAAGCAACCTAATTTCTCTCCTTTGCCTATCTTTAGCCAACTGATAGTTTTGGAGCTCATTTTCTTCATCATGAGTTTGATCATCCTCATTCTCTAGTAAGGCAGGTTCTTCATCTTGGACTTGAAAATCTTCTTGCTGATAATCTGGCTGCAAACCACCAAGATTATCAGTAGAAACTTCATCACCCAATTCAAAACTAATGACTTAAGTTCTTTTAGTAGTTTCACCAGCCTTCTCTGTAATAGCTTCTTTTCTACTAGTATATTTAGAAATTATACTATGATAAAAATACATACTTATCAATTGAAAAGTAGATGGGCCCAAATTTTTCTTTACTAAACATATTATTCTTTACATAATACAAAATAATATTTACAAAAGCTTTTACAAGGGTGGACGGTGGTGCCATTTCTCTTCGCTTCTCGACGTCCATCCGACCGCTTCTCACCTATTTCCTGCAAAACATGAAAAAAATAACAGGGTGAGCACAAAATGCTTAATAAGTAAACCTTCTACTCTTCTATCCCTGTAACTTCCTCTTTGGTGCTTTCCATACCCTATTCTTTTCTTCTTCATTCTTTCTTTGTTCTTTCTCTTCTCCTTCACTATTTCTAGTTCTCACTGTTCTTTCTAGTTCTCTCTATTCTTTCTTTCTTTCTTAATGCTCTTTCTTTCTTTCTTTCTTTCTTATTCTCACTAACCATGATAGAAATCATGGTAACATGCATGAATGAAATGCACATGCGGTAAAGCATAGAAATGCATCTTCTTTCTTCTTTTCTGTTTCTTATTCTGTTTTCTTTTCTTTTCTTTTCTTTCTATTCTTTTCTTTCTTTTCTTTCTTTCTTGCTTGCATAAGCTCTTATTTTCTTTTCTTTCTTTTCTTATCTTTTCTTGCTTGCTCAAGCTTTCTCATTCTTTCTCATTCTTATTCTTATTCCTATTCTTTCTTTCTTTTCTTATTCTTTGCCGATTGGACTCGGTTGATGCATGGATTCAGAACCCTGGCCGTGTGAGTGAGTACAGTCCTCATCTACATGCACTCTTGCGGACTGTACAAATTCTTTCTCCTTCTTAAGCCACTCAATTAAGGTGGCGTGCATGTAGGAAATTCTTCTTGGTACAGCCCTCATCCACATACACTCTTACGGGCCATACAAATTCTTTTTCTTCTTATGCCACTCACTTAAGGCGGCATGTATGTGGGAATTTCTTCTTCTTGTCACCCATGGGTTCCCCGTTGCAACAACCTATTCTTTTCTCTTCTTTAGCACTTTTCTTTCTGTAATTCTTTAGTGTTTTTCTTTCTCTTTATTCTTAAAATTCTTTATTCTTTCTTTAAATTCTTATGCATATGCAAATATGTGCATGTGAATGGCTCATGCTTATAATTCTTTCTTAAGTGCAAACAGGTAATGCAAAGATGCAATGCTACACAAAATTAAGTTTTCTCTACTCATGCATATGCTTCTTTTAGGCATTTCATCAAACAACAAATATGCACACTTGAATTCTATTTTAACTATACGTCTACTTCTTTCTTAAACCATCCATAATTGGAGTAAAACTCCCTTGAATCATCACAAATCCTGGCCAGGAAATACACTTCAAATATTCTACTCAAATTCTCTTTAAATGCAACCAAACTTCACCTGGTCACTACAACCTCAACTCTACTTCTCATGGCTCAAATCCACTCATCAAAAGCCATCTACTCAACAATAGTATCATTCTCAATCTCAAACTCATAAGCACATGTACATGCATATCAAATCATTTGATTACTTAAATCTTAGCTGAGGTTGGATTTACTTACCTTTTGCTTGAGTAGTTCCACAAAAGCTCTCTATCTTTGTTGGACTTGTTCTTGCTCTCAAACCCTAAGCATAAACTCTATAAGAATTTAGCATTTACTCAAATTAATCTTATATCTAACACAAGAATTCTTACCTCTTGATGCTTAGGATTAAATTCTTATCAAAATCCAACCAAAAGCCCTCAAGTTCCTTAGCAAATTGGATGAACAGATGAGAGAATTGGAGAGTGGAAGTGATATATGGGGTGTAGAGAATGGGAGGGTTTATAAGGCTAAACCCTTATTAGCTCATATAAAGAAGCATTCTTTTCCATTTTGCCCTTACACTTTCTTGAAAATTCCATCTTTACCCTTTAATTCTTTACAAATATACCCCCATCTCCAATACATTCACCATAAAATTTTCTTACATTTCACTCCCCACTTTTCCTGCTAATTAGGGGTAAAATAGTCACTTCACCCTTATGGAAAATTTCTCTAGAAATTTCATAAGAAAATCAGCCGACTCTTCACCCCGGCAAAAAAATACAAAGCATACGTCGCAGCGGCAAAGCTTATTCTTCACCCCGACGAAGTCTATAATTCTCAACTTCGCCAGGTCTTCACCAAATTCAAGGCAACCACACTACAATATCACCCTACCAACTTAACTAAGGGCTAACCAAAAATATTTAAAGGCAATTAAACACATATAAGTGACGTACCTCAAAGTGGGCGTTACATTCTCACTCAGACAACCTAATTCTTCTTCATTGAACTTAACATCTCTACTAACTATACATTGTTTCTTAGCAACATCCCAACACTTATACCCTTTTACCCCATCAAGATAGCCTATGAAAATACACCTAATGGCCCTAGGATGTAACTTATCAAACTTGTCATGCACAAAGGTAGTGCAACCAAAAACATACAAATTGCTATAGTTAGCAAGATATCGAATCCATCTTTCAATAGGTGTTTTAAACTCAATGGCTAAGGAAAGAATCTTATTAACAAAAAACATTGCTGTATGAGCAGCTTCTGCCCAGAATCTAAGGTGGAGTTTGGCACAAGACAAAAGACTTCTAACCTTTTCCAAGATAATCCTATTCATCCTCTAAACTAGCCCATTTTGTTGAGGTGTATACCTAATTGTTCAATGCCTCAGAATTCTACTATCCTTACACAGTCTATCAAACTCCTCATTAATGAATTCTAACCCATTATCAGTTCTTAATTTTCTAATTCTCTTCCCTATCTGATTCTCAATCATAACTTTCCACTCCCTAAATTTGCTAAAGGCTTCTCTTTTACTCTTCAAGAAGTACATCCACGAGAGTAATCATTTATGATGTTAATAAAGAATTTACAATCCCCCAAAGATGGATATCTAGTTGGCCCCCACACATCAGAATGAATGTAGTCTAGAATGGATTTAGAACAATGTTTCCCTACATTAAACTTGATCCTACTAATCTTTCCATAAATACAGTGATCACAAAAGCTTAGTTTCTCTATTTTGTCCCCTCCTAAGACCTTTTGCTTGCTCAGCTCAACTAGACCTTTCTTACTAACATGTCCTAACCTCTTATGCCATAAAGAGGTCTTGTTAGGGTTCTGAGATAATGACATGGCTACTGTTCCAGTGACGGTTGAACCATTTAGAACACACGGCCCAATTTTTCCTCTCTCCCTTTATCACAACTAAGGACCCTTTAGTGATCTTAAGAACTCTGCCTTGAGCCTTATAAGCTTCCTAAGGAAATTAAATTTTGTATCTGACCTCTGTGAGTAATTTTGAACTGCCATCATGCAAGCTTAGTCTAACATCTCCAATTCCTAAGACTCTACATACAGCATTATTACCCATCAAGACTTTTCCAGACTCTAACGTCTTTAAGTTCATCAAAAAAACTCTTATTTGGAGTCATATGGAATGTACACCCTGAATCAAGAATCCATTCATAATCTATTTCCCTTTCAGAAGCCACCAATACATCTGAACTCTCACACCCATCAGAAGCTACATCTACACTCCCACTAACATCCTTTTCCCCTGATTTTTTCTTCCTATCAGGATAGTCCCTTTTGAAATGACCTTCCTTATGACAATAAAAGCATTTTCTCACAAATTTTGACTTTGATTTTGATCTCCCCCTGAAATTCATCTCTTATGACTTTTCTATTCAGATTTACCTCTCACATTAAGCCCCTCACCATCTAGCTTACGTTCTTTCCTAAATTCAACATCTTTTGCAGTGATTGCCACCACAACTTCATCTAGCTCAAGGATCAGTCAACCATACTTCAAAGCATCAACAAAGTTTGCATACATTTTTGGCAAAGAATTTATGAGAATGATAGCTTGATCCTCATCCCCAACCTTAACACTTAAATTCTCTAATCTTGAACCAATTTCATGAAATCATTCATATTCTCCATAAAGATTTACTCTCATCCATTTTAAAACCAAAGAACTTCTGTTTTAAAACTAACCTATTAGGAGAAGATTTGGACAGGTGCAAAGAGTCTAATTTTTCCCAAACCCCTCCTGGTATAGTCATCTTCTTTATCTCTCCACAGACTTTGTCTCCTAACCCAAGTATCAAGGTGTTATAGGCTTTGTATAAGAGTTCTCTCTTTTCTTTCTTAATTAAGGACTCTGGTAACCTATCCTCACCCTCTAAGGTAGCTGACAGACCATCCTTAACTAATACAACTCTCATTTTCATCTTCCATAATCCATACTCATTGTCTTCAATGAATTTCTCTATCTCAAACTTAGGCATATCTAGGTTTGGACCCTCACTGTTGCTCAGAGATGAAAAGTCCCAAAAATCAAGACTTAAAAAACCCTAGGTCAAGAAAACCGTAACTGATGAGTTTAGATCTAACCCTAGGCATTCAGAAAACCAAATAATCTCTAATACCCAGACCTATTTTGGCTCTAATACCACTTGTTGAAACTTAAAGACTATTCTAAAAGGTGGAACAAGAAATTCTAGATTTATAATCATGAAATCAAACACAACAATTAATAAGGAAACATGAAAATAAAGCATAAAAGTAAAGAAAAGACATAGAGAATTTATAGTGGTTCAGTAATAAAATTGATTACCTATATCCACTCTTCAGTGCAGTAAAGAAATAGCACTATGAAGATAATCTTACAGAGTTTTTGCACTTTCCCAATATACATGAATAACCCCTAGAAAACCCCTCTGTAAATCACTTGTAAGCACCATTTTCCTCACCTCTCATATATCAAAAAACAAAAGATCATAAGACATTTATACAAAGAAAAAGAGACAGCTGTGTAACAAACCATATGATAAGTCCTCACCAAAGCTGTTTGATTCATCTTGCATTGCCAAAGACTCCACCTCAATCTACATTGCAGCAAAATTTTTCTCTTTGTAACCAAGGGAAGAATCAAGAAGAAAAGTGAAGAAAATGAGACCCAAATCAGTTTTGGTCTTTGGAGAATACCACAAACGCCCTTCCTCTAACTTTTTAAAAAATTCTTTGACCAACAACTATTTTGACTCCACATAAGCACAAAACAGGTGCCACATCACTGCAATAGAGAGAGAAGCAAATGGAAATTGAGAGAGATTAACAAATATTGCTAATATGAAAATTCGAAATAGAAAAATTTCTTGAGCTTATCACAAAGATGATAGAATATGTATGTCATTCCATCATTAGATCGTAAGAAGTTATTAATTCCGGGACTTAAAAAGAAAATCGAATATTTTATTCATTTTCCCAGTTCACAAAAGTTATTAAATCAGTCATCAAAGAGGAAAACGATAGTGATAGGAGATAGACCATGCACTGGAAAATAGAAAACAAAATGGAATTCAAATATATTGCTATCAAAATAAACGCTCTCCATAGAAGTAAAACTCACAAGGCAAGTTTAAATATATCCTCATAGTCAATTGCATTAAGTACTCTCCTATAATAGACACCCTTTTCTATCTTCACCCTGGCACCAAAGTTATCAGTATCAACTCCCAAAAACCTTGCATTTGAGGCCCAATAAGCCCCATTCCCAATCCTCACAACCCCCAACTTGAGGAATGGCTGTCTACAACTCATTCTTATCAAATTGCACATGTTTATTATCAAGCATCTCAATTTCCCAAACAATTTTTTAGATGACCTTCCTCACAACACCCTATTTCAGAGATCATGTTTATTCGTATTTGATGCACTCTAGCAATTGAATCAATTGAAGTTGCGAAGCCTTCGTGTGGATACCAAGAGTGCGATTCTGTTCTTGAATCGGTTTGCGAAACCTATTTCAGAGAGAAAAAGCCTCCAATCGCATGTATGAATTAAACCTTGAATGGTTTGATTTATTGAAATTAAATCAAATATAATCAATCCTTGATCTTGGATTCCAAGGTTTCATTGAAAAAAAAAAAAAAAAATTGTTTTTATGCCGCTGCATGATTCAATGAAATCCTTACATATAAATATCCTAATTTTCAGCTTTTGAAATATCAAAAGTAGTAATTCAAACCAAAAACAGACAACTATATATTTATGTACTCCTAAATAATTCTTAAATAAAGTATAATGACTCTTCCGAGTCTTCATTCCATTGCCTAAGGGCATCTCGGAAAAAAATAAAGACACTGGGAGTAGTGCATCGAATTTGTGCACTGAATGATGTGACGCAATCCTGACCGTTGATTAATTATAATTTAATATTAATCGATGGTCAAGATTTTGCCACGTCATTCAGTGCAATACTCCCGATGACTATAGCATTACTCAGGGTATCTCCAACCCTGCGTCATTTTGGTGTAAAATTTGAAGTCCAACCCAGCCTATTTGCTGCGCCAAATTGGTGTGGAGCTATAGTGCCACGCCAAATTTGGTGCAGCACTGTAGCTCCACACCAAATTGGCGTGGCATTGTAGCACCATTAAATTTTTTTTTTTTTTTTTAAATTTTTTTAAGTTAATTTGATTATTAAATTTTACACCAAATTTGATTATTTGTATTTAAGTTAATTTGATTATTATTTATATTAATATTTATAATAATAAATTCATAATAATGATATAATTCAAAAAATGATGAAAAATTAAAAACAAAACTTTATTCAATGCAAATATTAAACTACAATAACTCAAAATAAAAATTTACACTAATTTAAAAACACTAAAATTAAAAGAACAGATGAAAACGCCAACTCCCGAAGTTGAAATTGTCGTAGATGAAAATATCCGATTTCAAAATTTTCTTGCTCGACATAAATAAATCAAGGATACAGAGGCTCACCATGTTCTTTGAAATGCATTAATTGATTATTTGTAGGAAGAATATACTAATTCAGAAAATTAAATTACTATCAATATAGAATTTTACTTTTGTGTTGTTGTTGTTTTTTTTTTTTTTTGTATCATTTTATATTAGATGTAATATTTTTCTATATTAAATGTAATATTTATTTGATTAAATAAATATTTAATTTTATTAAATTAGTATAATTTTTAAAGTTATTATTATTCAATAAAAATGTCACTAATAATATTTAATTAATATATATATATATATATATATATATATATATATATATATATATAATGAGTGAAGTAAAGAATATTTTAAAAAATATTTTTTTTGGTGTAATATTTGATGCAAGATCGGAGATATAATAATGTTTTACACAAAAAAATCAAACCAATTTGATAAAATGGGTTGGAGATGGTCTAAAGAGTTCTATACTGTAGAACAGTTCTTAACTAAAGTATATACGCACCAAACAAGTCAAGAAGAATATTTTTCTTTTTAAAGATTTAACATTGAGCAGTCAAAAAGACCATTCAAGAATTTTTGCGCATAAAAAATCTTTTACCCAAAAAAAAAAAAAAATGCGCATAAAAATCGCAGATTTTCTTAATGTGATTAATCTTAATCAAATCAATAAGAGAATTAAAAAAAAAAAAAAAGAAGAAGAAGAGCCTGCCGCTTCGTCAGTCTCGCCGGAATTCTTGTCGTCATCAAGGCGTTGTTTCGGGCAGCTACAGGCGGCAGTTCACGGTGTTTCTCTGCGTACTCAGCGACGACTTCCTTCGTTTCTCAAGCGACGGCTTCACTGAGTTGATTCCTTGGATTCTCAGCTGGTGGTTCTGTAAAAAGTATTAGGGATTTGGAAGACAAAGAAGTGTTAGAGAAGGGTTGAGTAAGAGATGCGGTTAAGAATATGTTTGGACGTATAACCAACTCAATAATCACGGATTCCCAAAATGTATTAAATTTATTTAAATGACAAAATTAGTTAAAAAATTCAATGACATTAATATTTTTAATAAAATTATAATAATATATTTTTAATATATAACGATAAGAGACTAGATTTAAATTAAAAATTAAAAATTAAAAATAGAAAAAAAAAACTAATTTGGAAGAGTAAGGATTTGAAATAATAAAAATAAAAGAATTAATTTGACAGACACGTGGCTTTTTTGTTTGGTTAAAATATAGTTAGAATGTTTAAGAACTTGAAATCATTTTCCTTTGCTAATTTTACATGTTATCATTACATGCAAAAGGAAATACACACACATATATATATATATATATATATATATATATATATATATATTTTTAGAGTGATACTACAGGGAGAACCACATTTTCCCACCGAAGGTTTGACAATATAACACTTTTCCATCATTCGTTATGTTCTATTAGAAATATTCGTTACTATTTTACTATACAGACAAAAATATCTTTTATTATTTAATTTAATAATTTTATTATTACAGTAAAACATTTATATAGTCATAATAATAGGATTAACTAATTTTATTACTATGAAAATGTTATAACTTAATAGAAGTGTAGTTATAAAAAATATTATTTTGATTTCTTATTTTATAAGTCATATTTTAGTAATACAGTATTAGAATTTCAATTTATATTTTAGTAGTATTATGATTTCAATTTAGCGCTTCAATTACCTATTTTTAAAACGGATAGAAGATCCTGTCTTGGAACCAGCAAAGAAAAGTGTCATTGATAGAACTATAAATATAGTTGATGCATGGTCAATTGATATGAAGCTACAGACAATCGTCAATAATTTTAAGCACTGCAAAATTAGAACATCTGATGTCGATGAATTGCAAGTTACAAATGAAATGGATGAGGGGAATAAAAGAGTCATTGCAGAATAGAGTGATTAGATTCGACAACTTCATTACACTAATCGAATAGATATTAATTTCTTCCTTGATTATCCAAACGAGCAACAAATCGTGTTTGCTTTAACTAAAGAATAAATCATTATTGCGGTTAGACAAGAAGAAAAAGGAAATAATCCTAAGGATAATAGCACTAAAATACAAAAACTTTTGTGCCATAAAACTCTAAACATGCTTGAGAAGCTAAAAATATTTTGGCTTCAATAAAAAGGTGTCCATGCTAGTCAGTAATTACGTACTCGCAAGTTAAAATATGTGGTAACAACTCTATAGCATAAATTATTGTCCCAAATAACTTTAGATAAATATTTTATTTCATCTTAAACCTTTAATGAAACATAAAATATATTTTTTGTAATATATAGATAATATTACTATGTGAAGACAACTTTCTTTAAGGCATGAATTAAAAAAATTATAACTTATTATAATGTGGAGTTTATTCTTATTTATATCTATCCCAAATTGGGGCTACAATTTTTCTATGACTATATAGAGTTTATTCTTATATAGGGTATCATTATAGAGAAGTTTTACTGTATTAGAATTTAACCAATGAAATGTCATTTTTAGCTTTATTAATAATTATCTAAATAATACATTTTCAAAATAATCTTCAATATTCATCATTAATTTTAAATTAATCCATAAACCCACCATTATTAAAACAGTTTTAATTAATAAAAAATTAGGATCAAATTAATAAAAAAGTTAAACTTAATCTTTATTGCAACAAAATTTACAGAAATCTTCCAAAACAAATTTCAAAAAAATCTTACAAAAAAGATCGTACAAAAATTGCATCTTAAAGAGATGAAGTGAAAGTTCCAGATGAAGGAGAAGTTTGGTAAAATCGGAATTGCAGCTCTTTTACATGTGCTTAAGGGAATGCACATGAACTATTTGAAAGAATGACTACTCAATCTTTCATTCAACCAAGATTTGTAGAAACTATCAACTCCCATTAATTCAAACTCTAACCCAAATTCATCCAGATTCGCCAGAAAAAATCACCTCCCATTAATTCAAACACAATCAAAATTCATCTCCCATCTTAACACCACATTCAAAATTCATCCTCCATCTCAACTCCATAATCAAATTCATCTTACATCTCAACTAAACAATCATAGTCATAATAAGCACAAGAGATGAAAAAAAAAAAAAAAAAAAAATCAAACCCATAAAACCCATTACTGAAACCTATGAAAAAGAAAAACTAAACTGTTCTTGTCTCGGCAACACCCACATGACGTGTAGAGGAGGAGAAAAATAATGCTGGCCAAGCCATGGATTTGATGCATTGCTTTATTTTGAGTCCTTCAAATTTCATACAAAATATAAAGACTTGTCACAATTCAAAGATCGGTCATTGGAGTCTCAGGGATGGACTATGGAATGAAGAAGAAGTGTTGTAGAAGAGAGAAGTCGGGTGGCTCAGGACAGGATTCTGCCTAGCCTTACGCCGGCGAAGCCGCGCGACTAAGGCCAAGATACGAGCTTGCCTGGCCTTGCGTCTACTGAAAATTAACAACTAAAATTCATATACAAACTCTTACCACAAACCCACATAACACAAAATCCAACATCCAACAAACGCAAAACACATGTTTCCAGAAAAGAATCCTCAAATCCTCCAGCCATTGAAAATCCACAAAAACTAAATCCAAAAATCACAAACCCATAAACCATAAGATCCAAAAGAAAAAAAAAAATGTGTGCGAGAAAAGAAAGGTGGTTGTTGTGTTGGCGTCAGTGTCATGGCCGAGCTAGGCGTTTGTGACATTGCCTACAGCTGCGATTTGGCTGGCTATGAAGCTACATCCAGTTGCGACCTGGGTTGGTGCCGTCGCAACCAGCCCACCAGCCCAACTCGTGGCTGAAAGTTGCGACGCCGCCAGCCTAGTTGGTGGTTGCAGGATGCTCCAGCCTCTGGCATAGAAGGAAGAGAAGATGGTTGCAGGATGATCAATTTTTCAATTTTGATTTTTGCGGTTTCCTGTTAATTGACCATCTTGTCCTTCTTCACATCATATTTTCTTAACAGAACAAAATAGGGGGTGGGAAAGTGTCATTTCGAAACTTGACAAATGGGAAAGTGTCGTTTCTCCAAACCTTGGGCGGGAAAATATCGATCTCCCGATGCTATATTATATACTATTATACACCCATCGATTATCTTACTAACTCAATATGAGTATGCGGACAAATATATCAAATTTGGTGTTTATTGCCAATGATTGCAGCCTATTCAATGGAAATTGGAGATTTTAAAAGCTGAATTTGTCCCACATTGCTCTAATAGTATGCTATTATGGTGTATATAAGTGATTGGGCTCCCTCCTCTCTTGAGCTAGCTTTTGGGAGCGAATTCTATCCAAACCAACTTTATCATGATATCAGAGTCACAGAGTCACGTTTGTTTCTCTCTCTTCTTTGGTTGGAGCGATGATGGGTTTGGACCCCCTCTTTAGTTGGGGCGATGATAGGTTTGGACCCCCTCTTTGGTTGGGGCGATGATGGGTTTGGACCCCTCTTTGGTTAGGGCGATAATAGGTTTGGACTCCCTCTTTGGTTGGGACGATGATGAGTTTGGACCCCGGCCTTATACGCTGAGCGTGAAGGAGAGTGTTAGAAGTTGAATTTGTCTCACATCGCCCCAATAGTGGACTGTTATGGTGTATATAAGTAGTTGAACTTTCTCCTCCCTTGGTTGGGGTGACAATTGGGTTTGGACTCCGGCTTTGCACGCTAAGTGTGAGGGAGGGTGTTAGAAGTTAAATTTGTCCCACATTGTCCTAATAATGAGGTGTTATGGTGTATATAAGTGATTGAGCTCCCTTCTCCCTTGAGCTAGCTTTTGGTTTTGAGTTTTACCCAAACTCACTTTATCCGGGGGTAGGTTCTTGCTGAATGTAGGTGGCCACATGGTTGGGTGTCTGCTAATAGGTTCTTTCTTCTTCTTCTTAATTAATTTATTTGTTTTTTGGATTTCTACTTGTTCATTGGATTCCAAAAGAATAACATTTCCATTTAGAGGTGACGGGTAATATATTTTGTCAATAAGCTAAGCGGAAAAAGAAAAACAATAGAAAATTTTCTATAAAAGATTATTATTTCAGTTATTTGGAGTTGTCAGAATCCAAGCAGTGGGCTTGGCAGTTCTTAACCATCTGAGCAGTTATGTAAAAACATATAAGACAAGTTTTCTCATTTGTTTATCAATGTCAGTTTTTGCCCACAGCTTACCAACTCTCTTTATCCGATAGCTCGTCAAAAGTACTGGCAATTTTGTTATTGTAACTTGAAGTTCAATTCTATTCATTCTCAAGTTCTATAGCTAAAACTCATATTTTTTTGCAGGGTGATTACATTTTATTATACCATTAGATGTGCAGATTGCCTAATCTCTGGAAGGATTCTTTTAATTATACTATGATTAAGAGCCTGATATATTAGCCCTGGAGCGGTCTTGTACTGAAGCTGTGAAATTTTTTAAAGAAAACAGTCAAGAAAAAGCTAGGATGAATTCATTATTGAAGAGCTTGAAGTTTCAATTCAAGACTTTTCTCTCCTCTCTTTTTTCCCATATCCTATATAAGCTCTCTTCGTGCAGAAAAAGAGTTAAATCCAGTTTCTTTATGAGCCAAAATAAACTCTCTTCATGACAGAACACCAATGGTGCTCCTATAGAGAGAAACATAGGAAAGTTTTGAACTTAAAACCATAGGAATAGAACACCATTTGGCATGACACAATATATTTTTGAACATATCACTGCAAACTTTTATTTAGGGATGACAATTTGGTTTGGGAACCAGATGATTCCAAACTTTAATGGGGCAGCTTTGAGATTGAAGAGGCAAACCCAAAATGGACTCAAAATCTTAGACTCGTGTGAATAAAAAATAAAAATAGTAAGTAAAGTGACATGGTAAGTTTAATCCACAAGTAGACACAATTACTCATCCTTTCTTAAGTTGTTCAGGAAATGCTAACTTGGCTGATAACAGTTTGAGAAACTGAAAGCATTGCTATGAAGAATCTATTATTACTGAAATCAGAATCACAAAAACCTTTGAGGGTGTCTATGAAAATTTTCTAATTTCAAAAATCTGAATGAAAGAGAAGAAGAAGATAGCTGCTGACTTGGGGATATGGCAGTTAATAAAGAGGATTTGAAGGACATTGAGGTTGTCCTTAAGTGGTATCACTCCTATTTTTATGAGAAACTGCCTTGTACAGTCATTTTTCACTTATTTTAATTCTTAATATGTCAAGATTTTGTTTAAAAGATGAATTTAGTCATAAAATTACATTACATAACCAAATTATCCTTATTAAAAAATAACAAAGGTAAAAATAATCAGAATGTGTTAGATTATCAAGTTTAACACATGTTAGCATGTTTTAATTGAATTGTTAAACCATACTGCTACATACTAGATTATCAAGTCTTGTATAATCTAAAATTATTATATGTTAGAAAACATTTCATTTGTTGTTTTATTAAAGGAATAATTGATAAATCACTAGACTTTAGTGGTTAGATTTGTCCTTTAAATAACACCTTCACATTTTGCTATTTAATATTAATTTGTATATATGAGAAAGGTAGTTAAGAGTATCAAAGTTAATTCAACCAAAGTTAGGTTTGTCAATTCACAGAACCAAAGTTGGTATGATACATCATTTTATATGGGTAATGGGCTACCTTTGCTCATCTTTATGTCAGATCCTAAATCTCCGCGTGCTTGGTATCTTATATTTTTTTAAATACAGATCTTATTAATATTATTAGCTGATTCCGATTTCTCGAAGATGATTTCATACTTTGGTATCACATGCACCGAGGCGCATTTGGTTAGGTACAACGAAGCAATATGTAAAAATAATAAATAAATAATTGGTAGTAGCGAATGATGTTAAATAATTCGGATAAATACACACACGTAAAAAAAATCAGTTCAAGAAATGTGGATAAATATTCTAGTTCCCTGATTTTTTTCTTTTAATTTCATAAAGTTTTACTATTATTGTTTTTATTTATTTTTATATATTTCGATGATTTATTTATTTTTTAATAATTTATCATACATTTAGTTTCGTGTTACTCCAAACACGTTATAGTATTAAATTTAATTCTATTCAAAATTTTTCCAGTCCACTTCAATCTTATAAAAAATAACTAGTCCAGTCTAATGTATGCGTGCTATCAAATGCATCCTATCAACCTTATTATGAACTAAGTATTTGTAATTTCAATAAATTACGCACAGATAATCAAAACCATGACAGCAATATCAACAATTAATTTTAACAATCAGGCCAGAATTTATAATCAACAACAACTCATCAAATCGAAAAAACCCAATTAAAAATTTATTGGTTCACCACACCACAAGAAAATCATTATTGTCTGACGACGTTAACTCTGACGCCAGTATCTTCACAGTGTTGTAACCAACACATATGATTTATTACATATAATAACTACTATCGAACTAAAATGGAAATAAAATTAACCTATGAATACAAAATGCAACCATTGAAGTTATGCTAGAGCCAGCTTTTGAAGCAACAAGTTCTCAGAGACAACCACAGTTATACCGAGCATGAGCAAATTTGTCCCTAAACAAAGCGCCCAAAAGCACCAAAATTATCAACTTCACAAGCAATGAAGAAGAATCCAACAATGAACCAACAAGTAAAGATTGTGTAGACAATTTAACCAATCTCATTCTTCTCGCATTCACATATTCATCCATTGCTTCTTCAATTATCTTCTGACCTTTGAATATTTTATGATCATTATTGGCATGAAATTTTCTTGCCATGCATCTAGCAAGTACAACTGCATCTTCTATACCCGCTGAGCCACCCTGGCCGATGGAGGGTGTCATTACATGCATCGAATCTCCAGCCAATGTCACGGTTCCTTTTCGAAATTGGCCTAGTAATATGTCCCATGGGGCACGGTAACGCAAATGGCTAAATGTTAGGGTAGAAAGGTCACAGTTTTGTACCACATCTATCATTTTCTTAGGGAAACCCTTCACGGTTTCTAGAGTCATTTGTTTGATTATCTTTGGATCTTTGAACGCCTTTAAATCTGTAGTAAACATAACAAATTGAAATGATTAAGAATATTGAGATAAGCTGATTAAATAAATGAAAAAATTCCCTGAAACTTGAATTAGAAGAGAATCTAGATCCACCAATCATCAATTAGTCATGATCTAAAACGTTTTTCCTTACCTATCTTTTAATTAAGTATGCCTTATGACTTGTATTGTAGATACTTAAATATTTATGTATATGGTTCTTCTATCTTTTGAGTGGTCTAAACTATGAAAAGGAGATTTATAATATTTGAATTGGGGAAATATGATAATTTCCATCATGAATTATAAGTATTAGAAAACAATTTGTCAGAATTCCATTTTACCTGGTCTTTAATTTCTAGTTGAAAGCCAATAATGAAGATGGATAGAAAAGAAGCCCCTTACTACAAAAATTTGTGGAATTTTCTATTGAATGGTACACAGTTATACATCGGCTAGGAAGAAGAAATGAAGAAAACAATTATCTAATCAACACTCATGACATAAGGATGCATAAAAACACTATTTTTTGGAAGTTTGATGCGAGAAATTTTGCATTCTTGATGTGATTATTACACTAAAAGATAAAATCCTGATCAATTAATCACCAGTTAGGTTTAATATTACTTTATAGAAAATAAGAATAATCCCCCTATTCTAAAGGGCGTTCTTCTGAATGATCTTATTCTATTAACCACTAATTACAATATTAATATTTGCTAATATATTGAGAGAATCATGATCATTAAATAAACCGATATTTAAAAGCTTAATTAAAGTCATATAAATGCATACCCTGAGGATGCCATTGGTGATTTATGAACCGAAAGCCAAATTATCGGTGGACCGGAGCTAATCCAAGCATAGTGTTATCTCTTATAGTTTGGACAAACTCGGGGGCAAATCCATGACCATTAGGAAAATATGTAAATCCTCTCACTCCACATGAAGAGTGAAGCTTCTTGGGTTTCAACTCAAGAAAATCAGCAACCATCGAGTTGGCTCCATCACAGCCAATCAACACCTGCAATCACATAACTCCTAATTATACAAGTAAAATTCATTAACCATTAATTAGCTTTTATGTATATTAAAGAGTTAAAAAATTATCCTTGAGGTTTGATTAACTGACATCAATTAGCTTAAGGTTTTTAAAATAATAAAAATCTCATTACTGTTAAGTTTTAGGTATTAAAATGAACGATCCGAGAATAATTTGATAAATATTTAATTATAATTCATAATAGGGGAGGGCAACATTTTTTTTAACAATCTGGTGCTTCGTTTATTGGTAATGGTTAATGTTAAAAGACAAAATTTTGTATTATTAGACCCTCATAGTGATTATATATATATGATACAAATATTCATATCATAAAAATATATTAACTAATAGTCAAAATTGCATTTATATAATAGTTATATAAACTTCTCTAATATGATATTAATTATATTAGTATCATAGAACAAAATATGCAATTATTATAGCGGTTCATTAGTATTGAAGAATATAAAATACCTTGGCCTTAATTGTAGTGCCATTATTCAATTGAAGAATGGGAAAAGATGTGTTTGTGTCCAATTTCAAAGAGACAATTTTGCATCCAAAGCGTATTGCACCGAGTGGGAGATCTTGAGCTAGAGCTTCAATTAGATCACTTCTTTTTGCCCAACGAGTTTCCCCAATGTTCCTGCCAATTAGTATTAAAATTATATGATGATTAATTTTGTTTCTTTATTAACTTTAATTTCAGTTGATTAAGTTTCATTTTCTTGTCAAAAATTTACCACCAAACATTAATTAAATGCATGGTAATGATAATTAAAACTTACGAGTGGGAGATAATTTCTTCTTGTTGCTTGCTGCCATTGAGAAATATTTCTCGTATCCTGTGTATTTACATTAATCAAAGTTGATTATGATAAGAGATAAGAATAATAGAATGACTGATAGATATAGCTACACCAATCCTACAATGAAATAAAAAAAAAGTCTTCGATATGATGAACAATATATGCAGGTCGAGATTGATAAGAATCACCATTGAATTCTAGCCTTCTGATGTTATTAATTAATAATGTGAAATTAACCTTTGAAGGAGAATGGTACTTGGCCTGAGCTTTGAACCAACGCCAAGCACATCCAAAGCTTTCCATCCATTAGGCTGAATTGCAATGGCCCCCCCTGCTGCTCTCAATGATTCTGATTTCTCCAACACCAGACTCTTCATTCCCTGCCTGCAACATTAAATGTCAAGACAATGATTCAACACATAACATGTAACATCTATTTTTATAAATGAACAAAGAGAAAGGGCAGTGGCAAGGCCACAAATGCCTCCACCAACAATTACAACACCAAGATCTTCAAATATTGCACGATCCATTTCTTTCTTCTCACTCGGAATGAGATAATTGATTGTAATGTAAGTTTATAAAATGGTTGCTACTACAAGCTAAGCTGACTTCTATTTATATAAATGGAAGTGTGTACGACAAAGTGATTTCATTTTCAACAATGATATGTGAACTAGCTGATCCATTTGAACTTTCCTAAGCATGTGAACTTCTGCATTTATTTATCTATTTAAATTCAGAATATTATTTTCTTATCATTTTCTTTCATAGCTTCAAGTTCAATACAAATTGTGGTCAAATCTTAGGCATCCATGCAAATAGATTGTACAATTTCTAAGCATGCCAGCATTTCCATTTATTTATTTTAAAAAAAATTTTAAATATTTTTTAGTGGCCATTTATGTCTTTTTAACATTTTTAGTTAAATTTAACAACAATTAATAGATTTTTGTCTTTTTCGTCTTTGCTTTAGAACTTTGTGTTCTTTCTAATGAGTTTTCGAAGAAAAGTGCCAGCAAATTGACAAAACACTTCTAGGAATGAAATTGGTCAAGTTAAAACCAATTTTCTTAGGGTTTTTAGCCACCCGAGTTAAAGCTAATAACAAAAATCCATTTGAGAAATTAGAAATAACAAAAATATCTTTGATGGTAGTTAGCTGTTATAACATTTGGCCCCTAAATATGGCAGAGTATTGAAATCCCAAAATTGCCCTTGAAGATATGGCATAAAATTTGGAAACCCAAATTGCCCCTATTTAAAAGTATTAAACTAGATCATAAAGGGTAACAAGGTAATTTCAAATTGTAAGTGTAATTCTTTATTTTAATCTGCTTTTAAAAAGAAAAAAGAAAAAATCTAAGAATCGTTTTTTTTTCCTCTCTCTTTTAATTCATTTAAAAAATAATATAATAACATTTCTTTTCTCTTTAATTCTATTTTTCTTCAATCTGCCTTTTCTAAAGATATAATAAATCACTGTTTTGTTTCTTTCTCCTTTTTAATTTTGTAACCTCCACCGCTACTAATCCCACGGAAATTGCACCCACACCATGCCCTCTCCCCATCGGCATTCATTGACAACAATGACCACACCCATTAGCCTCTAGTCCAGCACACCACCACTGTGCCCTAATCGGATCTCATCTCTATTGAAATCACTCCACATCGATGTAACCTATATTATAATGATATAATTTGGAGATAAGATTTGGAAATATGTAATATTGATATATCTTTTAAACTTGCATGGTGTCATCTTTAGAATTAGTGATTGTGAAGTTAGAGATTTAAACATATTCTTTTTCTCTTTGTTTTGCATTAAATATATAAGGTGTTTTTGTCTTCATCTTTTCTTAAATTTACAATATATGTGTTGTTGTCTTTGAGAATATATATGGGAATTGAAGATGTCTTTTGTATTAATGGTTTTGTAGGTTGTGAAAATGCAAGAGTTTTTTTTTGGTAAAACATAATTGGGAATGGAAGAATGGTATGCATGGTGGTTTTTATTGTTAGAATTTTTTCAATGATTGGAAAATATTAACTATTGTTCATAGTTAATTTTTCAATCATCTAAATAGTAGATTTTATGGATGTAAAAGATGTTGGATGCCTATTTATTAGGCATATATACAAACTTTTTGTGTATGGAGGTTTATATGCTGTTAGGGCCAAAAAATGTCCTAACAGCATATTAACACTTTCAAAATGTTATGGAAAATAATTTTGTAGCATTTACAAAATGCATTGAACACCTATCTAGCTACAATACTTTTTAAAATTTTGGTAGCACTTTTAACATGTTATTAATAACTCTTTTATAGCATTTTAACAATATTAAGAAAAACTAATCTACAAAATTGTAAAAATATTATAGATGTGCTATCTCATTTTAAAAATATTACAAAAAACTAAATTATAACAGGTTAAGAATGTTACAAAAAACTTATTTATAACATTTATACAGTGTAACTTAAAATCATTAGTAACTACGAATAAATGCTATAATATACTTAACCATAACATTTTATTACAATTATTGAAAGATTATTTATAACTTTCAATAAATACAACAAAATAATTAGTAATAACATGCAAAAAGTGTTACTACAACCTCATTTTTTAGTAACATGGGTTGTAATAACATACTCATTAATACTACCGTTTATCTTTGGTAGCATCTTTTGCATGTTACCATATTTCATTTTTGTTGTAGCGATCTTATTTTCATTGACATTAAAGAAGATGATTGAGTGTGGTGGGAGTCGGCGGTAAGAAGAAAGAATGGATTAATTAAGAATAGTTTCTTTTTATAAAGTGTGTAAATACTTTTCTGCCCTTTACTTGCTTAGTTCAACAAAAATTTCATAACAGCCGTCTACAGAAAAAGGGGATAAATGTTATTTTGAATACCTCCAAGAGAGTTTTCATTAACTTGAACATCAAGGGTTTTGGATATTTCCATCTTTTTAAGGATTTTTGCGTAACTTGCTTTACCCATTAAGACATGGGTTTTAGACCTAGTTAGTAAATATGCGTTTTATACGTGAATTATACAACTGGCCGTATAATTCACGTATAAAACGCGTTTTGACGTATATTATAAAAATTGTCGAATTATACGCGTATAATATGAATACCCGTATAATTCACGAATTATTCGCGTATTATTGCAAAAAAAAAAAAAAAAAAAAAACTCATTGTTCACCCCAAAACGACATCGTTTTAGTGGGGTTTAATTCAAAATTAAACAAAATCTCTCCTCTTCTTCGGTTCTTCTTCTTCCTCAGTTCTTCGACGGACGACATTTTCAGCTTTTCTTCCTCAGTTCTTCCTCGTTTTCAGCTTTTCTTCATCTCTTGGGTCTTCATCTCAGGAACCAACAGAGTCATCAGAGGAAGCTCGGACGACGAACTGGTTGAGATTTTTAACCGGTTTGTGTTTGTGTTTGGGGGAGAAGAATAAGTTTGAGGAAGGGAAAGTATTGATAGAAAGAATAGCACAGATGTCATTTTTGGAGCTCTGAAAGAAACAGCTGGCCTTGTGGGTGAGACAGAGACACTAAGAGATGATTTGATTGAAGAAGAGAGAGGGAGGGGGGTTTTTAAGATGGGTCATGGGTGTTTTGTGTTTGTGGTGGATTTCAGTTTACGTGTCAATCTCAATACTCATGACTCAACACTGCAATTATGTTTCTATTGCACAAACCAATAAATAAATAAATATCTTTTCAAAGAACTTAGAACAAGACATGGGCTGGGAATTTGTTAACGCAAAGAAAAGAAAAGATTAATGTTAGTTAATTGAATACTCCCATTTGAAATGTTATATTAATTTTAATTAGATACTTCATAAAATTGTTAATTAATTTTAATCAGATAGTCCATAAAAGTGTTAAAAACTATAATTAATATTGCCGTATTTTTCAAAACGAATTATTGATAATATATCGTAGTAAACCCATATATATCCGTACAGTATTTTTCCCGTATCCGAATTTTATAGCCGAATTTTTATAAACGTATTTTTCACCGTTTGCCGTATTATACCCGTAAAATTTCCGTACCTTTTTTTGCCGTACCTGTATTTATTAACTAGGGTTTTAGAGTATTCACGCATAAAATAACATTATTTTATTTTATATTTATTGAAAAATCACATTCTTTTTTTTTTTTTAATGCATAGTATCTTGTGCAATGCACAGAACAATTTGGCTTACACGTTAAGCTTACCCAAGATTTTTTTCATTACCGAAGATTTTTTCATTGAAATGAGATATGGGAGTTAAGTTAAATATTAAATATGATATGATTTGACACCTAAGAAACATTAAGTTCCTTTCTTATTTTGATGTAAACCTTGTCTGACGGCTAACCTGATTTATGATAATTTATTATTCATATTTTGAATATAATCCTAAAAAAATCACTAAGGACTTTGAATAATTAATTTATTGTACGTGGAACAATTAATTAAATGAACGTAATCTACACTTAAATTGATGAAAAGTGCCACATGAATTAGTTAATTGACATATGATTAATTTGATGTACCATTAATGGACACTTGATATGTGCACTTATTTTTTTTTTACATTATTTAGAGAGGTTATGATTAATAAATATACGGTAAGTTTAGCGTGTGCTTAGGGCACACGTATTGCACAAAAACCATGCACAAAAGAATATTACTCTATTTTATTATTATACAAAAATAATTAAGTAAAATAAAATAAACTAATATTTTTTTCTTGCATACTATTTTGTGCAATGCACAGAAGACTATGACTTACATGTGACATAACTTATTTAATTTTAGAAACCTCCTGAATCATGTGATATAACTTTTCACATACTCACCAAATTTAATAGTTAATTTATTATTATATTAGTAATAAATCTTTTTTTTTTGTATAACATATTAGTAATAAATCTAATAATGTTAAAACACATGGTATTATTTCAAATACATGGTATTAATAAATTATCATTATACTAAATATTAGATTTTCAAGAAATAAACACTAGATTTTCAAGAAATGCAGAATTAGTAAATTATAATTACACCGTACACATTGTTATAATTTGAGGTGGGCCTAACTCTTCACCCAATAAGGCCTTATTGGGTCAGGAGTCCGGCCTACCTCAAATTCTAACATGGTATCAGAGCTCAGGTTCAGTTAAGCTGAGCGCTTGACCAGCGGGTGAGGAGTTAGAGCCAGCAATTACCTCCAATAACAGGCATGACCCAACATATGAGCTTGACCGTGAGGGGGAGTGTTAGAGTCCCACATCGATTAGGCACGCTCAAGCCTATTGGGTTATAAGAGGGGGTAATCCTCTCATTCAACAAAGCCTTATTGGGTGAGGAGTCAGGCCCACCTCAAATTCTAACACACGTTACAGTCTAAAATTCAGTTAAATTTAAGATACTTCCAGTATGTTACTCTATTTTTTTTCTTAAATATTGAAAATGTTTAAGAAAGGAAAAATGAAAACATGTTTGTCATTTTTATTTGAAAACAATATTTAAAAATGTGAAAAATAAAAAGCATTCAACATATTTGTATGAAATAGGAAATAAAAAACCCTCAGTCTACACAATTAATAAAATCTATTTAAATTATCACTTATTTTGTTTGTTTCAAAAAGCTTATCTTTAAATATATCAATTGTTAGTTTCTATTTATAATTCTAAGTTAAAAATCTTGCATGAAATAAAAGTTTTTGTTTTAGAAAAGAAAAAATAATTTATTGGAAACATAATGTATAACTTTTTATTTAAAATTAGTTATATATATATAACTCGTGACCTATATTCTCTTTCGTTCCCTCACTTTTACAAATATGTAGTAATCATAATCGAATGTGAATTTGAGCCATTTTTATACAACAAAAAATGAAAAGAGAACATAGGCGATCGACAACTCCCTTTTGCAATTTCACATCAATTAAAAGAACTAATTGGTGTATTGTTGACATAAACTTAATTTTCTTCCACACAAGCAATTAGTTCCACTAAATTACAATCATTTCTTGAATATGTTGAATGCCAAACTCAAAATCTTAAAGGAGAAAATCACACTTTAAAAGATTTTAAATAGAAATCATTAAACAAATATTATTTTACATAATCCGAAGATAATAAAAAACATGTTGCAAATGAATAAATTTATACTAGATAAATTTATTTTCATGTCTCTCTATAACTAAATTATTTATTTAAAAATTTAACTATGATAATTTTCTTATATTTAAATAATATAATAGTTCTATAATTAATGTCTAAATTATTCAATTGTGAAATAATCAAAGTCTTGACAATAAGTTTTGTAGGATATATAATTAAGTTCAATTTACATGAAATTAATTTATTTTTTATTCAATTAAATGCAATTTTGTTAAAATTTGATATGGTTGAGTTGGATTTTAATTTAGTATTAAATTGGATTGGGTTGGATTTTAGTTTTCAATAAATTGAATTGGATTGAAATTTAATTCAAATTTGGACCAGATAGTATTGAAAAATCTAAAATCCAATATATACTTGGATCAAATTTAATATAATCAAAATTATTGGTTTCAAATTGACGAATACCCCATATAATACTAAGAAAGGAAATGATTTGTAGTCCCCACTATTTTTTCTTTAGCCCCCCATCTTCAAGTTTAAGTAGGGATATCATTGTAATAAAAAAAATTATTTATCTTGTTCTTCCATAATTTTAGTTATAAAAAAAATAAAAAGTAAAATTAAATCAGTCAGAATTAACAATAAAACATTAGACAAAATCAATTAATATCGTTATTGTACAATCATGATTTAATTTGTTTACAGAATCACAACCTCAAAACTCTTACAATCAAATAATCACTTTTAAATCCATCTTGATAGAAGAAAAAAACTTGTTTCATTTCCATTAAAAAAAACACACACACACACAATATCACAAAGTTTAAAACTTTTACAATCAAGTAATGATTTTGCCTCATGCTTTATTATTAATTCCTATTGATTTAAATTTACCTTTTAATTTTGATAACTTCAAATATAGAGCTTTGAAGTAAAAGTATAGAGGAAGAAAAAGAATTTTTTTTTTGGTTACAATTCTATACTCACTTAAACTTGAAGACAAAAATAGTAGGTCTAAAAATCACTTCCCTACTAAAACTTTGACAAAAAATTTTACCTTCTAACATTAACCAATAATTATACACAAAGACATAGAATTTTAAAAAATACAAAATGTTCACACCTAAGAATCTTTATAGATATACAAATTATTCTTTTAATTTCTTTCCTTGAAAAATAACATACAAAAATGGAAATTGCATTATTAATTATTACATCTATTCAGACTTTAAACTAACTTAAATCTATTCAATTCTTTTTATAGTACAAGGGCATGTCTAGATTACTTGTTCGGTAACGCTAGTGTAAAAATCCTCGTAATACAATGATAAAAACAACGCAGGAAATGTCCCTTAAAATTACTATAAACAATCTAACCAAATAGCTAATATTTACAAAATACTCGATTAAGATCAGTTAATGTACCAGGACGATCGGCAGGGATGCAGGGAGTCTCCGGAAGAATAATCTAAAACGTGCTGTAATCTTTCAAGACCTGCCCCACAAGATCAGCTGTTCCACTTTTTTGGTAGATCAAGTACATATTATATGCTGCCTCGCGGCGAAGATCACAGTAATTAGAATCGATTTTGAGTTTGGCCTGAATTCTTGGTTGGATGTTTCGGGATGGGGCAATCATTTTCCTTGCTTTCAAGTGCCTGTTCGTAATATGAAGCTGCCAGAGACACAAGGCCGACATGTTGACATGCTCGAATGATGTTATATATGGCCTCCTGAACTAAGATTATAGAACAAAATCAATTGGTATAATTCTACATTTATTTTTCCGAGAAGGCATGGATCCAACTAAACGACTACCTCAAAAACATAATTCAGTTTAATTATGAAAGTTTAAAACTTGGCGAAAATAAGATTATAGTTCGCATGACAACATATAAAATTGATTCAAACCAAATTACGAAGCAGATGAAATTGCGATCAATTAAAAAAGGGCTCAATTTGTCATAATCAACAGAAACAAATGCTCAATAATGCAGAGTCCAGTTCCATGATTCAAAGAGTCTTCAATTCTACGAAGAAAATACGAATTTTGTTATATAGAGTGAAAGAATAAATATGCCTAAGTTACTATGATGATATGTATTTCAAGACGGGCCAGAGATGAAAGTGAAATTGGTTTAATTGGTGAAGACTGGTGTGCTTGAATCAAACTCCTACAACAATTACAAATTTACCGAAATCTTCAGAACAATAGAAAGAGAAAAAAAGAGTGAAATCAAAACCAGATGTTTTCACAAAACTGCAAAATTTTGTGCAGGAAAGCTATGCCTTGTGCGAGCATTGATGCTTGTTTTGAATTCTTAATCCAACGGCTAAGTTAATTAACTGCAAAAGTTTAAACATGTTGTGGTAATGTGGCACCTGATTTGTGCCCATGTGGAGTCAACTCTTAACATGTGTGGTCAGAGACAATTTAAAGAATGAGAGGGAACTTATTGGGATTTTTGTTAGGCGACCTAACTTGGCTTCAGGTTGATACTCTTCTGTTTTCTTCTTTATTATTCTCTCTTTGTTACAGGGAGAGAAAGGTTGTTGCAAAATGGTTGAGGTGGAGCCTTGAAGATCATAGGATGAAATCAAACGGTGATGGTAAGCTTGGTTGTTACATTTTTATTATTTTCTCTTGTGTATAAATTGTCAGTTAATTCATTGTATTTGGATGTATGAGAGGTGAGGCACATGGGGTCGATTTGGGTGATTTGCAGAGGGGTTTTCCTTGGGTTCTTCATGTAAACAAGGAGCTATAAACTTTGTAAGCATCTTTCTATTACAATGAATATTTCCTACTGCCTTGAAGAGGGGATGTAGGTAATCAATTGATTATCGAACCACTATAATTTTTGTGTGTTCTCTACTTCCTTTTATGCTCTTGGTATTCTTATAACTTGATTGTTGTGAATATTGCTTGATTAGAAACCTAGGGTTTCTTGTTCTACTGTAATTCAAAGAATCTTTAAGTTCAACAAGTTGTATCAGAGCCAGATTAGGTCTAGGTATTAGAGATTGTTTGATTTTTGGACTGTCTAGGGTTAAATCTAAGCTGTTGATTACAGGTTTCTCGATTTAGGGTTTTCTAGGTCTTAAACTTTTGGGGCTTTTTATCTCCTAGTAACGGTGAGAGTTGTAAACTTAGATATGTCTAAGTTCGAAGTAAAGAAGTTCATGGGTGACAATGATTATGGGTTATGGAGGATGAAGAAGAGGGGGCTGTTATAGTTAAGGATAGGTTGTCACCTACCTTAGATGGTGAGGATAGTTTACCAGAGTCTTTGACTGAAAAGGAGAAGAAAGATCTTCTAGATAAAGCCCATAGTACCTTAATTCTAGGATTGGGGGACAAGTTTTGAGAAAGGTAAAGAAGATGATCACACTAGTAGGGGTTTGGGAAAAACTAGACTAATTGTATCTGTCCAAGTCTTCTCCTAATAGTTTAGTTTTAAAATAGAAGTTTTTCGGCTTTGAAATGGATGAGAGTAAGTCATTAGGAGAAAACATGAATGATTTCATGAAATTGGTGCAAGATTTAGAAGGTCTAAGTGTTAAGGTTGAGGATGATGATCAAGTAGTCATTCTCATAAACTCTTTGCCAAAAATTTATTCTAATTTTGTTGATACCCTGAATATGGTAGACAGACCCTTAAACTAGATGAGGTTGTGATTGCAATTATCACAAAAGATGTTGAGTTTAGGAAAGAGGGTAAATTAGATAGTGAAGGGTTGCATGTGAGAGGAAGATCTGAAAAGAAAAGTCATAAGAAAAGGGAACTTTAGGAGTAGATCAAAACCAAAGTCAAAGTTTGTTAGAAAATGCTTTTACTGTCATAAAGAAGGTCATTTCAAGAGGGACTGTCTTGATAGTAAGAAAAAATCAAGGAAAAATGATGCTAGTCGGAGTGTAGATGTAGCTTCTGATGGGTATGAGAGTTCTGATGTGTTGGTGGCTTCTGAAAAGGAAATAGATGCTGAATGGATCCTTGATTATGGGTATGACTCCAAAAGGAGTTTTTTTTGTTGAATTTTAAAAAATTGGAGTCGGGAAAAGTTTTGATGGGTAACAATGTTGTATATAAAGTCTTAGGAATTGGAGATGTAAGGCTAAGCTTGCATGATCACAGTTCAAAGTTGCTCATAGAAGTTAGATACATACCAGAGTTAAAAAGAAATTTAATTTCCTTAGGAATTCTTGATTCAAATGGGTATAGCTATAAGGCTCTATGTGGAGTCCTTAAAGTCAATAAAGGGTCCTTAGTTGTGATGAAGGGTGAGAAGAAAAATCTGTTGTATGTTCTAAATGGATCAACCAGCACTGGAATAGCAGTTGTATCTCTATCTCAGAAGACATGTTAGTGAAAAGGGTTTAGTTGGGCTGAGCAAGCAAAGGGTCTTAGAAGGGGACAAAGTAGAGAAGTTAGATTTCTGTGATCATTGTATTTATGAGAAGATGACCAAAATTAGATTTAGTGTGGGAAAACACTATTCTAAGTCCATCCTAGACTATATCCATTCTAATGTATGGGGGCTTACCAAATATCTATCTTTAGGGGGTTGTAAATACTTCATTAGCATCATAGATGATTACTCTATGAGGGTGTGGATTTATTTCTTGAAATGTAAAAGAGAAGCCTTTAGCAAATTTAAGGAGTGGAAAGTTATGATGAGGATGTTGGGGAGAGAGTTGGAGATTTAACTCACGTTAGAGTGTGTGGTTACCCATTTTAAGAGCAGTGGAATATTTACCAAGTAGATTAAACATTTTCGATTTGAACACATCAAACACAAGTACGGAAAATAAAGAACACAACCATATACATGGTTTGGCTAAATCCACTTTTAGCCTACATCCATGGGACCTTGTCCAGATCGAAGCAATCCACTAAGTTAAAAACACATTACAAGATATAGTTTAAAGTTTATCTAAGTTACAGTACAAAGAAATCCTTGATCAACTTTACACTTAGCACCACACTCTAAATCCTTAACGTATAGCAACTCCTTAGACCTTCTTTATGCTAGAAACACACATGTGAACAGCTTGTGACCCGCCAAGCTTCAAGTATCGATGCCACGCACCAGCATCAGCAAAGGAACCACGTTCCAAGAGTCATCAAGACAATGTTTGATATGGTGAGATTTTGGCACAAATATGGAAATGAACCTTGAACCTTAAAAGAAGAAATACTCTAAGAAATTTTAGAGTAAAATGAAACAATGTATCAAAAGGTTCTAATTCATACACGCAAGAAAGAGGTGTTATATAATGAAGGATTTCTTGCTCAACAATATAGTGTTAGGTCAGCCAACAAGGGACTAACACATGTTTGTCCAAATAAGAAAAGTTTTCATTCTTTTGGTTTGGACCACAAAGCAAATAGGGAAAAGTATTTTAGTCCCTAGGACCACTTAAGGATGTTATGACACATGTAAAAGGTCTTAAAAAGTGAGAGACAAAGATAAACAATATCTTTTTCACTTTATCAGACATGCAACTCGTGCTTGGTTGTAAAAATTTGAATCGAGAGTTAATGCACAAACTATTGTGCACACACACTCTAAACGAAACAAGCCAAGACTTAAGTCTGGCAATTAATGTGCACGTAGAACATATGTGCACACATACAATTTATAAGTTTGACAAATATAATTTTCCACAAAGAATTATATAGGGGAAAAAAATTAGGAAATTAAGGACTGATTAGAGGTGGAACATTTGGGTCGGGTTAGGTGGGTCAACCCTAACCCAGCCCGTAAATATGCGAGTTAAACTCGGACCGCCAAGATGGCAGGCCGGGTTGACCCTAACCCGGCAGCAACCCCCGGGCAGGCCGGGTTACACAATGGCAACCTGCAACCCGATGGGTTGCTGTTTTGTCTCTTTTTGGAAGAGACCCGCCAACCCGTCGGGTTGACTATTGCAACCCGGCAAGTTGTATGCGGGTTGGCCGAAAAAAATAAAAATGAAAATAAAAAATTTTATTTCATTTTTCAAATTACCCCTTTACCCTTGAAATATAGCCGTTTTATAGCCGTTGGAGGGGTCTTTTTCGTCATTTTCTTTCCCATTTTTTCCTATAAATTGGCCCTAAACTCACATTTTTCTCACAACTCAAATTCTCTCATTCTCTCATATTCTCTAATCTCTAATCTCTCAATTATTCATTTATTCTCTTAATCTCTTTGTTATCAATTTGCTCGTATTTTAATTTTTATTAGTTTTTGCAATTTTTAATTAATATTTCCAATTTTCCAAATTCCAATTTCCATATTCCAATTCTCTTTCTTTAATTTTTATTTCTTCTACATCAATTTTTTTTTTTCAACTACAATGGATAGATATTTCTCTCCCATCAATTACAATAATGATGAAAACTACTATCCTAGTCCTAGTCTCGCTGATTTTACTAACATAAATGCAGGAGGAGATTCAAATAGTCCCGCTTTCCCATTCTCGAAATCCGATACACCTCAAAATATGCCCCCGATTCCAACAGCTCCCGGTGGTTCTAGAAGTCGTCCTCGTAATCGTCGTGCTCGTCCAACTTCATCTCAAGCTGAGGCGGGATCATCAATTGCCGTCGAAAGCGAAGATAGACACACATCAGACGTTTGAGCGCATTTCGACAAGTTTTACGAGACAGAAAATGGCGTTCAAGTCAAGAAAGCGAGATGCAAATATTGTGGAAATATTTATAAAGCTGATTCAGGTAATGGTACTAGTACTTTAAAAATGCATGCTAATAAACATATTAATCAACATGGAAATAGAGAAAGCAATCAAACTCAAATAACTAAATGGGTACTAATTGGCGTTATAATTCTAATGTATATAGGGAACAGTTAGCTTTATATATTGCTGCAACTGATCAACCTATTAATATGGCTGAAGATAAATATTTTGAAAGATTTGTTCAAAATTCATTTTTTTCAGGATTTAAAAATTATTCTAAAACTGCAACTAGAAATGATTTAATAAAATTGTTTAAAAAAATGAAATTAGAATTAAAAAATAAAATACATACTTGTCATGTTAGTGTGGCTCTAACTGCCGATATTTGGAGTGGTAGAGCTAAACAAGATTGTATTTGTATGACTAGTCATTATTTTGATAATGAATATAAATTAAATAAATCTTTATTAGGATTTAGATTAATGGATGTTGATCATAGTGGCAAACAAATTTATAATAAAATTGTTGAAGTTTTAGAAGATTATGGTGTTGTTAGTAAAGTGATAAGTTTAACTTTAGATAATGCAAGTTCCAAAAGTAAAGCTATAGATTATTTTCAAAGTAATTATCCTTTATATAACAATTTGAAGTTTTTTCACCAACATTGTGTATGTCATGTTATTAATTTAATTGTGAAAAGTGGTATGAAAACAATTAAAGAAAATATTAATAGAATTAGAGATTGTTTAGCTTAGATTACTAGTAGTAATAAAAGAAATGCTGAATTTCAAGACGCTTGTATAAAATCAAATATGTCTCATAGAACTTTTGCATTAGACATGCCTGCTAGATGGAATAGTACTTATTTAATGCTTGATTCATGTTTACCTTATGCTAATATAATTAGTTATTTTGTAGCAAATAATAGAGGTCCTCATTATTGGTAGAAAATGATTGGCATATAGCTAAAGTATTTCATTCTTTTCTTAAAACTTTTTACCAATCCACTTTACAACTTTCTGGTGTATATTATCCTATTAGTCCATTGGTAATACATACAATTATAAAAATTTCTGAGTTATTTATAAAAAACAAAGACAATGTAATTTTAAATTCACCAATAAATGCAATGAAATTTTTTTTTTTTTTTAAATATTGGGAACCCATTCCTTTTCTTTATTGTTTAGGTGCTATAATTGATCCTAGAATTAAATTAGCAGGTTTAGAAAATGGTTTTGACAGTTTATGTGAAAATTTACAAACCGAAGCATATGCCAATCAAATAGGAGAGGTAAAAAAATACACTTTTCGAAGTATATTTCCAGTATGAAAATAGGTATGGGAACCTGCAAAGAGGCGAAACATCCAGGGAAGCTGCATCAGAAGAAACAAATGAAGACTTCTACTCTTGGGGTGCACTGAATAGGCCGAAGAGGACCCGAATCTGAAGCAGAACCTCCTCTTCAGAAGCTCCACCAACAACAACAACTAATGTACTGTCTTCCATGCAGTCGCAGAGTAATGAGCTTCAACAATATTTGGCAACCCCTGAAATGTTACTAGTAGATCCACAACAGAGAGCCAACATTGATCTCTTAGACTATTAGAGAGCCAGAAAATGTATTTTTCCGGTATTATCAAGACTTGCCTTGGATGTTTTCGCTGTTCCTGTCTCAACCGTCTCATCCGAACAAACATTTAGTGCAAGTGGAAGAATTTTAAATGAAAGGAGGACTAAACTTTCACCACAATTGATTGAAGTCCTCACATGTCTTCGAGATTGGGACCGGTCGCGCCGTCAAAGTCAATACGAGGTTGTCGACGATACTTTAATAGAATCATTTCAATTTTGTAATATAGATGATACGGATGAGGGAGGTCCTAGTGAACCCCAAAATTAGTTGTTTTGTAAATTGTAACTTGACAAATTAATAGTCAATTATTGCACTCTTTTTACCTTACCAAGTTTTTGTCCTATTGGGTTTTTCTTGGTGAGGTTTTTAACGAGGCAATAATTATTGTAATTTCTTATTTTATTTTTTAATTAATGAATAAATTTAATTATTCTTATATTACAATTTTAATGTATTAAAATTAAATTAATATTTGGAACGTTAACAAAAAAAAAAAAAAATTAATTTAGTTTAATTATTGATATTTGAAAAGAAGTTTACAATTAACTAAAAAAATTACATTTATTCATTTATAAATTGTTAATTATTCATTTGAAAAGTTAATTAAACATTTAAACTTAAATAAAAAAAATTAAAAAAAAAAGCGAGTTAACCCAGCCCAACCCGCGCCTAACCCGGCGGGTTAGGGTTGGCGGTCCAGGTTGGGCCAGCCAATTCCTTAATATTGGCAGGCCTAACCCGGCCTGCCAATGTCACCGGGTGGGTCAGGACCGACCCGCCATTAACAGCAACCCGCCGCGGGCCGGGTCGGGTTGGGCCGGGCGGATTGCTTTTCCACCTCTAGGACTGATAATGGGTTAGAATTCATCAATGAGGAGTTTGATAAACTATGTAAGGATAGTGGAATCCTAAGGCATAGGACACTCCTCAACAAAATGGGTTGGCTGAAAGGATAAATATAACTATTTTGGAAAAGGTTAGGAGCCTGTAGTCTTGTGCCAAACTTCCAGCCAAATTCTAGGCAGAATCTGCTCATACAACAATGTTTTTAATCAATAGAATTCGTTTCTCAACTATTGAATCCAAAACATCTATTGAGAGATGGACTGGATATCCAACTAATTATAGCAGTTTGAGGGTCTTTGGCTGTACTATCTTTGTGCATGAAAAGTCTAATAAGTTACATCTTAAAGCCATTAGGTGTATTTTCATAGGATATCCTGATGGAATAAAAAGGTATAAGTGTTGGGATGTTGCTAGGAAACGATGTATAGTCAGTAGAGATGTCAAGTTCAATGAAGAAGAATTGGGTGGTCTGAGTGAAAAGATTGATAAGACGAATACTGAAGTCGTTAGGTTTGAAATGGATGATGAAGCTTTTTTTGGTAATGTTGGTGATCTGTAGTCAGATTATCAGCAAGAAGATTTGCAATCTCAAGATGAGGAATCTGTTTTAGGAGAGAATGAAGATGATCTAGCTCATGATGAAGGAACTAAACTTCGGAATTACCAGTTAGCTAGAGATAGGCAAAAGAGAGAAATTAGGTTGCCTAAGAGGTTTTCACAGGCTGACATGGTTGCTTTTGCCCTTCAAGTAGCTGAAGAAATAGAAGATGAACCTAAGATTATTAGAGAAACCATGGAAAGTAGAGACTCTAAGCACTGGAGGTTAGCTATGCAAAAGAAGTGTGAATCCTTGATGAAAAACAAGACTTGGGTTAAACATAAGGGTAGTAGAGTTGTCAAGTGTAAAGGGGTATTCAAAAGAAAAGAGGGAATTCCAGGGGTAGAGGCACCTGGGTTTAAAGCTAGGTTAGTTGCAAAAGCCTTTACACAGGTTGAGGGGATAAATTACACTGAATTTTTTTCACCTATGGTAAGACATACTACCATTAGGGTTTAGTTATCTTTGGTAGCCTAATTTGAACTTGAATTAGAGCAACTTGATGTCAAAACAGCCTACTTGAATGGTGGTTTAGAAGAAAGAATTTTAATGGAACAACCTGAAATTTTTGAAAAAGGTTCAAGAAACCAAGTATGCTATTAAAGAAATCTTTGTATGGATTGAAACAGTCACCTAAGCAATGGTATAGAAAGTTTGATAGTTTTATGATCAGTTCTGGTTTCAAAAGAAGTAATTTTGATAGCTGCCTTCATGTCAAATGTTTATATGATAATTGTTACCTTTATTTAGCACTTTATGTTGATGATAGGTTGTTGGCTTGTAAGGATGCTCCTGAAATTGTTAGAATTAAGGTTGAAATGAATAAATAGTTTGAAATGAAAGATTTGGGGTAGACTAAGAAAATTCTAGGAATGAATATTGAGAGAGATAGAGAAAGAGGGAGAATAGTGCTATCTCAAAAGGATTATTCTAAAAATGTTATTAGAAGATTTAATATGCTTGATTGTAAACCTGTCAAAACACTAACGGGACAACATATTAAACTAAGTTTGAATTAGTGTCCTAGTTCAAAAGATGAGAAAAGGGAAATGGTTAATATCCCTTATGCAAATGCAATAGGAAGCCTAATGTACTTAATGGTATGTACAAGACCTGATCTAGCTTTTGCAGTAAGCTATGTGAGCAGGTTTATGAGTAATCCTTGAAAAAATCACTAGGAAGCAGGGAAATGGATTCTAAGGTATGTTAGGGGAACAATATCAACTGCAATTGTGTATAGTAAAGGGAAAAACTTACGGGATTTTATTATGGGGTATGTTGATGCTGATTATGCTGGAAATCCTAATAATAGGAAGTCAATGACTGGTTTTGTGTTTTCTTTATGGAATAATCTGGTCAGTTGGAAAGCAAATTTGCAAGTTATTGTGACTTTATCGATTATAGAAGCTGAGTATGTGACAATCACAGAAGCTGCAAATGAAGCAATTTGGCTTAGGGGAATGCTCAGTGAACTAGGATTCAATCAAACACAAGTTCCAATCAAAAGCGATAGCCAAAGTGCTATTTTCTTGTGCAAAAATCAAGTTTTTCATGAGAGATCAAAGCACATTGATGTGAGGCTACACTTTATCAGAGACATGATTGAAGAAAAAGTTATCAAGGTGAGGAAAATTCTTGGGAAGGAAAATCCAGCAGACATGTTTACCAAAGTAGTCAATTTGGATAAACTAAGGCTCTTCAGGGGCCTGCTCTATATTAAGTAAAATGAAGAAATGTTCCAGGGTAGTAGGGAATAAGGAAATCAGATGCCAAGGTAGAGATTTGTGTTGATGTGGCACCTGATTTGTGCCCATGTGGAGTCAACTCTTAATATGTGTGGTCAGAGACAATTTAAAGAATGAGAGGGACATTATTAGGATTTCCCAATTGGGATTTTTGTTAGGCAACCTAACTTGGCTTCAGGTTGACACTCTTCTATTTTGTTCTTGATTATTCTCTCTTTGTTACAGAGAGAGAAAGGTTGTTGCAAAATGGTCGAGGTGGAGCCTTGAAGATCGTAGGATGAAATCAAACGGGGATGGTGAGCCTGGTTGTTACATTTTTATTCTTTTCTTTTGTGTATAAATTATCAATTAATTTATTGTATTTGGATGTATGAGAGGTGAGGCACATGGGGTCGATTTGCGTGATTTGCAGAGGGGTTTTCCTTGGGTTCTTCATGTAAACATGGAGCTATAAACTCTGTAAACATCTTTCTATTATAGTGAATATTCCCTATTGCCTTGAAGAGTAGATGTAGGTAATCAATTGATTACCGAACCACTATAATTTTTTTGTATTCTTTACTTCCTTTTATGCTCTTATTATTCTTATAACTTGATTGTTGTGAATATTGCTTGATTAGAAACTTAGGGTTTCTTGTTCTATTTTAATTTGAAGAATCTTTAAGTTCAACATATGTCAACAAACATTTTCAATTATCAACAATATGTTTGCACCCTTTAGGGGAAGGAGGAACATACCCACACATAAGTAATCAATCAATGGATTCTCAAACAATACTTTATAAGCTTCTAAGTATTCTCTTGCAGCATCTTGATGATGGTTAGCGAAGGTAAAGTGATGCCCAGAAATGATAAGCAATGGTGCACAATCTTCGTATTTGGCTCGCATATATTGAAGAAACTTGGAATGCTTATAGTGGCTTTTCCCCAATCTATGACATTCAAGGAAACCCATCAATAAAGTACTAAAAATATTAGTTTAAAAAATCAGCATGCTCTCAAGTAATATTTGAAGCTTGCAGGTTGTGTCATGTCCATTAAAATAAATGCACCTAAGGTGTTTGTGCTCATCTACACACTACAAGGAAAAAGGTCTTTCTTGACAAAAAATTTGACTGAATTTCTTGACTGTTTTTAAAAACAGTCAAGAAGTCTTTTCTTTGATAACTTCTTGACCCTTTTTCAATTGTCAAAGATTTGAGACAATCATTGACTGTTACAGCAAATCCTTGACTGTTATTACCTGTCAAGGATTTTGTAAAAATTAAGTTGTTCAATTTCATTTCTTGATTGTTATTGTCTTAATCCTTGACAATTTTTAATTGTCAAGAATTTTGAAAAAAATGAAATTTATTCCTTGACTGTTATATTCTTAATCGTCAAGAATTAAGTTAAAAAAAAAAAAAAAAAAAAACCAAAACTCAAATTTGGCTAAGGCTTCCCACCCTAAAATTTTGCTAAGGCAAATTCTTTCCGCCCAAAACACCAAAGTTCATCGTCAAAACCCATTTTCCCCCAACTTTCGACCAAGTCAAACCTAGGGCAAGAAAAAAACTTCCGCCAAAAACCCAAATCTCCTCCACTAAATCGCCCAAGTCTCTACCACTAAATCGCCCAAATCTCTTCCATCACTTGTTTCTTCAGTTCCCGGTAGCAATATGACTGGAAGAGAGATTGAGCGGGCTCTACTAGAAGCAGTTATTAATGACCCCAATATCTCTGTTTTGAACACCACTTTGCGATAGATCTTGCATTTTATTTTGGCAACAGTTTCCAAACTAACTTCACATCGTGTTCTGATGTTATACGATTTATTTCAAAGGCGACCTTACTAGCATCAGGTGGGGCTGGGCATATCTATCCGTTGACAACAAACCCTCCGTTATTAAATGTTTAGGAGTTTCTCTTGTGAATCCTTGTTTCCTTCAGTATGTATCATTCTTTCTGTTCCTGCTACTTCAAGAGAAAATTTTATCACCTGCATCTTATATTTTACACAGACTGATAGCAAGTGAATAAAGAACATTTGTTGATCAAGTGAATGTGTAAATAGGTTGTGTTCTCTCTTATATTTTACACAGATTGATAGCAAGTATATTGCTACTCAAATTATTTTCATTCACATAAGGGGGCCAAAAGTCGGTTTTTCTTTCTTAACTGTCTATGTGTAAGAGAGAATCTGAGAGTATTGGCAATCATTTTTTGCATTGCCCTAATGTTTTTAAGTTATGGTCAACGCTTTTTGGCTTCCCAGTTGAGGTGGGCTATGTAGTGATTATTATTTTTTGAGTTGTTTCCCTGGAGAGAAATCGAAGAATATTTGAAGACCACAGGGAGGAAAACTTTTCCTTATGGGATAAGTTAGACTTTGGGTTTCTCTTTGGGCTTTTCTACTGAACTTAGAGAAATGTCTTTTCTTTATTCATCATAATTAGGAATTAATAATAAATAAAATTTTATGTAGTTTCCTATGAGGGAAAAAAAGAAAGGTTGCTCCTCTAACTAATTTACCATCATATTTCATCTGTTTTATAGGTGGCCACTGGAGATGGAATGGCTATGGCCCACAGAGCTGAAGCGGTGATTTCCAATATGGAGTAAGTTTGCTTTCAGAAATTTTCTTTTAGTTCTCATTATTTCATACATAGTCATATTGTGAAAACCACTGGAGATGGAATGATTTTTCTGTTTATACTTTATAAGGCACATAAATTAGTCTACTGGAGCTTTTGTTTCGTCTGTCCAAGGGTTTTATAAATTGTTGTATCACTATTTTTCTCAGGTTTGTTCAGTTCCACCCAACTGCCTTAGCTGATGAAGGCCTTCCCATCAAACCAACCAAAAGCCGAGAAAATGCATTTCTGATCACTGAAGCCGTCAGGGGTGATGGAGGCATTCTTTACAACTTGGGCATGGAATGGTTCATGCCCCTCTATGATGAAAGAGCTGAGCTTGCTCCTAGGGATGTGGTGGCAAGTGGCATAGATGACCAGCTTAAGCAGCGCAATGAGAAGTTGTTGGTTGTTGCTAGATGAGCTTAATCTTGCTCTGCAATCTGTTTTAGAGGCACTGCTTTTAAACCTTATTAATTCTATTACTTGCAGTGTTTTTATCTCTGTTGCTTTTACTTGTTTTTATTAGTTACTTTCTGTGTTACATGTTGATGGTAGTAATTAATTGTATTTTTAATTAGGGTTTGAATGCTATTTTGGATCATCGTGGTGAGGTCTTCATTCCAGAGCTAGGTCTAACTTTTAGGTGTCCACCGTCTTTCAGAGATTTAGCATGTCAAAATCCTTCTTATCAGGGTGGTGGTAGAAAAGGCCTCCCGAGGTCCTTTTCAATCGGTTCACTAAGGTTTGTTTATCAAAATTGTCATTGCAGCTATAGATTTATAACATGTAAGAAACTGAATGATTAACCTGGCATTAGTGCATGTCATCATCATTTTTTTTTTTGTTTGTTTCAGGTATATGTTGATGAGTTGGTGGAGGGTGACTATCTTTTCATACGTAGTTCACTGTATCCATCTCCCAAGGTCTGTGCTTTCTAAGTTGATTTTATTTAATAAGCGGCTACATGAAGAGACCATGGTATATCACAACTTTGCTCAGGATGGCTCGCCCTGGGAGTATGTGATGAGTTTTTCTTTCTTGCATATTGCTATCCTGTTTTCAATATGTTCTATTATTCAGCATATACTCCTGGTTTAACTTGTAGATATGGTTTTAAACTTAGGTGCACCTGCGAAGATAGACGCCAATTTCTATCTCGATATACTCTACATTCAAATTTTTTTTTTTTTCCATAGTACCATGACAACATTTTCAACTCAAAACCCCAATAGCAATGATATGTTTTCAAATACTCATCATAAACCCACAATTAAAACAGCTATAGCAAAAAATAAAAAATAAAAAAAATAAATATTAACATGCAGAACAAAAACAGAAAAAATGTTCAAGGGGTGGAGGAGAAAAAGGGAGCTAACCACGGCCTTGCGGCATAAGCCAAGCCTTGATCTGGCCAACCGTGGCTTGGCAACACAAGGCTTGTCACGATTTGGCCAACCATGGTGCGCGGCACTAGGTCGGGTTGCGATCTTGCCAACCACGGACGTTACTGAGCGTGCCAAGCAACGGTTGGACATGGTAGTATATGATTTTTTATTTTAAATTATTTTCTAGATTTGAGTTGTTTTGTTGAGTGATATAAGCATTTTAGTGTTTTGAAAGTTAAGAAAAGTAAATACTAGGGAAGGAGAGAGTGACCAGATTTTTAATCTTTAATCTTTAATTTTTTACTTTGATGACTTTTTAATATTTTCATTAATTATTAATATTTATGGGTCAGGTTTGTGTTTTAGGTTCAGGTTTGGGTGGTGGTACGGTATCGTCAGTTAGGCATTCAGGTCATTTTACCCCTATTATGTGAAAACCAACAAAACTGACAACCAATAGAGGGATTTGCATAATTTCTGGTACATGAAGGGGTTTTCGTTCCTTTACCAAACCTCAGGGGGTTTAAAGTCATAATCCCGTACTACTTTTTAGAAAAAAGTTATAATGAGTTTATTTTCAAGGTTATATTATATCTACCATTGTTTTAAAACCCGGCCCGGCCCTGCCAGGTTAAAGGCCAGTTCAAGCGGGACCCGTGATAGCGGTCGGGTTTCTACTTTTCCTCTTCATCCAAAACCCTAGGATTTGGGTGGATGATCGCCGAGAAATTGACTGTCGGAACCTTAGGGCTTTTGAAGATAAAGCGCCGCTGAATGTAATGGTGGTGAGATCGTTGATTTCCGGTGAGTAAATCGACCGGAAATTGAACAAATCTGGCAGCGGCAATGATGGGATTTCGCCGGCGATTGGAGAGGCTAACGGGGGTGGGGGTGAGGTGGGTTTTGGTCGGGAGAAGGAGAGGAGTGATTCCCGAGTGATGGGGAGGGTTGTCGACGCCGGCGTGGATGAGATCTGGCCTGGAATAGCCACGCCGGCGTCGTGATCTGGCCGAAATCAAACCTATTTCGGCCAGATCTTAGGTAGGTTTTAACGAAAATGGGTTTAGGGGACGATTGGGTTGCATCTGGGGTGTCGCCGCCGTCAATCGGTCGCCGGTCGATTTGCATTCAGGGTGTGTTTGATAAAATTCAAACATATGGGGACTTACAGGTAATTTTCAGGGGTGTATTTGCTGAATTTTAAAATTTGTTGTCAACCGGTTTAACCAGCGGTTTAACTTAGTTAAACCGGTCAACCTGGGACCCGGAGACTTTGCCGGGTTGCACCCCGGGTTGGGTTTTAAAACATTGATATCTACTAGTTTTCAAGAAAAAAGTGTCATATATTTAGTCAACAAAAACCATAAAGACCAATAGATTTTGTCACTTTGGGCATTATTGACTTTTAACATTAACAGTTATAGTATATCGGTAGAAAACAATGCCTAGGGGACGGGGGTGAGGAAAGTGGAAACTTGAGGGGAAGTGGTTGAAAATTTCTGGAACACTTGCTGGGACTTTATAATCGCTGAAACCTCAGGGGAGGTACTATAATGCTCCTTCAAATATTTCAATCGCATCCTAATTTTAGGAGTATGTCAAAAACCCTCCTATATTTACAAAATTATTTAAAATCCTCCCCTTAACATGATGCTGTTTAAATTTCCTCACCATCTAAGAGTACACTTTCCTTTCAAAAACTTTCGTTAGAACATAAAAAACTTGTAACTTTTTAAAAGTAGCAATTTAAAAAGAGGAAATAACCAATAATTATTTAAAACAAATTTATTGTGATAAAATGTTCTGAAATTTATAAATAAAGGCTAGATCATTTGTTGAATTCCTAAGATAAGAATGTGAAAACTTAGGAGTTATCTAGGCATTATCTAGTTTTTAAATTTAAAAGTTAGGATAATCCTAACTTAAGGTTATCAAGATATCTAGAGTTAGTCTATAACTAGAGATGTATGATATGTATTTTTTTAAGTGAATAAGTGTGAATAAGTTTTTCCTCTATTTTTTCATGGTATCAGAGCCAGGTTCTCTGGCCATAGTAATTGATGGTTAAAACAGCCATGACCTGGTGGCGAGGTGGGGTAGGAGCCTAAGTCCACCACATGTTCAACAGATTCCTTCTTCAGATCTGCAATCTGGACAAACAGGAGTCCAACCTCAGTTAAATGATAATAATTCCGTTCAAATTAGTGTTCACAAATTGAATGGAAAAAATTATATCCCATGGTCTCAAACTATGAAGTTGATGGTTCGAGGTAGAGGAAAATTGGGTTACTTATTGGTAGACGAGTCAAAGCTCCGAAGGAAGATGATCCAGCATATGAGAAGTGGGATGCTGAGAACAGTACAGTAATGGCCTGGTTGATCAATTCCATGGAGGAGGAGATAGGCCGGCTCTATTTGTTTCTTCCCACTGCAAAAGATATTTGGGAAATAGCAAAAGAAACATATTCAGACATGGGGAATTCAGCATAGGTATTTGAGATCAAATCAAGGTTGAGAGAGACCAAACAAGGTAACATGTCTGTAACCCAATATTATAGTGTATTGGCTAAGTTGTGGCAAGAGTTGGATTTATTCTATGAGGCAAATTGGAGTTGCTCTCAAGACAATATAAAGTACACTAAGATGTTGGAAAAGGAGAGAGTGTTTGAGTTCCTTGCAGGGCTGAATAAGGAACTAGATGAAGTGAGAGGTAGGGTTTTGGGAAAAGAATCCTTACCTTCTATTCGTGAAGTGTTTGCAGAAGTAAGAAGAGAAGAAAGTAGAAGGAAAGTGATGATGGGTGATTTAGCAGGAACTAGCAGTTTGGGTACACAGCCACAATCAGAGTCCTCAGCTCTTGTTTCCAAGGGTTGGGAGACACATACCAATCCTAGTGTAGATCAAAAACGCCGAGACGAGGAGAGAAAATCTGGTGTGAATATTGTCATCGGCCAAAGCATACTAAGGCTACTCTTTGGAAACTACATGGCGACCATCAAATTGGAAGACAAATAAACCTAATGGCAAGGGATTTCATGCGATGTGGAGGAAAATACATCTCTGAAAGTTGAGGATCATCCAAGGCCTATACCATTCAGCAAAGAAGCGTTAGAACACCTACATGAGTTGTTTAGTCAGGGTCGACTGGTTCATTTGGTTCTTCAAGTCATTCATGTTCATTTGCCGAGGCCGGTAATTCCCTCACACTCTGCATACTAGTTTGGGAACAAACAAACCTTGGGTTATAGATTCGGGAGCCTCGATCACATGTCGTAACTCAAGTGTGTTTGTGTCTTGATCCATGTTATGGTAATCTTAAGGTCAAACATTGACGGTTCCTTGTCAAATGTAGGTAAAGAAAGGATCAACTCTCTAGAAATCTTTGTTTAAATTCTCTCCTTCATGTTCCTACTTTGTCTTGTAATCTATTATCCATTAGCAAACTAACCAAAGACTTAAAATGTGTGGCTAAATTCTCTTCTTCCCACTGTGAATTTCAGGACTTACTCTCGGGGAGGATGATTGGCAATGCTAGAGAAGAAGGAGGGCTCTACTACTTTGATGAGAAGGCTAATGAGAATAATCCAGCTATAGCATCTAGGTGTAATTCGCCTCGCTCGGTAATTTAGAAATAATGTTATGGCATAGAAGATTAGGCCATCCTAGTTTTCCTTATTTGAAAAGGTTGTTTCCATTATTATTCAGAAATAAAAATTCATCATTATTTCAATGTGAAATCTGCCAAATTGCAAAGCATACTCGTTCAATGTATCCAGCAAATCCCTACAAGAAGTCTAGACCTTTTTCTTTAATCCATAGTGATATTTGGGGACCCTCTAGGGTTACAAACATTGCAGGATCTAAGTGGTTTATTACCTTCATTGATGACCATACTAGACTAAGTTGGGTATATTTTTTGAAAGAAAAATCAAGCAGGTCGATTTTTCAAGTTTCATTCCATGGTTAAAACTCAATTCCAAACACGATTCAAATCTTAAGGGCTGACAATGGTAGAGAGTATTTCAATTCTATCCTAGGAAATTATCTATCCAGCCATGGGATTATCCACCAAAGCTCATGTGTAGATACCCCACAGCAGAATGGGATTGCTGAAAGGAAAAATAGGCACCTATTAGAGGTTGCCCGGGCCTTGATGTTCACCATGAACATGCCTAAATATTTTTGGGGTGAGGCTCCTCACAACCACCTATTTAATCAATAGGCTGCCTTCTAGGAGTTTAGAGTTCAATACTCCTTTGTCTGTCTTCCTTGAAACATTTCCTACCTTTAGAGCTCTCAATTCTCTTCCCTTGAAAACTTTTGGGTGTATTGCATATGTTCATGCCCATTCTCCGAATAGAGGCAAGTTAGAACCTAGGGCCATTAAATGTGTGTTTGTAGGATACTCTCCCACACAGAAAGGCTATAAGTGTTTTTGCCCTATTAAGGGAAAAATGTTTATTTCTAAGGATGTGACTTTCTTTGAGTCTCACCCTTATTTTCCCAATCCTTCTCTTCAGGGGGAGAACTTAAATGAAGATTGTTTTTGGGAAATAACACTTCCCTTAAGTCAGAATTCTAATCCTACTTTCACATCAACACCTCTAAACCTGAATTTACCCCTAACTCAACCTCTTTTAACTAGACCAGATTCTGAGGCCATAAGTCCCATTTCTATCAGAACAGAAAATCATGAAGTTGTAGGTCAAAAACACAAAAAGACAGGGGAAGGATTAGCAAGACTCAATCACCAGACTGAAATTTTATTCTCGGAAAGCTGATCATCAAAGTTATGAGCATCTTAATGATCTGCAAGGCCAATTATCCCAACCAGAAGAAGTCATTGACTCACAATCATCAGTTGGAAAAGGTTTGTCTCCTAGTAAGTCTGAATCAAGAGATGATCTTCCTATAGCTCTTAGAAAAGGAGTTCGATCTTGTACTTTACATCCTATTTCTAAGTTTGTGTCCTATGATAAATTGTCCTCTGGTTTTCGTGCATTTGTTACTAATCTTTCAACTATAGAAGTTCCAAAATCAGTAGATGAAGCCTTGGATGATCCTAAATGGAAAGAGGCTGTAATGGAGGAGATGAAGGCCTTGGAAAAGAATAGGACTTGGGAGCTGGTGAGCTTACCAGAAAAGAAGACTATTGTTGGCTGCAAATGGGTTTTTATAGTGAAATACAAGGCAGATGGAACAGTTGAGAGATACAAGGCAAGATTGGTAGCTAAGGGGTTCACACAAACCTATGTAGTAGATTATGAGGAGACTTTTGCTCCTGTAGCCAAACTGAACACTATTAGAGTGCTTCTATCTCTTGCTACAAATTTAGATTGGCCCTTGCAACAATTGGATGTTAAGAATGCTTTCTTGAATGGTGATCTTGCAGAAGAAGTTTATATGGAGTTGCCACCAGGGTTTTGAAGGAAATCGGGGCGACAAGAAGGTGTGCAGTGAAAAAATCTTTGTATGGCTTGAAGCAGTCTCCTAGGGCCTGGTTTGAGAAATTTACTAAGGCTATCAGGAGTTATGGTTTTATTCAAGGACAAGCTGATCATACACTGTTTTTCAAGACTAAGGATGGTAAGATTACTATCTTAATAGTATATGTTGATGATATTATTCTTACAGGGGATAATCTTGAAGAAATGGATATGGTAAAAAAAGTTCTTGCTCAAAACTTTGAGATAAAGGATTTGGGGCAGCTAAGATATTTTCTAGGCATGGAGATTGCAAGGAATAAGAAGGGAATTTCTGTGTCTCAGAGGAAATATGTTCTGGATTTATTGAAGGATCTTTGGAATGTTAGGTTGCAAACCTGCTGAGACTCCCATTGAACAGAATGTGAAACTTAATGAGATAAATGGAGATACACCAGTTGATAAAGGGAGGTATCAAAGACTAGTTGGGAGATTGATATACTTATCTCATACTAGGCCTGACATAGCATTTTCTGTAAGTGTTGTAAGTCAGCATATGCACAATCCACAAGAGAAGCATCTTGAGGTGTAAATAGAATTTTAAGATATCTGAAGAAAACTCTGGAAAAGGACCCTTTCTTTAGGAAGACTAATGAAAGAAAGGTGGAAGCTTTCACATGCATGCAGGCGGGAGTTCAACGAGTGATAGAAGGTCTACCTCAGGATATTGTACATTTGTTTGGGGAAATTTGGTGGCTTGGAGGAGCAAGAAGCAAAGCGTAGTAGCAAGGAGTAGTGCAGAGGCCGAGTTTAGGGCAATGGCACAAGGTATTTGTGAACTGATCGGTTGAAAAGATTATTAGTTGAGTTGGGGATCAAGAGTGAGGAACCTATGAAGCTCTATTGTGACAACAAGGCTGCAATTGGAATTGCACACAATCCAATTCATCATGATAGAACCAAACATGTGGAGATAGATCGCCACTTTATCAAAGAAAAGATAGAAGAGAAGCTTTTGTGTGTTATATATCTACCTACAAGGCAGCAGACCACTGATATCCTTACAAAAGGATTGTCTAAACAAAGTTTTGATAGTCTTACCTCCAAGCTGGGAATGCTAGACATCTTCTCATCAGCTTGAGGGGGAGTGTTGAATTCCTAAGATAAGAATGTGAAAACTTAGGAGTTATCTAGGCATTATCTAGTTTTTAAATTTAAAAGTTAGGATAATCCTAACTTAAGGTTATCAAGATATCTAGAGTTAGTCTATAACTAGAGATGTATGATATGTATTTTTTTAAGTGAATAAGTGTGAATAAGTTTTTCCTCTATTTTTTCATCATTTATAATCAAACTTAAAGTAATTTTAATTAACACAAAATAAAGATAACGATATTTTTGTATAACTGAGTTTTTTAGTTAAACAATAATTAAAAAAATATATTTTTAAATGATTTATAAAAATAATGAGGAATAAAAAATATTTTTTAAGTCGGTAAGTCATGGAAGGGGTAATTTAGACTTTTAACTTTAAAATTGCTTGGAACCCTAAAATATCATTAATAGCAGGGGTGTTTTTAATACTTTTGAAACGAAGTCGATGAGTTGGATACTAATGGATCTTAAAGGGGTATAAATAAAATCACAAGATAACAGAATCCATCACTTAACCTCTAAAGGGTAGGGGTGTGTAAAAGAACCAATCAGAATCGAAACCGGTGGATATCTAGGGTTCGGTTTTGGTTTCTATCCGGAATCGACCGTCACAGGATTGGCTCCAGTTCCAAAAATTTGGAATTGACACTATACGGTTTCGATTCCGATTCCTGTAGTCAAGAACCAGAGTCGGAACCGAGAACCGAGACTAATATGGAAAACATTAAAGAGTGGGGGTCTTTTCTGATTGTCCATGTCATATAAAAAATGCATGTGCGTGTTCCTCACATGCTCCCATATCTCTCTTACCACTAAGCCTCCCCCTAATCTTCCCAAATCTCTGATGACAGTATGACAAGCTGTCATATTACATATTATTCATTTTCTCAAGATATAAATATATTTATCTTATTTAATAATATTTAGAATTACATATTTTAATGTATTAATTCACTGAGGATTTTGACTTAAATAAAATTGTGAGATTACAAATTAATCATGTTGATGTCTAAATATTTATTGATTTTTTAAAAAATAATATTTTTTTAAAGAAAGATTTGGTATCACGTAATGTTTAATAAATAATGTTATATATATATATGAATGATTACAAATTAATCATGTTGATGTCTAAATATTTATTGATTTTTTAAAAAATAAGATTTTTTTAAAGAAAGATCTAGTATCACGTAATGTTTAATAAATAATGTTATATATATATGATTACAAATTAATCATGTTGATGTCTAAATATTTATTGATTCTTTTAAAAATAAGATTTTTTTAAAGAAAGATCTGGTATCACGTAATGTTTAATAAATAATGTTATATATATATATATGATTTGAGAAGTTTTTCTCATGTTTTTTACAACATTTATTTGTAAACACACATTGTAAGGTTACAAAGATGTTAAAAAATTCGAGAAAATAAAGATACAAAAAGAATTATTAAAAATTTCTCAATTTTATTAATAATACTTCCATGTATTCTCAAGATTTCTTAGTTGATGTTAAAAGAAAAAAAGGGCAAATAAAGATTTCTTAGTTGCCAGGTAGGAGTATTTGTAATTTTGTAAGGGTCTTTTTTTGTCATTTTTAAACTAGTAAGGGCTTTTTTCAGGTACCCGGAACCGATTCCGATTCCAAATAATTAGGAACGGAACTGTCGGTTCCGGTTCCGATTCCAAATTGAAGGAACTGGCTGGTTCCGATTCCTTCAATTTTGGGCAGGTCAGAGCTACTAAAGCGGGAGGTATTGGATAATTTTTCATACCTTTTGGGTGTGAATAATCTAAGCTGAAACCTAAGGGGAGGTGAAGTAATAGTCTTATTAAATAAACCTAATCCAATTTTTTTTTTTTTTTTTCTTACATTTATCTCTCTTTTCTTCTCCCTTGCCCATCTCTTTGGACATTAAAACCCTAGACGTTAAAACAAGAACTTCATGGCGGCTTGTACAGGTGTTTTCTTATAATGTCACTAACAAAGTTATCAAGGCCCTGTTCATTTATGAATTTTAATTATCCTTCTCATTTTCATTGTAATGATACTTGCCAAAAACATGTTCGTTTAGCCTTTTTTGCTCATTGTAGCCCTGAGAATTAGAAAAAAGTTAGGAAGGATATAGATTGTGGAAACCTTAATTTTTTTAAAAATTGCCTTTTAAATAAAATATTATTAATTATCTTTTTTATCTATATTTTCTCTTTCTTACTTCCAAAACAAATTTCTTATTTCAAATTAAAATATTTAATACAAAATTACAAACGAGAATCAACAATTGACATATTTGAGATAAACTCTTTTAGACGAATAAAAAAAAGTGGTATTTTAAAATAGTTTGATGGGTTGTGTAGGTACTAAATTTCGTATTTTTCATAGTTTTATTTGTGTTTTCAGACAAACATGTCGAACACTTTTTCATTTTTTGCATTTTTAAGTACTATTTTCAGACAAACATATTGAATCCGTTTTCATTTTTTCCATTTTCTGATCATTTTTAATATTCTAAAAAAATTAAAAACATAAAATTCATAAAAGAACACTGTTGTTTTTATGTTTTGAGTGGTGCTCATATGAAATGTGATTGTGATCCTTTGGAAGGAGGTGCTAGTGGTTGGTCAAGAGTGAACTCTCAATCGAACTTCGTGGCGAGGCATGTAAGAAACTAATCAGAGATAGAGGCAAAGGGTGGCAGGAATGCCAGATTATGCCAAGAGAAAGAGAGAAGAAGAATTTTCTGTATATTTTCAGTATTGTGTTCTATCCAATTTATACAAGTCTACAAGTGTAAGAAATGGTAATACGATCAATATAATTACATGAAATCAGGTATAATAATAAAATGTAATCACTTGAATCAGGCCATGAATCAAGCCAAGAATAATGGTAACCTGTAATCAATCCTGGATCATAGTACTTTGTATTTATCACGTTCCATCACTCCCCCTCAAGCTTGTGGTTTATAAATGTCATAAACTCCAAGCCTGTGAAGAAGATAAGAGTGTTGTCTATTGTATAGTGGTTTTGTAAAGATATTCGCTGGTTGTTCTGAAGTGCAGATATGCTGTGTCTTGATACACCTTCTTGAATTTTTCCTCTGATGAAGTGACAATCGATCTCAATGTGCTTTGTTCTCTCATGGAACACTGGATTTGCTGCAATATTGTTTTCAGCTTTGTTATCACAGTATAAGTGAATATGTGTTTTGATATGAACCTCCAAATCTCCTAGTAACCCAAGGATCCAGGTGATCTCACATGTTGTTTTGGGCATTGCTCTATATTTAGCATCTACTGATGAAAGAGACACCGTTGATTGTTTCTTTGTCTTCCAAGAGATTAGTGCACCTCCAAGTTTTATACAAAGCCTAGTGAGAGATTTTCTTGTCATGGGACATGTGGCCCAGTTTGAGTCACAATATGCTGTGATATTTAAGTTTCCATCTCGAGGCAAAAGGAGTCCTAAACTAGGACATCCTTTCAAGTACTTGAGTACTTTCATTGCTGCATCCATGTGTGATTGTTTTGGTCCATGCATGAATTGATTGAGAATATGGACCGCATAGCTGATATCAAGACATGTCATGGTAAGGTAAATTAGTCGCCCAACAAGTCTCTGATAGTGTGAAGGATCTTGTAGTGGTGGATCTATTTCAGAAGATGACACCCATTTATCATACTCTTAAGTAGCAAGCTTGATATTCTGCTTGACTAGAATAACACTTGGTTTGCATGCTACTAAGCCAGAGTCTGATATAAGTTCAAGAACATACTTTCTTTGGCTTAGGGAAATGCCTGCTGGAGATTTGGCAATTTCAATTCCTAGAAAGTATTTTGGCTTTCCAAGATCTTTTATTCGAAAATGCCTATTGAGATGTATTTTCAAACTTTTGATTCCTTCTTCATCATTTTCGGTGATTAAAATATCATCGACATAAATGATAAGTGCAATAAAAGATTCACCTTTGTGCTAGGAGAAAAGGGCATAGTCATGCTTGGATTGTACAAAACCAATATTCGTAAGAGCCTTTGTGAAGTTCTCATTCCACTGTCGAGATGCCTGTTTTAGACCATATAGAGACTTGCGCAGACGACATACTGTATTCTCCCCTTGTCTGCAAAGTCCAGGCAGAAGGTCCATATATATCTCTTCATGTAGATCACCATGAAAAAAAGCATTATGAACATCCATTTGGTGTAGAGACAAGTCTTGAGTAGAGGCAATGGATAGAAATGCCCTCATAGTAACATGTTTGGCAACGGGTGAGAATGTTTCTTGGTAATCAAAACCTTCCCGTTGAGTGAAACCCTTTGCAACGAGTCGAGCTTTGTATCGTTCAATGGAACCATCTACACGATATTTGATCTTCTATAGCCATTTGCAACCAATGGGTTTTTTGTGATTAGGAGTACCAGATCCCATGTGTTATTAAGAGCTAGGGCATTCAGTTCATCTGCCATTGCCTTTTGCCACTGAATATGTTGAACAACTTCTGAATAGCTTGAGGGTTCACGGTCGGCAAAAATTTGATAGATGCAAGCTTTATGTGTGGGAGAAAGATGATCATAATTGACATAACTGGAGGATGGATAGGGTGTACCTAAGGAATTCAGTATGGTTGGGCAAACATAATCAGATGTTTAGATAGGTGGTCGAGTGGAGCGAGTTGACCGCCTTTGAGGATGAACAGGAGGTGGAATAGGAAATTCTGATTGTAATGTAGAGGTTATGTCATTTTGTGGAGAGGTAACTGTTTGTGGAGATGTGGGAGTAAAGTAGTGTTGTTGTTGCTGTGGTGTAGATTCTGGTGATGGTGGATTGGTGGCAGGGGCAGGGAGTAATGTAAACTGGGGACCTGTTGGAACCTCATCTTCAAGAAATAGGTGACTTTGGGAACAAATCCGGAGTGATATCATTTGTAATAAATGGAAAACTGTCTTCATGAAAGACAACATCTCGGGATATAAGAAACTTGTCTGTTGTGGGATCATAGAGATGATATCCTTTTTGTAACATTGGATATCCCATGAAGATGCATTAAGTGGCTCGTGGGCCGAATTTATCATGAGCCTCAACAATTGCAGAATAATAGAGACATTTAAAAACCCGAAGATGACTATTATTGGGTGTCTTGCTAAAAAATACTTCATATGGACTTTTTCCACCAAGGACATGAGTAGGCATTCGATTGATCAGGTATGTGGCAGTGATCACACATTCTCCCCAAAATTTAATTGGAATGTTTGCTTGGTGTTTTAGGGCTCTGGCTACCTCTAATAGATGTTTGTGTTTTCTTTCTACTACCCTATTTTGTTGGGAAGTATAGTGATAAGAGTGTAATTTAGATATTTTTATTCCTTCCATATTATGTTTTTTGTTATGTTTTATGCCTATTTGAGTTGATTAGAATTTATTTTGTGAGTTTGGCATAGTTGGATAGACTTTAGGAAATAAGTGATAAAAGATTAGGAAATTCTAGAATTGTTGTTATTCTGACCAGTGCTGCGTCTTTCAGGTTTTTCAGGGAGCTAGATTCCTCGATTGCAAAAGTGTTCTTCAAAGAAATTAAAGTAGACGAAACAAGTTTTTCAGGAAGGTATTATGGGCGAGAATCCGAGTTCGTTTGGGTTCTCAGTAGTTGTTGCAAAACCGGACCTGGAATCCTAGTCGCAGAAGGATTCCTTAACTGAGTATTGAATCTTCGAACGGGCCTAACTGGAGCGTCAGATATCGAAAACGGGTGATTCAAAAGCCCAGATTCATCTACACATTTGGGACTACAATTTTTATGAAGTGACCAAGCCCAGAAAATATTTTTACATTGCGAGAATCCTGGTGCAAGCTGGAGACGAATTCTGTTTTCCATAGCTAATAAGATTTTGACAAATCTGGAAGTCTATCTTCTAGGAAACGTCTAGGAAAGAAATTCCATGATTCCTGGGAAGAATTAAGGAAAACACATGTTATTTAATTAGAAGTTTTTAGGTTAAACGGGGGAGAGGACGGTAGAGTTTGATTTTTCAGAGTTTTTGCTTTCTAGGTCAAGATGTGCGGCTAATCTTTCTCTTTCAGTTCAAGCGAATTTTGAAGCCTAAATTCATGTCATTGGTGTAACTTAACTTCAGTAACATTGTTCTTAATCTCGTTTTTATTGGAATTGTTTATGTTATTCTGTTTTAATTGTTTATAATTTTCTGTTTGGATGATTTAGTAATGGCCTGCTGAATTATTTCATCGGAATTTTATCTATTAGAATTAGGAATTGTGATCTATAATTGTCCTTTTTCTATTCAATAGGTAACACATGATGATAGATGATTATGGACAAGTTTTCATTTTGTCATCTTGAATAATATAACCTAAGTTAAATAATCCGAGCTTGTGTGATTGTTGCTTAGATTGATCTATTTTCCTAATTCTTTAGGCTGCCATTGAATTAAACTTAGAGAACTTATTCTAGGTTGTTCAAGGGTTAGGATCTACTTGAAGAGCTTATTTCAATAGTGACGATTAAGGGAGAATTTGGGTAACAGAGCTTGTTGTTTCCTAGGGTCAGTAGTTCCATAATAATGAGATAGAATAGTGTTACGGTTAGTTCATGTCCAATGCATGTTTAGGTGGATCTTGAACTGAGAACTGATTGTTTAACCTGATATTTTATTTCTCTGTTTTACTTTAGTTTGCCTTGATTACAAACCCCCTTTCATTACTGTTGTCAAGTTTACTGTTTAGGTTTTATTTTATTCCTCTGTTGTTTTTATTGTTTTAGAATATAGAAATTAATCGAGTCATTCCCTGTAGGATCGACCCTTGCTTACCCTATATACAATTCAGTAGTTAGGTTAGGAAGGTTTTTAATTTGGAGCATTCGGCACGCTACCATATAGGTGCATGAGCTTTCGTGTAGGATGCCAAGGGACAAAAACAGAGAGGAACACTAATGACTAAAAAATTCCCGACCATTATCGTTCTTACCCGTTGAACTGATGACTTGAATTGGGTGGTTATCATGGACATAAAATCACTAATGTGAGTAAGAATTTGTGTTTTGGACTACATTAAAAATACCCATGTGCCTTGCGAACAATGGTGAGGAAGTACTTAGACCCATCATGGTTTTGAGTGTGATATGGACCCCATATATCGACATGGATGAGAGCAAATGGTTGTGTGGTAGTAGATGTACTATGGGGAAAGGTGATGCGAGATTGCTTTGGTAGAGGGCATATTGGGCATTTTGGTTGTGGAATGGAAGCACTGTGACCTAGTCTTTGATGGAGAATAAATGAATTTTTATTGATATTTGTATTACATTGAACAATTTTATTTTTTGTAATACAATTGAGAAATTCACTAGAAATACCATCGAGAATCTAGTAATATAGGCCACTAGTTACTCTACCCAAGCCTATTAGTGTCCCAGTCAAAGGGTCCTGAAATTCACATGTATTAGAAAGGAATTTTAGAATACAGTCATTATCAGTACAAATTTTGGATATGGAAATGAGGTTGAATTGGAAATCTGGAACAAACAAAACATTCTTAAGGATTAGGCATTTACTCAGTTGAACAGTCCCTATATGTGTGGTTGGTGCTATATTCCCGTTCGGCATGCAAACAGAGATGGATGATGTGTTTGATTTATGGGTGAAAAATTTTGGGTTACAAATTATTTGATCACTAGCCTCTAAATCAATAATCCAAATATCATCTTTAATTGAATTTAAACAGTAAGATGTACCTGCGTAGGAAGCCGAGGGCGTTTGTTGAATTTGATTCATCATTTGAAGTAGGTGGGTGTATTGTTCCTTGCTGATCATGGGTGCAGAAATTTGATTTCCAGTAGGAACAATATTGACTTGACTTGATGGACAGATGAATTTTCAAATTTTTCAGTAGGGCACCCATGTAATTTCCAACATTTATCCCGAGTGTGATTGCGTTCCTTGCAATAATCACAAAAAAACTTGTTTTTCCCGATTTTGTTGAAATTGGGCCCATTGGACCAATTTGACCCATTGGACTTGGTTGACCCGGTTGACCATGTTTGTGAGGTGGCAGCTTGTGGTCCATTAGATCCATGAAGAAGAGATAAGTGTTGTTGGCCATTGGATTTAAGGATTTGATCTTGGCCTTTCATATTATCATATAAAAAATAAGAATTATGCATATTATTCAAACCAAACTTCTTCCACATAAAACTTTTCTCAGCCGCCAGCATGGTGCTGGGCATTTGCTCACCAATGTTGGGCATAGAGGTGGAAAATATGGGCCGGGTTAGGCGGGCCAACCCTAACCTAGCCCGTAAAAAAGAGGGCTCAAACCGAAGGCGGGCCGGGTTGAGCCCAACCCGCCAGCCACCCCCGGGCGGGCCGGGTTACACTATGGTAACCCGCGGCCCGCCGGGTTGCTATTTTGGCCTCTTTGGAAGAGGCCCGCAACCCGGCGGGTTGTTGGCGGGTTGGCCCAAAAAAAAAAAAAAATTATTAATATTTTTTTATTTTTTTCAATTACACTTTACCCTTGAAATCTAGCCGTTTTATAGCGTTGGAGGGTCTTTTTCGTCATTTTCTTTCCCTATTTTTTTTCTATAAATTGGACCTAAACTCTCATATTTTTCTCACAACTCAAATTCTCTCATTTTCTCATATTCTCTATTCTCTCAACTCTCAAGTCTCAATTATTCATTTATTCTCTTAATATTTTTGTTATCAATTTGCTCTTATTTTAATTTTTATTAGGTTTTGCAATTTTCAATTCATATTTCCAATTTCCATATTCCAAATCTCTTTCTTTAATTTTTATTTCTTCTACATCATTTTTTTTTTCAACTACAAGTCTACAATGGATAGATATTTCTCTCCCATCAATTTGTAATTTCTTATTTTATTTTTTGATAAATGAATAAGTCTAATTTTTCTTATATTACAATTTTATTGTATTAAAATTGAATTAATATTTGAAATGTTAACAAAAAAAAAAAATTGAATTGAATTGAATTATTGATATTTGAAAAGTTAACTAAAAACAATTATATTTATTTGAAAAGATAAATTAAAAAAACAAAAACAAAAAAAACACAAAAAAAAAAAAATCGGGAGCAACCCTGGCGGACCGTGCCTAACCCTTAATGGGTTAGGGTGCGTGACGGGTCGGGCAGGGCCTTCTTTCCCTTAATTGGCGGGTAACCCAACCCGGCCCGCCTTTGTTGGCGGGCGGGTTGAGCCCGCACCAGCCTTAAAAACATGTAACCCGCCAGGTCGGGCGGCGGGTTACTTTTCCACCTTTAGTTGGGCTTTGGGCAAATGTTCACTGGCAAATGCGACGGCATCCCTGGAACGAGCACCATCAATAGCAAGCTTCCGTTGATTCTCTTCTTGGACAGCCAACTGGAAAATTTGGCGAAGCCCCGACGGTGGAGAAGTGACCAGGATCTTTGTTCTAAATGGTAAGAAGGATTCATTCGGGCCAATGAGGAATTGGGTCACCCGTTGTTGGTCACAGAGACGCTGATATTGAACAAGAGTCGCCGGCGGCCCATCTAAAGTTTCTTCAGAAGCATTTAATTCATTCCACACGGCGGACAGACGGTTTAAGTATGTTGTAACGTGGAGTTTCCTTGGTCGATTTACGAGGTGAGTTCGCTGAGGGTGAAAACTTTGGCCAAGTCAAGTTTTCCATACATCTCATGGACGTTGCACCACATTTCAGATGCGATCTCTGTGGGTGGTAAACCATCTGCTACTTCCGAGGATAGACAGTTGCCTATCCAAGATCGCATAAGTATGTTACATCTCTTCCAATGATGGCAAAGATGCAATTTTGGTGGCAGCGGAACACTGCCATCTAGGAAGCCTTCTTTGTCTTTTGCGGCTAATGCTTGCTGGAAATCACGAGACCAAGAACTATAGTTGTCGGATCCTGTTAGCGGTTGCTAGATGAGTACAATTTTTGGCTCTTCAGATGTCATCGTGAATATCACATCACCTAGTTCAGGGCGATGAGTGGTGGCCAGAATCATTTGGAAAGTGTAGGATCTCGGGTTGTAACCCGAAATGGTAAATGGCGTTGGGTCGGATGTAGTGTTTGGGTTAGATGTGGAGTTTTGGTTTGGGTTGATTGTAATGGTTGGACGATTTATGGAATTTGGATCAATTTGGCCTAAGCCTGGATTGCTTGTGTTAAAAGTGGTTCAGTGTGGGCTAGCTCTGCAGTGTGTGTGTTGGTTTCCATTTCAGTAGTTTAGCTGATGACTTTCTAGAAATTGGTTATAATAATTGAGGCTTGTATTTTGAGAAAAGTGAAAACTGATAGAGATTTTGTTTGCTTTTGTAGAGACAGAAGAGAATTAAGGAGCAGAAGCTAAGTAGAGAAGCTTTGATACCATGTAAGCAACTGATCAAAGATAGATGCAAAGAGTGGCAAGGTGAGGGGCCTGCGATTATGCCAAGAGAAAGAGAGAAGAAGAATTTTTTGTATATTTTCAATATTGTATTCTATCCAATTTATACAAGTCTACAAGTGTAAGAAATGGTAATACAATCAATATAATTACATGAAATCAGGGATAATAATAAAATGTAATCATTTTGTTGGTTTTAAGAGCTGGTGAACTCTAAGGAAAGATGAAGAGAGAATGAAAAGAGTCAAAACTTTTTTTTTTTTTCATTACACTGCAACTTGCATTATATACAACAAAGGCATACTGTTTTACCAACTGCAACAACCATTTAGAGTTTTAAAATTTAAAAAACAAAGTTGGCAACTAATACCACCTTAATCTAAGTTGAATTTCACCTAAACATGTCACTAAAAACAACTACTACAGCAGCTTCAATTTCAACAGACATGGAGGAATGCAGCAGCTGCTTGGCGCCAAAACATATTCAAAACTAAACTAACTCTTAACTGAATTTCCAGCAAATTATCAATGTTTCAACACTCCTCTTTGATAATTTTGCTGGAAACACCAAGTCTGATCCTAAAGCCTTCAAAATTGGTTTTGGATAATCCCTTAGTTAGGATGTCAGCCACTTGATCATTATCATTGCAGTGGACCAGTTTTACTTTCCCTTCTTGCTCAGCTTCTCTCACTGCATGAAATTTGATCTTTATATGTTTAGCTCTCTCATGATGGACTGGATTCTTAGCCATAGCCACAACTGACTGATTGTCACACATTATCACAGTAGGATGCCTCTCTGCTTCAAATCTTCCAAGATTTTTCTCAAGCAGCTGACCTTGGTTCACGGTATTTCGCGGCCCGCAATGTATTGATACGCTTTTGGCTGTGGATTGTGCAACCATTTCTTGTTTCTTTGACAGCCAACAGATTGCACCATGATTCAGGAAGAAAGCATACCCTGAAGTGCTCTTCATGTCTTCCACAGAACCACCCCAGTCACTATCAGAGGATCCTTTTAGGCCAAAGTTTTCTTTTCGACCTCTAAACGATATGTAAAGTTCCGCGTCCCTTTACATACCGAGCACTCTTTTTGTCGCTTTAAAATGTGTTTCCTTGGGCTGATTCATGAACCTGGACAGTAAGCTAGTTGCAAACATGATATCAGACCTGGTTGCTGTTAGGTGCAGCAAGTAGCCAACCAAGCTTCGGTACTGTCCCCTTATCAATACTCTCTGCATTATCATCCTTTGTCAGCTTTAGATTTGGAACCAGAGGAACATCTACTGATTTGCAGTTTTCCATATTGAATTTCCTCAAAACCTCAATTGCATACTTCTCTTGATTAACAAAAATTCCAGCTGAGCTTTGATGAACCTGCACTCCAAGAAAGTAAGCCATTTCACCTAAATCTGTCATCTCAAACTCATCAGGCATGGATCTTTTGAATTCCTCCAACTGAGTTAGTTTGCTCCCTGTCACAAGTAGATCATCAACATACAAGGAGATGATCATAACATCCTCATCAATCTCCCTAACATACAATGTGTACTCATTTGGACTTCTTACAAAATCCAAACTCAGCAAATGATCATTTATTTTGCTATACCAGGCCCTTGGTGCTTGTTTCATGCCATACAAGGCCTTCTTTAGGAGATAGACTTTGTCGTCCTTTCCCTTGACTTTGTACCCTTCCGGCTGTTCAACATATATCTCCTCATTCAGCCATCCATTTAGGAATGCAGATTTGATGTCCAGCTAAAATATTTTCCATGCAAATTGGGCTGCCACTACAAGTAATAACCTGATTGTGTCATGCTTTGCAACTGGTGCAAAGGTGTCCCGAAAATCAACTCCATACTGCTAAGCAAAACCTTTGACAACTAGCCTTGCTTTGTGCTTAAGAACTGAACCATCTAGATTGAGCTTCTTCTTGAAAATCCATTTAACTTGGATCACTTTCCTGTTCTGAGGTTTGTCCACCTAGTTCCAAGTTTGATTCTTCTCAATCATTGCAAGCTCCTTCTTCATGGCAGCTTTCCAAACTTTTGATTTTGCAGCCTCAACGTAACATGTTGGCTCAAGTGAGGCTACGTTACATCTCTCATAAACCTCAGCTAAAGGTTTGGTACCTCTAACTGAAATTCTTTTCCTGCATCACTCTCAACATCATCATAAATCTGATCATCTATAGCTTCTGTCCAGCCTGGTTTTGTCTCCACATCAGCTCTATTTTCTTCCTAATTCCATACTCCATCCTCATCAATTTTGACATCCCTAGAAATCTGAATTTTTTTGGTTTCTAGAACATCCACCTTATAGGCTTTAGATTGACTACTATACCCTATAAAAATGCCAATTAAGGCCTTTTCATCCAGCTTGGACCTTTTTACTGCTGGAACTAGAATGTAGCGTATACTTCCAAATATTTTGAGCCTATCCACTGCTAGTTTAACTCCATACCATGCTTTATAAGGTGTTTTGCTGTCTAAGGCTTTTGTGGGAAGCCCATTGAGCAGAAACACTACTGTATTGACAACTTCTGCTCAAAATTTCTTTGACAACCTCTTCTCAGCTACCATACATCTAGCCATCTCTACAACTGATCTATTCTTCCTCTCACAGACTCCATTTTGCTGTGGAGTGTAGGGACTGTTGTATTGATGCTTAATTCCAGCATCCTTGCACACTTGTTCAAACTCTTGAGAATTATATTCTGTACCATTATCACTTCTCAAGATTTTTATAGTTTTTCCAGCTTGATTTTCCACCAGCAGCTTAAACTGCTTGAATACACTAGCAACTTCTCCTTTTTGCTTCGGAAAATACACCTAACACATTCTAGAATGGTCATCAATAAACAACACAAAGTACCTACTTCCACTCAATAACAAAGTTTCCATAGGACCACATACATCTGTATGAATGAGCTACAATTTTTCAACTACTCTCCAAGCTTGGTTTGTAGGGAAGGATTGCCTACTCAACTTGCTAAGTTGACAGGCTTGACATATGGTATTACTCTCCCCTAATTCTGATAGATTTTGGACTAGTTTCTTGGTCTGAATTTCCTTGGGACCTTGGTAATGAATATGGCCAAGTCTCTTATGCTATTTCACAAACTCATCCATTCTTACATTGCAGACTCTATGTTCAGTCTTTTTTAGCTTGATAGGAAAGCTTTTTCCCACCATTTTGACTCTCATTAACTCACACCCCTTACTATCTAGAATTTGGCAAATATGATTTTCAAAATGCAAGACATAATGGTTTTCTAGCATTTATCCTACACTTAAAAGGCTTTGAGTGATTTCGGGTGCATAAAGTACATTTAAGATGAGTTTTGTACCTGTGGAGGCTTGAATTGCAACATCTCCCTTCCCTTTTGCTTCAACATAGTCACCATTTGCAATTTTAATCCTGGACCGATGTGCTGAGTTTAATCTAACAAAATCATGTAGATGTGGTGTCATATGATTTGTACAACCATTGTCAACCAGCCAGCCATCATAGCATGTTGGTGGTGCACTGCAAGAGGCCATAAACAATTGTTCTGCCCCTTGTTCAGGTTGGTGGTCATCTGTCACTTGTGCTTGTTGTTGGGGCTGCTCTCCTTTGTTCTTGCATACCCTTTCTATTTGACCAAATTGTTAACAAGCCCTGCTCTGTATTCCTGGCCTAAACCAACATCTTTTTTCAGAATGCCCCTTCCTTTTATATTGGGAGCAAGATGGATATTCCTTCATCCCATCTGGTTTTCCCCATTGACCATTGCTCTTTTCTTTCCCCTTATTCTCACCGGCATACCTCTTATTGTTCCCTTGAGCTGGTTTGGTTTTGTGAGTTGCCATCATTGCACCCTCACCTACATCTTCTTACCTCAAGAGCCTTCTTTGCTCTTGTGCTTGTAGTGCATGAACCAGCTTTGTGAGTGTAACTTGCCCCATGTCTCTTGAGTCCTCCCGAGATGAGATTTTGGACTCAAATCTTTCAAGTAGGCTGACCAGAACTTTCTCCACCACTATCCTGTCCGTCAAGTCCACTCCCAACAACCTTATTTTGTTGACAATAGAGATGGGCGTTTGCCCTGGCCCCGCAGGGATCTGTCCCGACCCGGCTCGAATGGGCCGGGGAATCCCCGAAAAAAACGAGGATAGGGCCGGGGATGGTCCTTAGTTATTATGTCCCTGCATTCGGGGACGGGCCGGGGAAGGAGATAGTGCAATCCCCGGACCGCCCCATCCCCATGGAGCCCCGGCCGCCCTACTTTTTAAAGAATTTTTTTTTCCTTTACAAAATTGTATATAAAGTTGAAGTTTAAATCATAATTGTAAGTAATGTATTTAAATTTATGATATATACTTTTATAATATTTTCTAATGTTTGTATTAAATTTATAGAAAAATAATTTAAACGAGGGAGTTTAATAATTAAATATATGTATTATTACTTTGTGAATTTCACAAAATAATAATACATGAGACATGGCCCAAAAATAAATTTAATTAGATTATTACAATTTTCAAACCAATATAACAATATATACAATTGCTTAACGACTTACAAATTACACAAATTCAATTATCCTTGTAATTAATTAATTGATCGATTAAATATGATGTTAAACTTAATCAAATAATGAGATTTGTCATTTTCACAAATGGACTAATTTTATTAGTTGTAGTGGAGATAGTGTTTTATGAATTAATTCACCAATTTACCTAGTAAATTATATTAAGATTGAGTTTAGTTATGTTAATTTATGAAAAATTAATTAATTAACATGGCTAACTAAACCTAAGCCTCCATACAATTGAATAACTAAGCAATTTACCTAATAAATTATGTTAAGATTAAATATAATTATTGTATTAATTCTTGATTTCTTGTTGGAGTTGTCTGAGTACTCCAGCGGCAGCAATCCAACATTTTAACTTTCCGTAAATAGGCCCTGGCTTTTTCCAGTCGTTCAATGGCCTCTCCCTGCAGTTCTTTTGAATTTCAAATAGTATTTAAGATCCTTAGTTTTCGATTATCTAATAAATCACTTAATGAAAGTAGATTATCGTTCTAGCTATTCAAAAATTGGATGACATTTAACTTTAACAAGTTGTTAAGAAATTGGAAATATATAGTTTACAAGCTTTTTGAACTGTGAATGGCATAGATGCATAGTTGCAGCAATGTAGCCTGAATGATAATTATATTTTATTACTTTGAAATCCATGAGTATGTTCCAATTTTTACCAAGAAATTGTTATTCACCATATTCAATTATTCATATCAATTTGCTTTTTAAATCTTAATTTAAATTTTATAAGAAATTGTTAGACTTTATATTTTCTTACATTAAATTATGTCTTTTTAATGAATTAAGTTAATTAACTATTGAAATTAAACAGTCAAATTGTTAAATATAATACTTATCAACATACTAGTTTTTCACAATTAAAATAATTAATTTTACGGAAAGTTTTGATTTACACGGGGCAAAAATCCCCGTTCGGGGGATAAATTCCCCGCAAAGCCTCGTTATCGATGGCAGGAGGGCGAGGGATGGTCATGATTTTGTCCCTGCAGGTCGGGGATGGTCATGAGAAAAATCCTCGCCCGCGGGGACAGGCCCGGGGCATGGGGTCCCCGGCCCCGACCCGGCCCGCGCCCATCTCTAGTTGACAACACTCATCAATCTGTCAACATAGTCCTTAACCTTCTTTGATTCTTGCATCATTTGCATCTCAAACTCTCTCCTTAAATTTAGCACCTGCATGTTCCTTGTTGTGGTGTTGCCCATGCACTCTTCTCTCAGCTTATCCCATGCCTCTTTTAGAGTCTCATATGCCATGATCCTTGTGAATACAAGGTTTGTTACAGCAGCATGAATGTGGGAAAGGGCTCTTAGTGCTTTGGTTGTTTCTTCCTCATGCAGTCTCATCTAATTTAGGATAGGATTTGGTCCTAATAGAGGTGGCTGCCTGTTTTCTTTCACATACTGCCACACCCCCTGACCCCGAAGGAAGGCTTTCATCTTTATAGCCCATCTATGGTAGTGTTCCCCATTAAACACTGGGGGTGACATCAAGGCTGATTGAGCAGCCATTGTTTCAATTTTTTTGTCTAACGCAAGAAAATAAGAGGCAGATACAGACTGTTTTTGGTCTGAGATAAGAGGTGTTCTTGAGTTGAGGTTGAAGATTGAATGCAAGAGAGATTTTAGGTTGTTTTTGTGTGTGGCTCTGATACCGTTTGTTGGTTTTAAGAGCCAGTGAACTCTAAGAAAAGATGAGGAGAGAATGAAAAGAGTTAAAAACTTTTTTTTTCATTACACTGCAACTTGCATTATATACAACAAAGGCATATTGTTTTACCAACTACAACAACCATTCAGAGTTTTAAAATTAAAAAAAAAAAAAGTTGGCAACTAATATAACCTTAATCTAAGCTGAATTTCACCTAAACATGTCACTAAAAACAACTACTACAGAAGCTTCAATTTCGGCAGACATGGAGGAATGCGGCAATGCTTGCGCCAAAACATATTCAAAACCAAACTAACTCTTAATTGAATTTCTAGCAAATTATCAATGTTTCAACACATTTGAATCAGGCCATGAATCAAGCCAAGAATAATGGTAACCTGTAATCAATCCTGGATCATAGCACTTTGTATTTATCACATTCCATCAAGGCATGACATGCCTAGGCCCAGCATAGTCAAGGGACGATGTGACGACGATTGATTCTATTTACTATTCAATTTTACCAGCTCAGATTTATAACTTAGTATTGAATTCACTAAAGGTATTGAAGCCAAAAAAGTGGAAATGCATTCATGTTTATAATGTAAATACACTCACATTTTATACATAATTAAGCCTATGAAATACTTCATTAACCGCTCCCTTTTCATGAAACAGAAAAACCTTTTTCCGCTGCACAAATCTGTCTAATTACTAGAAATGAAGCAACTAAAAATTAAACTAAACATCACAATATGACATCCTCTCTTGTCTTGAATTTCGTAATGAGAGGAGTCGCATCAAAACTTACTGGCAGCAGTCTTTTGCTTAGGAAATAACCGAATGATTGACTAAGATTTCCAAAACTGACTTCATGCTAGGCCTAACAACAGGTGGCGTGCTAGTATAGCGGATCCCAAGTTTGAATACTCGACTCATTTCATCCAAATGGCAAGCTTCTTTGATCTCCTCATCCAAAGCATCAACTATAGGATTGCCATCTTGAAGATATTGCCACGCCCATTTGGAGACGTATGTATGTTAATCACCATAATTAGCTTCTCTTCCTGTTGTGAGTTCCAAAAGGATCACTCTAAAGCTATAAATGTCTGTCTTCTCATTTACTTTGGTTGTATGAGCATACTCTACATTTCAGTTTGGAAAAGCAAAAAGTTTGATAAAGGGATTAAGAATAACAGTTGCTCAGTAAAAAGGAGGGAATGATTGACATGATCCAAAAACAAGTGATTGTACCATTTGAAAAATATATCACTTGGAGCAATGTACCCAAAGGAGCCTACCATAGATGACATTGTTTCAAGTTCTCCCTACTTGACCAGGGTTTTAGCTAGACCAAAATCTGCTATTTTCGCATTAAAGTCTGAATCTAATAGGATATTGCTTGATTTCACATCCCGGTGGACAATGGGTGGGGAGCAGTCATGGTGCATGCAGCAAAGTCCATGGGCAGCCCCCACTGCAATCCACAACCTCTTGGGCCAGTCCAGGACAAAATCATGGACGATTGAGCCAGAGCCAAAGCCAGAGACAGAGCTAGAGAGAATTGATGGTCGATTCCTTTTATGCTGTAGTAACCACTCACAAAAGAATCAATCAAATAACAAAAGATCAAAAAACAAGAATCACAAAACACACACAAGAACAATCAGAATTTTACCGTGGTTCACTTGCTCTATATTTGAGCAAGCTACGTCCATGTTGAACTCGGGAAACACACGAGCTCGCTGCACTAAATCACTGTCAAGATTACAGATTACACACAACACAAATCCCTCAATAACCCTTCTTCAACCCGTAACTCACCCTAGAGATTACACCCTTCGAATCCCTATAAACAGTGTATACAATACACCCAGAGTGACCTGACCCACTCACTCAATCAACAAGTTACAAGATTCACTCAACCCAGATTGAAACCCTAAAAAACTCAAAATGGTGTTTAAAGAAGAAGAGAGAGATTTGCACAAATGAATAATACGTACATAATGCCAAAATAACTCTGCTTTTATATGGTTGACATTAGGGTTAAATTCCAGCCATTGGATCTTCTCTTCATCAACGCTCAGGATTGTTTCTTCAGTTTGGATCAAAAAGACGTCGTTCCATTTAAGTTCTAATACGACAGCGTTTCAAGCCATCATCCAACAATCTCCACCTTGATGGGTTGAAAAACAGCCCCTATGCTAGTGCAGCTTGCCTTTAGTGAGTCCTTCATGGTTCTTTTGTTACTCTTGCTTACTGAATGGACAGTAGATTCAAGCAATGCTTGAACTTAGCAAGTGTAACAATCTTCATACCCATGTCTGCTGGATTGTGCTCAGTAGGAACCTTATTGAGAGCTATCTCCTCCCTAGTGATCAGATCTTTCACAAAGTGATAGCGAACATCTATGTGTTTCGTTCGCTCATGGTACACTGGATTTTTACTTAGGTGTATTGCACTTTGGACTGCGAAAAAATGGTTGGCCTTCGGGGCCTGCATGAGGTTTGCTTCACTTAGGATCCCTTTGAGCCAAATTGCCTCCTTAAATACATCACCTACAGCCACATATTCAGCCTCGGTTGTTGATAGTGCAACTATAGGTTGTAATTGGGACCTCCAGCTGATGCGTTGCCCCCCAAGGTAAAGTAATATGCAGTGGTTGACTTCCTAGTGTCCCTGTCACCTGCAAAATCAGAGTCTACAAAACCATCCAGCTCAAGTGAGGCAGATCTTTTATAGTATTCCAGTCCCACATTTAAAGAGCCATTAACATATTTGAGTACCTACTTCAGGGCTGTCCCAATGTTCCATACCAGGATTGGACATGAATCTACTCAGCAATGATATCACAAATGATAAGTCAGGCCTAGTGCTAATCATAGCATACATCAAGGATCCAATCACATTAGCATAGGGTATGGTCTCCATTTTAATTAACTCAACATCAGTATTAGGGCATTGAACCTTGCTTAGTGTGAAATGGTTAGCTAAAGGCATTGAGACAGTTTTGGTCCCTGACATTCCAAATTTTTCTACTAACTTATGCAGGTATGAACACTGGTGAATTTTCAGTTTGCTTTTACTTCTGTTTCTATCAATTTGCATGCCTAAAATCTTCCTAGCATCCCTTAGGTCTTTCATTTCAAATTCAGCATTCAGTTTATTCTTTAACACACGGATCAGAGGCTTTGATTTGCTTATCAGTAACATATCATCTACATACAGCAGTAAGTAAATAGGTATTTCATCTAAAATAGCAAAGTAGAGACAACTGTCATACTTACTCCTAGTGAATCCTATACTTACTATAAAGGTGTCAAACCTCTTATACCATTGCCTAGGGGATTGCTTTAGACCATATAAAGATTTCAGCAGTAGGCAGACATGGTTGGGGGCCTTTTTATCTATGAAACCTAAGGGTTGGCTCATGTAGATCTCTTCCTCAAGATCTCCATGTAGGAATGCAGTTGTAACATCTAATTGTTCAAGCTCTAGATCCTGGTAGGCTACTATTGACAGCATGAGCTTTATGGTTTTGTATTTAACTACTGGGGAAAAGACTTCATTGAAGTCTATTCCCTCTCTTTGGGTGAAACCCTTGGCTACTAGTCTAGCCTTATACCTGAGGGGATCCTTATCAGTGATACCTTCCTTTAGTTTGAACAGCCACTTGCATTGTACAAGTTTCTGATCCTTAGGCTTCGGTATAAGTTTCCAAGTTCTGTTCACCTCCAAGGACTTCATTTCAGCTTCCATAGCAGCCTTCCATTGGTCCTTTTCTTTTGTCTGCATGGCTTTCTCATAGGTTTCTGGTTCTCTTCTTTGTACTTCAGTACCTGCAAGGAGGGCAGTATATATTAGATCAACATAGGAATATCTTATGGGTGCCCTTACCTGTCTTTTGGTTCTGTCTCTTGCAAGTTGGTAGTCTTGCAAGTGTTCGGGTTGAATCTCAGTGTCATCTGCTGTTTCTATCTCATCCTCATGTTCTGGATCAATTTGTCCACTTTCTCCTCCATGTTCAGTAACAGCTTCAGTTTCTTGGCTGGTTTGAGTTTGAGCAGGAAGCTCCACCTCAATTGGTGTAACTTCAGGTTGGGTGAAGGGATCCTCAGTACTTGAAATGGGGTCAGTTCTAGTTCTAGTTTCCTTACAAGGAAAGACTCCCTCATTGAATACCACATCTCTACTCATAATGATTCTAACCCCTGGAGTATCTCTATCCCAGAGTCTATAACCTTTTTACCCCTCCTTATGTTTTCAAAGGCGCTTTTTTTTTAGGGTTTTATTTGAAGTTTTTTTATTTTTTCATAAACATGGGCGAATCAAGAACCAGGCACGACAAACGAGTACAACCATCAGAAGAATTTCCAGATAATAATCAGGCTTCAAAGGTTAGTTTTCTTTTTGGAACCAATACTACGTCATTGAGGTTTTTATTGTCTAGTGTTCTGTATATTTTTTTTCTTTTGTAAATTGTTTTACTTACACTTTTCTTTCAAGAATCAGTTTTCTTTAAAGATGAGTTTTTTTTCTGTAACTTGCTTTATTTTCTTTCGTGCATTATGTGTTTATATTGAGGACGAAATCTTACAACTTTCTAGGGTTTTTAGAAAATACACTTATTTGATATTTATTAAATTTTTTTTAATGACACAATTATAAAAACACATAATCAAACACACATCAAGTACATAATGCCAAATTTTGAGAAAAAAATAATATTATACTATAATATTAAATTTGGCCATGTGTCACACATCAATCACATAATGCCAAATTTTGAGAAAAATTTTATTTATAATATAATATTAAATTGACCATGCGTGTGGATATAAAAGAAATTAAGAAAAAACTCATAAAAAAACTCATTGGAATAATTACCTTTGATTACATGTCTCCTATCCTCTGTAGAGTGCCTCTGTTTTTTATTACTACTTTAGCTTTCATCTGCTGCAATAAATAGTGTCATAGAGTTTGCTAATTTTTATATATATATATTTTTGTTTTGACATTTTTTTATCTTAGCTTGCTACTTTTGAGTCTTTCCATGTCTGCTGTGTCGGCAATGCTAGTTGAAATTTTAATTTCAAGATGTAATGTGAAGTCAATAAATACTGTCAGTTATTTAATTTTGTATTGGATGGTTTATATTAGATGTTATGTATGAAATTGTCACCTTTTTTATGGTTTTATATTTATGAAATTGTCACCTTTGTTTATGGTTTTTATTATTATTATTATTCATGAAACTTGCCCTGCCTTGCCAAATTTGACTACTCAAACATGTTATCTATTCTAATGTTAATTATCAATACAAATGCTTATATTCTATTTCACTTCCATTCTATTTGATACGGTTTATATGAGTAGAGTTTATATAGAGAAAAGTTTCTTGAATAACCTTCTTTAATTTAAAATTAAAAATATAAAAATATAAAAATAAAAAACTTTTAACATCTCAATTCTCTGAATAATGATCATATTCACTTTTTTGACCAATGCTAGTAATCTATCTGGGTTTTATGTGGTACGTGTATGGTTTGTTCACATCTGTTAGGTTTCTTTGATTCAGCAGAGTTATTTTTATTTGTGCACTCACGATTTGTTTTGGTTGGGGGAGTTGAACAGATTATTTAATTAGTATTTTGCAACCAAGAAGCCAATCTTAAGGCAGATTCTCGAGGCATCAAATCATTACATAAATACATTCACAATATATTATTTTCGTGACCCACTTTGCTTAAAATACCATTACATAAATACATTCACAACGTATTCTTTTCATGACCCACTTTGCTTTTTTATGCGCAATCTGTCTTCATTCATAACTTAAGGTTTTGGAAAATGGATGAATGATTAGTTGACATTGGGGTTTAAGGAAATTTTCTGTTTTATGGTCATAGCTCAATAATGTCTTTTTCGTTCATTTATTTATTTATAACTCAATGATTTATTTTATTGTAAATAATACTTTTTTAGAATACCAACAACATGAGTAGGCATGGAGGTTTAGTTAAAGGCAAAAGAAAAGCTAAGCCCACTGACAAAAAGAGTGATCCTGCCGATAGTATCTCTCAAGATATGCAAAAAACTCATCATGAAGCACAACTCAATAAGGTGCAATCTACTACAAATAGCATTGAAAAGTCATGCCTTAATCACCATTCTCGTATACAGCCAGAAAAAGCAACTGATTATATTGGTAAACATCATTTAGTCATTTATTTTTTTAATATTTTCTTGATCACCAGATCAATTCATTGTTATATCTATCATGTACACTCATTATTAATATTGTTTGTTAGTTTATTTAATATTCATCTAACTTGAATTTACTTTTTTTTATAAGCATAGCTATTTAAGTTACATTTTAGCATAATTACTATGTAATTATAAGATATACATATTATTGCTTATTTTATCATTACATAGGAAAGGAGTAACAAGAATAAGACAAATAGATCAAAGCGGTCTATGCCTCCTTACACAGGACCTAAAAGTTATCCTCGACTCAGACGTCAAATGGTATGAATTTGCTTTCAAATATGAGATTAAGTTTAATAATTCACATTCATTATTTTTTAATCAATATGTTCATAACTTTTATTATGACAGCAAAAGAAAAATGGATATACTCATTCTCGTGTTGAAGTTTGGATAGAATCTCGCAAAAGAAAAAAAGATAAGCAAGTTGAATCCGTTATAGAAGACATTATTGTAATAGCTTTGTATTCTCTTTAACTACTTCTTGATTTTTTATTACACACACACATCCAAGCTAATACCATAAATTTGTTTTTTAGTCACAGTTTGATCGATTAAAAAAGCAACAAGTAGAAGGACAAATCTTATTGAATGATGATGAAATATTTGAAGAGGTCCTTGGTCCAGAGAAGAATGGCTATTTGCGTGCTTATGGTCCAGAAAAAGTATTACCGAATATTTTGGAAGTAGACCAACTAAAGCACAACTTATGAAACAAGTACAAACAACTAGGAAGGAAGCAAATGAAAGGGTGGAGGAGGCAAAGAGGGAAGCAAATGAGAAATTAGAAGAAGTGAAAAAGCAAATGGAGGAGATGAATAGAAGATGGGAAGAGAAGTTCATGATGATGCTTACAACTCAAGGTCAACAATCTTCAATAAATAACTAAATCCCTTTGGATGAAATTGTAAGTTATTTTGAAAATTGCATATATACTATGAAAACCATTTTTCTTTTACATTAATCATAAAGTGATATGCAATGATTACATTAATCTATATGATTAATCTAAGTTTTTTTCAAATTTGATATTGCAGGTTGGTGGAAATTCTTAAATGGACAGGAAAGATTGCTATGACATTGAAGATTCATATTTTGTAAAAAATTAGTTGATAACATTTTAAATTACTAGGATGAAGGATTTTATGAGTAGACAATTATTTGGTTGGAAATGACTTTGTTAATGTATAACTTTTTATGTTAGAAATTTTCATGACGTCATATTATCTATTTAATATAAAAGAATTGCTATAAATTTGTAATTTTTATTAAATTTGTTAATTATAGCAATATTTGTACAATTAATTTTAATTGAAGCAATAAATTATAAATTTTTTATATAAATTATTTGTTCCATAGCAAATAATTATAATATTTAGCTACAAATTAAAAGTATTTATAGCAAGTTATTTCAATATTTAGCTATTAACAAACTCTATCCATAGCAACTGAATTTCACATATAGATATGACTTCAATATGGCCATAGCAAATAATTATAATATTTAGCTACAAATCAAAAGTATTCATAGCAAGTAATTTCAATATTTAGCTATTAACACACTATGTCCATAGCAATATCTTTTCATAAACAGATATGATTTTCATATGTTTGTAGCAAAAAAATTAAAATTTAGCTATGAATTCATTATATATGTGGCAAACGATATTTTTATTTAGTTACAATTTTAGTATCCACGTAGCCAAAGGTTAATATATTTGCTATGGATATTATTTTTTGTAGCAGAAATTTTTCAAGATTTAGTTATAAATTTATATTTTTGTAGCTAAAATGCAAACATAGCTACACAGACTATTCTCCGTGGCTATAAAGGCAAAGTTTTTGCTACAAGCTTATTATTGTTATGGCAAAAACATTTAAGTTTTTAATTACATATTAATCTCATTTATTGCAAAAAATTTAAATTATTAGCTACATAAGCAAAAAGTTACATGGCTAAATCTTAGCTACGCCACTTCTAGCTACGATAAGCTACAAAACATTGCATTTGTAGATAAACCATTTAGCTACGTAAATTCATACTTTTAGCTACAATGAACACCATGGCTAGACATACATAATGTTGTAGTGATAGCCAAGCTATGCTTCTCTATGAGACAGTGAAAGATGGCCTTTATCAATTGAATCTGCCAAGTTTTTCTTCTGCAATCACTGGAGGTTATGTTGCCACTAGTGTTGTTGTTCCAGCTCAAGCTTCTTCTACAGAGCTGAATATTTTTTCTGTTCCTACTATGTTAGACACTTTTAATAAACCTGGAACTTGTACTACTGCTTTATCAAGTCCTGTGGACAGGTATGATAAAGTCTTTGATTCTATGTTACTATGGCATGCTAGGTTAGGCCATCCCAATGCTAAAGTTCTACATGATGTTTTGAATAAATTGCATGTAAAAATCTCTAGTTCAAGCAATAAAGAGTTTTTCTATGAACCTTGCCAGTTTGGCAAGATGCAACAGTGCAATTTTCCACCCTCACATTCTCGAGCAAAAATTCCTCTTGAGCTAGTGCATTCTGATCTCTGGGGTTTTATCAACTGGAGGATATCGATATTATATTATTTTTGTCGATCACTTCAGTAGATTATGACTCATTGTTCGTAAGAAATTTTTTTTCAATAATATATGATGAAATATATATTTAATTTGAAAACTATGATACTTTATATGTCCATATTTTTAATTAATAATCAATTTTGATAAAGCACACAAAAGCAAGATATGCTTGTTGAAGACTTGAGAGTATTTTGTGACGCTATAAAACAAGAAGTTTGCATGCAAGTTGTAACATTTTTTAACAGTAATTCAATTTGGTGGGAAAGCATTATTTTTTTTCCCTTTGATTTTGATCTTCAAAACTAAGAACTGTTATTTCAAATAATATCATTTGGGTCCTTTGACTTAATACGCCATTAATTAAATATTATTTGACTTAAAAAAATGCATTTAATTGACAAAAATTCCCCTAAAAACGAAAAAAAAAAAAAAAAAAGGGAAACCAACAATACTGGTGTAAATTCCAATCATTTCTCTTAAAGTTAATAAATAAACATCTTATATGCTTCTGTTATTCGTGTAATGGTTTTATTCCATTATATCAATCGTCGGTGCTTTTATCAAACATAAATTTGGAGAATTAATATTTAATTTATAACGTGCAATACAAGAAACCGAGTCCATCTCCAAAGCCAATCACATTTCAACACAATGCCAGCCTTTCTTCAATCTATTTGCTCCAGCAACTCAGTACAAAATATAAGGGTATTTGAAGTAGCTTTTGGTGACAGCATAAAAAAGCAGTTACAAATAGTAAAAAAATCTAAAACATTATTTTTAAATTGAAATACAGATTTAATATAAGGATATCCTTATAATGGAGGCTCGTTAAGTGGATTCGACCAACAAAAACAGAAATCTTCTTTTTCTCTCGTCCCAAGCTTGAGAGTACAACATTATAATATTTAATTGCAAATTAAATTTTGTTTGATATACTTTTTAATTAGTTCAATTATTAGTTCGTAATATTTTAATATAGAAACCAAATTACTAATTGATCATTGTAGACGGTAAAAATCTACGGCTATAGAGACTGATCATGTGAAAGTTAAGGTCACTGACAATTGTTAGGGCCAAAAATCGTCCTTGGCCCAAATAGGAAAACGGGCCCGACACTAAAGAAGAAGCCAGGCTCAATCCCGATATGACCAAACCAGAGTAGGCTCATTCGGTACAAGACATAGCCGACCCAAACCACGTGGGCACGAGCTTCCTAATCCCAGTCCATTTCCTAGGTCCATGGGCGAATCCAAAGCCCACGGCCCCCTCAGAATACTTTCCTACTCGAAGTTACTCTCCTAATCAGAATCACCTTCCTATTCGGACACTGGTAAGACAGCTTACCATGGCCCTAGTTCTTCTAGGGTTTGCATCAGAGTCATACTAGGACTCCTACTTCTACTAGGATTGGGAGACCAGACAGTCACTATATAAGCAGAGGCCAGCCCTCTCACAGAGGAGACTACATTACACCTTCACACCCGAAGCTCATACTTGAGAGCTTCACATCACCGTCGTAGTCACAGTCCCCGACTAGACTTTCGATAACCTTTGCTCCCTAGCCCTCACTATATTAGGCTTTCAGCCTTGCTGACTTGAGCGTCGGAGTGCCTACGGCAAACACCACCCCGTGTTTCCCGTTCGCTTCACACGTGTGTTTCTACGTGTGCAGGTACAGCAGATCGCTAGTGGCCTTAACCTCACGAGATCAGACCCTCCTTCCGTACAGGTAGATTTTTACGTCTACAACAATCTGCTGAACCTGCACACAAAGAAAACAAGCGTAAAGCTTACGTAAAACACCGATGTGGTTTCGGTCGTACGCACTCCGACGCTCAAGTCAACAAGGCTGAAAGAGACTATTTAGTGAGGGCTAGGGGAAGGAAGGGTTATTGGAAGTTTAGTCGTATACTAGAACTATGGTGTAGGTGTATAGTTCTTAGGAGAAAGAACTTAGGAGCTAGTAGGTGGTATTGAATAATGGATCCCTAATGAGAGGTAAGGCCTCTGCTTATATAGTGGATGTAGGATCTTCGAATCCTAGTAGGACTCTGAGTCCATAATAGTTGATTCTAGTAAATAGGAAAGACCTTGATTTACTTGTCTTTGTAGGATTGAGAGCCCTAATTCACATAAGATACAAGATGATAAGATACATGATCTTGAGTGAATTAGGATAAATACCAAATAGGAAGTAGATGAAATAAGGTTTTAGTGGGATTCTGGACCCTTAGAGGATATCATGGACTAATGGATCTGGCCCTGGGCTGGCTAATGATGAGGCCTAATCTAGATTATCAAATCTGGAGAGGCTAGGTTGGTGTCATGGGTCTGACCCATGACATAAATCTTGATGTAGACCCAACCAGAATTGGACCATGGCCATAGGCCACATCGTAGATGTTTCATGCTTAAGCCTGATAAGGCCTAAGATGATTTTTGGCCCATACAATCATATGTATCACCTTTTTATGTTCCTTCTATCAATTGCTTTATTGGTTTATATTTTGATTTCTACTTTAATCTGAGTATATAATAAAGTATCTCAGGGAATTTATATCAATGTAAAAATACTTTATTGGTTAAAGCTCTCTGAGCAATGCTCTAATCTATATATACTAGGTTTTTTTTTTTTTTTTTTTTTTGTGAAATACAAAATCCTAACCATCTTAAAATGTATTTCCTTTTCATTTTTTGTTTTAACATTATTAGCAATCATAATGCTTAGATAACTGAATTTGGGGATCAGTTAAGAACTTTCATTGGATGCAAATTTTCCTATTAACTTCACATGATAGGGGTTGGTGGGTGCAGGGGTTGGGGTTTGTTCTCTCTATTACATTAAGTACAGTGGTGGGAGATGATGCACTTAACATGGAATCTCAAGTTTTACGTTAAGTTTTTTCTATTTGATTTTGAGTGCTTCTAAGCATAGAGATGTCTCTTGAAAAGAGGTCTGTGGTATGCTACTGATCATTTGGAATTATCTAATTGTAAGATGTGGAATATTCATTTTTGTCAAACTTATGAGTTGTGTGTGTCCACACTGGTTGCCAATTCTCTTATTTGGCTTGTTTCATCAGTTGTCTGTGTGCACACCAGTTCTCAATGCACAATATTTCCCAGACTTGTGTCTTGACTTGTTTTGTTTCACATGCACACAAGAGGGTCTGTGTTTACACTCTCGCTTCAAATTTTTTGCAACTCAACACGAGTTGCATGTCTGATAAAGTTGAAAAGATATTGTTTATCTTTGTCTCTTACTTTTTGGAACCTCTTTACATATGTAACAAAATGCTTAGGTGGTCCTAGGTAATAAAGTAACCTTTCTCGACTTGCTTTGTGGTCCAAACCAAAGAAGGAATACTTTCCTTATTTGGACAAATAATGGGTCAGCCCCTTGTTGGTTGATGTGGCACTTCGTTGCTGGGCAAGAAACTCTTTATTACATATTTCTTTTTCTTGCATAAATTAATGTAACCTTTTTGATCATTTGTATCAATCTGTACTTTGAATTTCTTAGAGTATTATTTCTATGAAAGGTTCAAGGTTCTTTCTCCATTAGTGCCAAAACCTCACCTTATCAAACAATGACTTGATGGCTCTTGGAACGTGGTTCCTTTGCTAATGCTGGTGCGTTGCTTCAACACTTGAAGCATGGTGGTTTACAAGCTGTTCACGGGTGTGTTCCCCTCGTGAAGTAGATCCGAAGAAGTTGCTACACGTTAAGGATTCAGAGTGTGGTGCTAAGTGTAAAGTTGAACAGGGAGTTCTATTTACTATAACTTAGATCAACTTTGAACTATATCTTGTAATGTGTTTTTGACTTAGCGGATTGTTTCGATCTGGACAAGGTCCCATGGATGTAGCTTTGAACCATGTATATGATTGTGTTCTTTACTTTCCGCACTTATGTTTGATGTGTTCAAATTGGAATTGCTTAATCAACTTGGTAATATTCCACTGCACCTTAAAATGGGTACTTAAATGCTAAAGTGTGTTAACCGAATTCCCAACAAGTGGTATCAAAGTGGGTTCTGATAAGTTGCTTCAGTAGATCCTTGCCCATTTTACTTGTTTTTGTGTGCATCTGAGTGATCTGGTTGTTGGTTGAAATTTGGTATGTGTTGCATTTTTATTTCAGATCTGATGCATGTCTGTGTGTGCACTGCCGTTTGTTGTGTTAGCATCTGTCTGATTGCTTTTCATCATGAGTTTCTTCACTGAAGGTGGATCTGCTCATAGACCTTTTCTGTTAGAAGGACCTAACTATTACACATGGAGACCTAGGGTGCATGCCTTCCTTAAGTCTATAGATAAAAGAGTCTAGTCCACGGTTGTGAATGGTTGGACAACCCCAGTTATTGTCGAAAATGAAGTGTCTAGACCAAAACCTGTTGCTAGTTGGACTGCTGATAAAATAACTTTGGCAAATTATAACTCTAAAGCTCTTCATGCTCTTTTTAATGCTGTTAATGTGAACCAAATGAAAGTCATAGCTAATTGTGAGCTTGCTAAAGATTCTTAGGATAGGCTTCAAGTCAAGAATAAGGGAAGTAGTACTATGAAATGAAATAGGCATAGAAGACTTGTCACTGATTTTGAAAATTTGAACATGGAAGAGGATGAGACTATAATTGATTTTTATGGTAGAGTGTGTGATATCTCTAATGAATGTTTTGCTTTGGGAAGAACATATACTAAAGCTGAACTTGTCAGGAAAGTGTTTTACTCCTTGCCCCGGAGATTTATGTCAAAGGTTACCACCATTGAAGAATGCTGAGATGTGGATGCTATGGACATCAATGAACTCATTGGCTCTCTCCAAACCTATGAGCTGAATCTACAACTATAGGAAAAACGAAAACTGAGCAAAGGTTTGGCTCTCAAACATGAGGTTGATTCTGATCCTTTTGATGACTGTGAATTGAGCTCTTTAGATGATGAAAATTGTGCTTTACTTACAAAGAATTTTTCAAAATTTTTAAAGAAAAACATGAAAAAGCCTCATAATATATAGTAGTTATGGCCAAAAACCTTTTGTGAAAAAGCCTTATGTCCATCAAAACCCTTGTACCCTTGCAAAGAAATTTTCAAAAGATAAAGAAAAGAAAAATAAAGGTATCTAGTGTTTTGAATGTGAGGGGTTTGGGCACATACAATCTAAGTGTGCTAACACACTGAAAAAGAAGAAAGGTAAAGCCATGGCTGCCACTTTAGTGAGAGTGAGCATGATAAGAGTGATAATGATGACTTGGATGATGATGAGAATGTTTTAGCCTTCTCTGTGAATAAAAAAGATAGTAAGAGTGAAGTTTCAGATGACGCTAAAGATATCTATTCTGAGCAACAAGAAGCATATGATAAAATGTGTGACTAATGGCAAAAGGCTGTGAAAAAACTGCAATCTCTGGATATTGAGAATGCTTCCTTGTAGAAACAAAAGAATGTCTTATCCGAAAAAAATGTTGTGCTGCTGAACTGACTGAGGCTAAGACCATCATTGATAAGTTGAATGCAGGTTCTCTTAAGCTTAATGAAATGCTTGGTCAAGGAAAGACCTTCGAAGATCAGTGTGGTTTGGGCTTCAGTTCTGGTGCTAGCACATTGAAAGCTGGTGCTAACATGTTTGTGAAAGCCACCGAAACTCCTACTGAAGGAATTGCTATGAGACAAGTTTCAAAGGTATCAAAATTCATCCCTATTTGTCATTTATGTAGCAGGAAAGGTCACATCAAACCCAAATGCTTTAGATTCATTGCTTATTTGAAGAAAGTTTTTAAAAACCATAGTTTTGTTGCTAGTATAAATCATAATGCTAACAATGGTCTTCCTTCCAAGAAAGTTTGGAAACCTAAGGCTGAGGTGAGCTGTTTTGTTTCTCATACTTCTTTGCTTGCATTTAAAAATGATCTTTGGTATCTAGTTAGTGGTTGTTCAAGGCATATGATAGGTAATAAATCTCTCTTGACTGAACTTGAATAGGTTGATAGTGGACATGTCACTTATGGAGATGGAAAGAAAGGTAAAATTCTTGGCAAAAGATCAATTGTGCTTCCTCATTTTCCAGTCTTGAAAGATGTTTTAGTTATTGATGGTTTGAAGGCCAATTTGATTGGTATTAGTCAAATATGTGACAAAGATTTTGTGGTTCAATTCTCAAAGAACAAGTGTCAAATCTTGAATGGTAAAGGTGTTTCTCTACTTGTGGAAAACGGTCAAAAGACAATTGTAACTTGCTTTCTAACCGTGTGTCCTGTTTTAGTTCTAAAGTAGACTCCACTAACTTGTGGCATGAGAAGCTCGCTCATGATGCGTTGAAATTACAATATGCAATGTGTAGCAAGTGCGCTAGTCGCAAAAAGTAATAAAGTGATAAGTAGAGTATCGTTCCCATGAGGATTGCTTGTTAAGCACTGATTTTCCTAATTGTTTGACAAGTTGGAGAAAACAAAAAATGTTTGGATTTGTGGGAGAGAAATTTAAGCTAAAGTGAAAACAAAATTTACTACGTACTTTAAAGGCTAATTAATGATAGTAAAACTAATTTGAGAGAAAAATATCAATTAAAGCAAACGGTTAGGGTTTTGACTTCACTAGGAATTTATGAAATAATCTACGAATTATGCCACTTCTACACTCACATGCACGGATTATAAATCGGACTCCCTAATGTACAAAACATACCTTCTCAGGCTATGTTTTCCTACTTTTCCCTATTAAGCTTCCACACCCAACAAATTGAAGATTAATAGTTTCAAGTTCGTTAAGCTAATAGAATCCTAAATTGATTTCATTGATTCTCAAACCTATCTCTAGCGTTCAATACAACAATGGCGATTACCCTAAGAAGCTCATACATGATTCATTTCTCAATCTCATTATGTTCAACAAATAAATTCAATAAAAACAAGAATAATCACACAATCCATGCAATAGAATATAAAAGCAACAATAATCTATTGATTAAACATAAAAATCCTAATTACATCAAAACCCTGACCCAAAGTGAGTTAGTTCATACTAAAATTAACTCAAGTAGAAATATAAACAGTAAACAAAGCATTCAACATGTTGGAATCAAGAAAAAAGAACAAAAGTCTTCCCTATTTGATGAATCCAAAGAGTTAATCTCCAATCTTCTCTTCTTTCTCCCAAAAATGTCGAACTCCTCTAATAAAATGGCTTAGTTTTCTTTATATAGTCGGTTCGAAAACCTAAAACTCGCCTAAAACAGAACTGTGCTTTTTCATAAAAACTAGAACTTGCAGACTTCGCCGCGGCAACAAGTTCCGAGCGTTTATCACCGCGGCGAAGAAAGAACTTCGCCGCGACATGTTAGAGTAGATGCCCGAGAGCCAATCAATTATTGTAGAATTGACTCTTTGTAATAATGTTCATTAATCAATAATAAAAGGCATTTTATTCTATATCGCGTAAATCATTATTATTGCAATATGTATTGATAAATATCCTTAGAATGGCAGAACCGTGACGAGGGTATGAAGTGTTTCAAATCTTGATAGTGAGAACCCTATGAGCATATATGGTGGCCATTCTAGAAACGTTTGTAGCCCCAGTATTATATTGAAGTAAGGGCACAGATAATACGGTAAGGCTATCATAGTTTTGAACGACCCTGCCGAAAGGCAGTAACTGATCTCACTTGTTGAGGTTGTTTGGTGACAACCTGGTGCAACACATGGGTACTTGCTGTAGGCGAATACACCGTAACAAGTTCACTAGACTAACCCACCAGAGGATTCCATATGGATGGTAACCCCAGTGTCTATGGAACAAATCCTCTAACGAATGGTGGTGCATGTGATCCTTAGACTTGAGATCACTGGAGCGTCTTGTGCATCGATTGGTGCAGTTTGACACTAACCCAACGCAGTTCTATTCAAAGTTGTCAATACAATGGTGATTGGCTGCATCATGGAGTGTATCAAGACTATGGTGGATAGACAGAGGATTCATCACTCCCGGGTATAGGAGAAGTTATCTCATGGCGCAATTCAGTATATGGCAATGACACTAAAACTGTGGCCACAGTGGGATTGAGTTGTTGCTCTATCCGGTTTATAATACAGGTCATTGGTCCAGAAACTGAATATATAATATCGAGAGTAACCGATGGTTGACACTATTTCTATGCCTTTGTCTCGTCGAGATAACGTATGATGAAAGGATCGAATTGTACGGTAACCATATCGTTGACAGGTAGCTACTTTGTTGAATCCGAATCTATGGGGTGGCCATGATGCCTTGCTAGGGGCCAATCTTGGTTTGTGTATTAGTGAGATGATTAATTGGTGTTAATCGCGATACTATACACTACCGGTATGATGAGGAGCCTATGGGTCACACACATAGAAGATAATTTAAGACTCAGAAAGTAAGAAGGGTGTTTTCGTCTTTTTAGGCGAAAGGGTATTTTGATAATTTCACAGTGCAATTAAATTTGCTGAGGTCGTAGCCTTTTATTCAATTTGCTAGAAAAATTAAACAAGTGAAATTACATTTAAATATGTGTTAGCATATATTTAAATAAATAATCATTATTGTTAAATGTTAATATATATATTTTTTTTAATGGATTTTAATTGAGATAATGATGAATTAAAATAAATATCTAATTGGGAGTGTTTGGAAACATGGGGTGTTTAGGTTGAAGCCCAAGCCTATTCCATATGGGAATAAGGCAATTAAAAATTGGACTATAAAAGAAAAAGTGTTAATTGAAAAAGTGTGAATTCATTTTATTCATTCATTACTTTTCATTTGAGAGAAAAACTTCCAGCCCCTAAACACTCTCCCACGCCAGATTTTAGTTTTGCTAAGAATCAAAGTTTTCTTTGATTTTTTGCTTCTTGTTTCTTAAGGCTAAGAAGGATCTAGCAAACCCCTTCTTAGTTCTTTGCGATTGTCTTCGTGTGGACTACGTAGGTTCGATCTTACACTTGGGTCGGTAGCAAAACATGTTCAGAGACAAAGTTGGAGGAGCCTCCAAACGTGCGTATGGTTTCTTAAACTCTAGATTAATTTTCTGCAGATTCTTATTGCGATATAAACTGTAAAATTATACCCTGATCTTGGTGATGCGTGTGTTTACTACAACATGCAATATGTAGCAAGTATACTAATCGAATAAATAATAGAGTGATGAGTGAGATCGTTCCCACAAGGATCAGTTGCTAAACATTAAGTTTTTCTACTGTTTTCAAGTTGCAGCAATCGAATGGTTTGGATTTATGGGAGAAATTTAAACTAAACTAGACCAAAACCAATAACTATTCAAACTAATTATGAAGCAAGAATTAAAACATTGATAAAATCAATTCAAACAAACAGGTAGGGTTTTGACTTCATTCGGACTCTTTGGGTTAAACCTAGGGATTATACTAATTCCATATTCACAAGCATTGATTGTAAATCGAACTCAGTAAGGTATAAAATATACCTTCCCAGGCTATATTTCCTTACTCTTTCCTATTAAACTTCCGCACCCAACAAAATGAAGACTAATAGTTCAAAATTCATTAAGCACAAGAATCCTAGATTGATTTCATTGATTCTTAAATCTATTTCTAGCATTTAATACTACAATGGTGATTACCCAAGAAGCTTAACATGAATTGTGTCTCAATCTCATCATGTTTATCACATAAAAACAATAAATACAGAAAAATCACACAGTCAAAGCAAAATCATATGAAATTAATAATCATCAACTCTTTAACCCATTAGAATCCGAGCTACATCAAAACCCTAACCCAAAATAGGTTAGTTCATGGCTAAATCAACAATACAAATAAAAGAAATGAAAAATCTAAGGTTCAACATAATAGAAATAAGAGAAAAGACAAGAAAATCTCCCCAAATGACGAATCCACTGCTTTAATCTCGAATCTTCACCCTTTAAATTCAAAGTTTGCCTAAAAACAATCTAAGAAAATGTAAAAAGCTGCTATCTCTAAGAAAAAACGAACGAACCCCACAAAAAGACTGAGTTTTTCCTTTTATACCTCGCCCGAAAAACCTAAGAAATTGCTGAAAAGTAAAACTATGCATTTTGAAATTCGTAGACGTCACCGCGGCGAAGAAGAATTCTCGCCGCAGCAACGAAGTAAAAACAGATCTCGTACATTAACTTTCTTCGCCGCGGCGAAGCTCCATGTGGAATTTTGAAATTCCAGAATTGCCCTCCGCTTGCCTTTTTGCTTGAATCTTCGATCCTCGATGCTCTCCTATGGAAACAAGATTCCTAGTGTTCCATTCTGCTTCAAAACTCTTCCAAAATATGAGATCCGCTTACTTCTGAGTCCAAAAACTCCAAATCGCTCATTATTTGCTCAAAATGTCCATTTTTGCCTGAAACGCAAAATATAAAGAATTAAGTAACAATTCAGGTCAAAATGAACTAAAAAGTATCTGAAATCCGACTAAAAAGTCTAATCAAACAGTATAATCCACGGATTATCAAATACCCTCAAACTAAGGACATGCTCGTCCTTGAGCATAAGGACTCAACGAAAGAAAAAGAAAAAAAACAACCAAAAATACAAAACACAACACAACAAAACTGAGAAATGATCAACACAACTTAAACTCGACTCAACAAAAGAATTGCCTCAAAATTACACAAGTCTCAAAGGTTGTTGAAAAATTATTATCAGAAAATATTCAACACTCCAAGAAGTTATAAGCTACATCGACAGTCTTTCTCAATCGGTCCATCGAGTAAGTGATCCCCACTTCAATCCACATTCCAACTTCCCGGATTAATTTATGCAGAAATGAAAAGTTTATCAAATGGTGGCGGACTCCATAAGCCTAAATATCGAACTACTCTCCACTAATGTAGACTAGACATCGCTAAGGATCAAAAGGTCTTTGCAAGCTTGTAACGTTAGGCTAGGGTAGTGGGTTCCAAGAAAAAAGATAGGAATAACAAAGTAAGAGAACTCGATTTTCCTCATGCAAACACTAAAATCACATCAATCTGCACTTCTTCTTAACCACCAATCAATGTGTCAACCAATTTACAACCCTCAAACTTGTATCTTTCTTATTTCTGATTTTCACTTGAACTAAGATATTTTTTTTTTTATCAGCAAAAATCGAATTGAGGTTAATTATCTCTCTTATTCGTATCGCCCTTCTCACAACCCCCAAACTGTCTTTTAATGACTCACACCACTCTTCACTTTCTTTGTGTTTGCATTAGGGCCAAAATTCTCCTAAGGATACGATTATGTGTTTCGGGTAGTTGGATTGGGAAATTTTCGGTTCGCAAAGAAAATAAAGCAATGATACTTTCACAAGGCTCAAATGGTGACTAGGGAAAGATTCATTCATAGGTCGGCTTGAAAGGCTCAAAGGTTCCAAAAAATGCCTAAATCATTTCTTCAACAATGTCTAATCCTAAAATTTCGCCTCAAGCACTTCTCTACTAGGTTCTAGAATCCACTAACATTTTCAAACTTTACCTAACCACATAAAATGAATCTAAGCATGTCAAAATAAATGGAAATGGTGGCTGAACCGCTCAACAAACCTCAATCAAAATCCAGTCAATAAACAGAAACTTGAAGCAATGCTTAACATTTTTCAACAATACAATTCCAACAATCCTAGTCTCATCATGGACTTACACAATTCATCATTGGCAATCACAATAAAAAACAAACTTAACTAAAATAAAATCAAAAAAAATTTCAAATTTTTCCCCTACCCCCAAACTAAAGATGACATTGTCCCTAATGTCACATTATGCATAAATTAGGAATAGAAAACAAAATTGAAAAAGGTGCGAGATAGTTCCCTGATTAATCCGTGACGTTGAAGTTCCGCTCAACATTGTGCACACCTGGTCCTCAGCTTTTTCATCATTCAACTTCTGTAAACAAACAACAATGAAAACTGTGGTGTCCACTATGTAAAAAAAAAAAAATCCACTGACTAATATGAAAGTATTACAGCCCTAATCTCGTCTTTACATCAACTAGAATTTAAAACAAAAAATGAAACAACTAATACAATCCCAAACAAAAAAAATCAACTGATTTCAATGTTCGAAATAAAAGAAAAACAGAAACAACTAAAACAATTAAACATAACGAAACTAACATAGGTGCTCAGGTGCTCATTCTTCGGCTTCCTCTTCTTCCTCAACGTCATCTTCTTCTGTTTCTGAGCCCATCCACTCATCTGAGTCCCATTCAGCTCACTGATGTTCTGAAGTATTAATCCCGACGTTGTCACAGCAGCGAATTTGTAGCTCATGTGTCTTCCTGGCCTGCTCTGCCAGCCAATCCTGACGTTGATCCATTCTTTTCATCAGACCCATCATTTTCTACATCATTTCTCTCATTGGGACTATTGAACCGGATGTGGTGGCCGCTCCTGTGGTTCTTCTTCTCTTGGTGCCTGATCTGGGCCTTGCTTCTGGTTGATGGGCAAGATGTTTGCGGAAGTTGGCTGTATCGAGAACTAGGGCAGCATGGATCAATGGCTCATCAGCCTGTACCTCGATTTGTGCTTTAATGCACAACTCTGTAATGAGTTGTGGGAACAGAAAACTATCTCGCCCTGGTTTGGCTGCAAGTTGAATACTCGTCAGGACGATGTTCCCCACATCCATTCTCTTTCCTATGGCAATAGAATATAACAAGATTGCCTTATCATACATCACTGTACTGTAGTGCGTCTCCGGCATCATCCTAGCTGAAACAAAATACTGCCACAACCGAGCCACTGGTGTTAAACTAGTACCCTTAATGGTTTTCTTGCCCTTCTTTGAAATATCCCAAGAGGCATTTGGTTTCGCTATGGTCCTAAGAATCACCTCATCATTTTTCTGTGTCGTCCTAAACTCCTAATATTCATCCTTGTCAATCTGAGGTAGGCCATAGAAATCATTGATGACCTTTGCCGTGAAGATCACATCAATACCCCTCACAAAGACAACCCCCTCATCATATTTAGGGAGATTGGCATAAAACTCTCTCACCAGTGGTTCCATAGCCGCATGTTTGGGTTCATACATAAAGTTCTTCCAACTTCTCTTTTGACTCCACTCATCAACCTCGATGGCAGTCAGCCCACGTTCAGGGATAAATCCCTTGTCTTTCCTTTTGGCTGTTGTCTCATAGTTTTGCCGAGCTTTGTCACTTACAAACCGATCGTCAACTTTCTTTCCTTTCCCTTTGCCCTTGGATGGTACCTTGACTTTGAGCGGCATTTTCTCTAAAACTATATTTCAACTCAATAATGCACTCAAAATTTCAAACCTAAGTGTCCTACACCAACCAATTCAAACCTGAAAAAGAAAATTGACAACACTTCCACAAAGTTGCACTTCAACCCCGAAACTACAATTTTTCCACAATCACCCAAACACTTCAAAATTGAAAGCCTACACTCTTCAATATCACACAACACATAAACAATCCTTGCTCAAACAAAATCAAAGGCACAATCACCAAAACTTCGCAAATCCACCAACAATCCACAAATTTCAGATCCACAATTTAAAACTCGAATTTTTTGAGAAACAATCATAAAGAATGTGAAATCTTACCCAAAGTAAGGAGTACTTGCCACCAATTGAGCCAAAATCAACCTAGAATGCAAAACCCCCAAATCGTTGAACTCAAAAAAAATTCGTGACTTTTCGCAAAAATTTGTGTTGAAACGTGTTGGTTTGGTGTTAAGGAAGGTTAAGGAGTTAGAAATCTTGTCTGGAAATCACCAGAATAGCTCTACAATAAATGTTGGAAAATTTTTCTCTGAACTGGATTTGAAGAGTTGCATGAAAAGTGAAAAACGAAAGTGGGTATTTATATAAAATAGTCGTCACCGCGACGAAGAACAAGCTTCGCCGCGGCAAAGTTCTTCGTTCAAAAACCCTAATTTCAAAACCCAGGTCTCGCCGCGGTAAAAAATCACTGCGAGCACAACACCGCAGCGAAAAACTACATTTGCCGCGGCAAAGTTCCCTTAATCAAATTTCACCAAATTCGTTCGCCGCGGCGAAAACTTACCAAGAGGACAGCGCCGCGGCAAAGAACAAGATTCGTCGCGGCGAAGTCTGGAGCTCTTCGCCTTCTAAATTGTCAAATTGCCTTAGCCGCCTTAGCCGAAAAGAAAACCAAAGCTTGCGTCAACGGAAATTTCAATTTTTTCCTTGATTCCTAATTTCACCTTAAACACAACCAAAAACACATCAATTAGAATTCAAACACAAAATCAAACAAAACTAAACAACTACAAACCAATCAATAAAGAAAAATAAATAAAAACACTTGGGTTGCCTCCCAAGGAGCGCTTGTTTATAGTCGAAAGCTCGACTCTCTCAATTTTTCACATCAGCCTGGACTATCCAAGTACATCACATCCCGAAAATTTCCCTTGTACTGGAGCTTCATTTGTTGATGATCTTTTCCACAAAGGGTCTTTGTTGAGAGCTTAGCCACCCATTTCCATCCCTTGGTCATAACTTTGGTGGCTCGACTCTTCTCACCTACAGCTTTTCGTTTTCTTGGCTTTCCTTCACCCTTTTTGATCTGAGAGACCTGTTCCTCGTGCGAACCCAAACTCAACTGTGGCTTGTCTCGGAATGTTATGCCACCCCTTCCGTTATGATCCTCACTCTCTAATTGGCTTGGTTTGACAATGCAGCTCTTAATTTCCACCTTAGGATTCTTCAGTTGGAAGGTTTCAATTCTTGCCTGATCCACCACATCGATTTTCAAACAAGACTCTTGCTTAGGTAGAACTCTCATCGACTCAAGAACATCAAATGTTATTTCTTCATCTTGCATCTTCATGATTAACTTCCCTTCTTGAACGTCGATTAAAGCTCTTCCCGTAGCTAGAAATGGTCATCCCAGGATAAGAGGAATCTTTTTGTCTTCTTCCATATCCAACACAAAGAAATCCGCAAGAAAAATAAACTTGTCCACCTTAACCAACACATCCTCTACGATGCCCCTCGGGTGCTTTATGGATCTATCCGCAAGTTGCAAGCATATGGTTGTCAGCTTCACTTCACCAATTCCTAGTTTCCTAAAAATAGAAAAAGGCATAAGGTTAATGCTGGCACATAGATCACACAAAACTCGATCAAAGGTAATATCTCCTATAGTGCAAGGAATAGTAAAACTCCCTAGATCTTTGAGTTTCGGGGGTAGCTTCTTTTGTAAGATGGCACTGCATTCCTCCGTGAGCATCACCGTTTCCTCATCTTCTAACTTCCTCTTGTTCGATAAGATCTCTTTGAGAAATTTCGTAACTCAGCATCTGTTGCAATGCATCTGCAAAAGGAATGTTAATAGGCAGTTTCTTAAAAACATCAAGAAATTTAATAAACTGCTTATCCTGATTTTCATTTCTGAGTCTTTGAGGAAAAGGCATAGGTGGTGTGTGATGTGCCAACTCTGATGGTATCTCAGGGAATGGCAATTTCTCCTTCCTTTTCTTTTTCCCCTCTTCCTGCTTCTGTTCATCTTTCCTAAGGCTGGGTGGTTTCTCTTCAGTAGTGATTTCTTCATTAACTTCCCCATCGGATTCTTCATTTTTCTTTGATGGACTTTCCTCTTTCCTTGATTTTTTTACCTCCTCTAAAACTGTCCCACTTCTCAACATAATTGAATTAACTTGCTCACGTGGGTTAGTCACCGTGTTGCTTGGAAGGGCACCCTGCGGTCACTGATTTACCTTCTCAGCCAATTGGCCCATCTGTGCCTCAAGATTCCTAATGGACGCCCCTTGATTTTTGAAATTTGTCCTTGTCTCATTCATTAAACCTGTGGTCTCTTGCATGAATTTCACAAACATGTCCTCCAACTTAGACACTCTTGGATCTCCCGGTTGATTATTCACCCCTGGTTGGTTGTTTGGCAATGTCCTTTGGTTTCATTGATTATTTTGCTGATCTGATTGCCCCAAGCCAGATTTGGATGATTTCTCCACCCCGAATTATATGTGTTGGAGTATGGATTGTTTGGTTTCTGATTCCCTGCCAAGTAGTTCACTTGCTCCGATGATGAAGATGACGAAGCAAATGTGTTCCCATTTGACACTCACGCTCACATGGTTTCTGTACAAAAATCACAAGTTAGTTGAGGTGCTTGAATAGAGTTTACCCGCATACTTCCCAACCTCGAAGTGCCGTGAGTTGGGCTGAGATGGCTGTGAAGGCATCAACTTCATGAAGACCCGTAGATTTTCTTGATATTGCTCTCTCATTTGGTCTGTGATAGTTGTTGCTTGCCAAAACCTCAAGCAACTCATAAGCCTCCTATGGTGTCTTATTGCAAGGCCTCCTCGATATGCATCCACCATGGTTTGCACGTTACCCATCACTCCATTGTAGAATGTTTGGACTTGAAGCCAAACTGGCAATCCATGGTGTGGACATTTCCTTATCAATTCCTTGTACCTTTCCCAAGCCTCATACAATGACTCGGATTCATCTTGTAGAAATGATGTGATATCATTTCTTAGTTTTGCTGATTTTGCTGGAGGAAAGAACTTGGTCAGGAATTTCTGTGCTAGATCATTCCATGTTGTGATAGTTCCCGATGGTAGTGCGATTAACCACCCCTTAGCTTTATCCCCCAATGAGAATGGGAATAACCTCAACCTAATGGCGTCATCTAACACTCTGTTCGACTTGAAGGTGTCACAAATTTCCAAGAAATTCGCAAAATGCTGATTTAGATCTTCCTTCAAATCACCATTAAACCTTACCGACTACTGGATCATCTGGATGATTGCCAGCTTTACCTCAAATGTGTTGGCTTGGACCGTTGGTCTTGTAATGCTCGAACCACTGCCATTAACCGTGGGAACTGAGAATTCCTTTAGTGTCCTGTTTTCTGGTTCTGCCATTTCAATAGCTATTTCTTCTGATTCAACCAATGTATCCCCTCTTTCTCTTCTTTCTCTCTTAAGTTGTCTAGCGGTTCTCTCAATCTCAGGATCAACTGGAACCACTGGCTAACGTCTTGCTCTTCGCATAAACTACACAGAAATAGCAAAGGGAAGTGAGATCTCAAACCAACTGAAAATAAAAACAAAAGTTAAACAGAAAATGATGAAACAAAAATTAAAACTCCAATCTAGCTAACTATAGAAAAACTCAAAATTTACAACTCAATCCCCGGCAACGGCGCCAAAAACTTGATGCGTGTTTACTACAACATGCAATACGTAGCAAGTATACTAATCGCATAAGTAATAGAGTGATGAGTGAGATCATTCCCACGAGGATTGGTTGTTAAGCACTAAGTTTTTCTACTATTTTCAAGTTGGAGCAATCGAATGGTTTGGATTTATGGGAGAAATTTAAACTAAACTAGACCAAAACCTATAACTATTCAAACTAATTATGAAGCAAGAATTAAAACACTGATAAAATCAATTCAAACAAATGAGTAGGGTTTTGACTTCATTCGAACTCTTTGGGTTAAACCTAGGGATTATACTAATTCCATATTCACAAGCATTGATTGTAAATCGAACTCAGTAAGGTATAAAATATACCTTCCCAGGCTATATTTCCTTACTCTTTCCTATTAAACTTCCGCACCCAACAAAATGAAGACTAATAGTTCAAAATTCATTAAGCACAAGAATCCTAGATTGATTTCATTGATTCTTAAATCTATTTCTAGCATTTAATACTACAATGGTGATTACCCAAGAAGCTTAACATGAATTGTGTCTCAATCTCATCATGTTTATCACATAAAAACAATAAATACAGAAAAATCACACAGTCAAAGCAAAATCATATGAAATTAATAATCATCAACTCTTTAACCCATTAGAATCCGAGCTACATCAAAACCCTAACCCAAAATAGGTTAGTTCATGGCTAAATCAACAATACAAATAAAAGAAATGAAAAATCTAAGGTTCAACATAATAGAAATAAGAGAAAAGACAAGAAAATCTCCCCAAATGACGAATCCACTGCTTTAATCTCGAATCTTCACCCTTTAAATTCAAAGTTCGCCCAAAAACAATCTAAGAAAATGTAAAAAGCTACTATCTCTAAGAAAAAACGAACGAACCCCACAAAAAGACTAAGTTTTTCCTTTTATACCTTGCCCGAAAAACCTAAGAAATTGCTGAAAAGTAAAACTATGCATGTTGAAATTCGTAGACGTCGCTGCGGCGAAGAAGAATTCTTGCCGCAGCAAAGAAGTAAAAATAGATCTCGTGCGTTAAATTTCTTCGCTGCGGCGAAGCTCCATGTGGAATTCTAAAATTCCAAAATTGCCCCCCTCTTGCCTTTTTGCTTGAATTTTCGATCCTCGATGCTCTCCTATGGAAACAAGATTCCTAGTGTTCCATTCTGCTTCAAAACTCTTCCAAAATCTGAGATCCGCTTACTTTTGAGTCTAGAAACTCCAAATCACTCATTATTTGCTCAAAATGTCCATTTTTGCCTGAAACGCAAAATATAAAGAATTAAGTAACAATTCAGGTCAAAATGAACTAAGAAGTATCTGAAATCCGACTAAAAAGTCTAATCAAAACAATATAATCCACGGATTATCACTTGGTTCTATGGGAACGATCCTTGTATTATTGTTTTTGTTTTCTGCTGCCTCAACGGATCAATTCCTAACAGTGGTATCAGAGCCTAGGGTACCCGATTTTACAGTTTTTATGTGGATGGTTGATAACATGTATTTGATTGATAATATGTTGCCTTAAAGAATCTGCGTAAAATCTGCCTTAAAAGCATGTTTTAAGAAATCAATTAATCGATTAATTTTAATTTGTTGATGATCTGCAATATTAGTATAATGGGTGATGGATTTTTGTTAAAATCAGTGTGAATGATTGATTGCAAAATTCGTTTGGTGTGTATATGGTTACTGTATGAACAGATCCGGAGCTACAGATCTCTGTACGCTCACTACAGTGATATAACTCATCGCTGCGGCGTGCGTTGCTCACGTTCACGCTGGTTACGAAAACAGCACTCGCTGCGGTGTGCGTTGCTCACGTTCACGTTGATTACGAAAATAGCACTCGCCGCGGCGATATAAACCATCGCAGCGGTGATCGTCCTTAGGACGAGCGCTGTACGAAATCAGCACTCGTCGCGGCAATAGAATCCATCACCGCGGCAATCGCACGTTGAGCGTGAATGTCAAGTTAACCAACGCATGTTGCAGCGATCTATCTCATCGCCGTAGCGAGCACACTTCCAAGTGCACAGGGGAATGTAAAGTTTCAAAAATTTTGGACCAAATTACAGATCTGCAAATTATCAGGGAGTAATTATAATTAACCCACAAATTTCAAAAATAAAATTGATTGTTTTTGAAATGTATGCTATGTACTTGTTTGTATATTGCATGGTGCCTGGTACATGAACCTTAGACCTATGGTGAATGTTTTAAAATATTTTGGGTATGTATGGTTGTATAATTTATTAAATAGGGCTTGCGTGTCCTGCCTTTCTCCTCTTCTCAATGTACATTCTCTTCTCATCTCATTCCCCTCGAATTTAAATCGAGGTTTCTAAATTTATTGATGTAAAGAATTTTATATAATTATTCTTATTGTAAATTTAGTATGATGTATTTGTAATGTACTTAAAGACGGAGCAAAGGACGAGACAACCATACTTGAAGACTCAAGATATTTATTACAAGACCCCTAGGTGACCCACTAATTCCTCTAGGCTCGAGGAAATCGGTTTTAGTTAGGCCATGTACTGGCACATTTTTAATATTGTGTTTAGAATGCATGCTAAGGTTGAATGTTGAATAACATGCCAAACAATGTCATTCTAACAAAGATAATAATCTGGTGAGACATTAAATAACAAACCCTCAATTAAAGTATATTAAGTCACGTAAGCCTTCCATCACCATGGTTTTAATCAAACCACTGTTCGTCGAAACCTTGTTCGCCAAAGCGAAGGTACACTTCTACTAGTGAGAGGTTAAAATGCATTGGAGTTTTCCTTAATGGTGATGGGTCAACTTAAAATGACGGTTTTGCTTGTTCGCCAAAGCGAAGGTTGATAAACGCATCATAGACATAGTAGAGTAGTACACATATTGTGTGTACATGGTGACATGTAGTGGCCACTCTACTGATACTGAGAATCACACTTGAGCACAATGGTTGGAGCCATTGGATTGTGCGATTAGCTTGTTGGCTTTTTCACATTTGAGGTTGATAGTAGGAGCTATCAACTAGTGCGGATTAAGTTTGTTGGCCTACCTAATCAACTCATTTTGGCTTGTTCACCAAAGCGAAGGTTTAAAATAGGCAGGAAGGGATCTCGGCCCACTAGGAAAGCCAACGGGCCTTCCCGAGTTAATAGTGAGGGCTATTAACTTGAGTAAAATAGTGGGAGCATCGTTTAATAAATGACCATATTAAATAATAATGAACTTTATAATAACTTTATTTTTCTGCAATTGTAGATTCACCAAAATGAGCATTATGAACCTGTGACCGATAATCAAGAAAGAAAACAGGTTGGATGGATCCAATTTCTCAGACTGCTATCGTAATCTTCAGATTACACTCAAGTCAGAAAAGAAATTGTATATCCTTGAAAAGCCATACATGGCTAAGCCTGATCCTGATGTCACTCAGGAAGTAAAGGATACTTATCAAAAGTTCCTTGATGGTGCTGATAGCATTCAATGCTTGATGTTAGCATCGATGACACCTATACTGCAAAAGTAGCATGAGAATATGGACGCTTCTTCCATTATTCTACACCTCAATGAGCTTTTCGAAACAAATGCTCGACATGAGAGGTACAAGGTGTCGAAAGCACTATTTAGGAGTCGTTTGACTGAGAGAGCCCAAGTTGGTCCTCATGTGCTCAAAATTGTTAGGAAACGACCCGGTTGCTCAGCGGAAAACAAAATTTTATACAACCGTAGATCATTCCTTAAAGCCCAAAATCAAGGCACAAATTTTACGTTTTATCTATAATATCAAGAATCTGCAGAAAATAAAATAAATCTAAAGTTTAGATTCATACCCACGTTGGAGGCTCCACCAATATTGTCTCTGAACGTGTTTGCTACCGATCCAAGTATAGGATTGAACCAAGAAGTCCACACGAAGACAACCACCAAGAACCAAGAAGGGATTTGCTAGATCCTCCTTGGCCTTAAGAAATCAAGAAGAAAAGAAATATTTGACTTTTCAATCAAATAGTGAAAGTGGCGTGGGAGAGTGTATGGGTTGTTGTGTTTTTTCTTTTCTTTTATCAAAAAGGCAAAATGAATTAATTGAAAAAACACACAAACACTATTCTTTTTATAGGCAAACCAAGTTGCCCTATTCCCACATGGAATGGGCTTGGGCACTAACCCAAACACCCCATGTTGCCAAACACTCCCAATTAGATATTTTTTAATTTAATTCATCATTATCTCAATTAAAATTAATTAATATTTAATTAACATTTAACAATAATGATGATTCAATTAAATATGTGCGAACACACATTTAACCGTAATTTCACTTATTTAATTTTTCTTACAAATTAAATAAAGGCTACGACCCAAGCAAATTTAATTGCACCGTGAAATTACCAAAATACCCTTTCACCTATAAAGACGAAAACGCCCTTCTTTCTTCTTGGCTCTTAAATTATCTTCTATGTGTGTGACCCATAGGCTCCTCATCATACCGGCAGTGTATAGTATCGCGATTAACACTAATTAATCGTCTTACTAATATACAGACCAAGATTGGCCCCTAGCAAGGCATCATGGCCACCCGATAGATTCTAATTCAGCAAAGTAGCTATCTGTCCAACGATATGGTTACCGTACAATTCGATCCTTTCATCATTCGTTATCTCGACGAGACGAAGGCATAGAAATAGTGTCAACCTTCGGTTACTCTCGATATTATGTATTCGGGCCTCGACCAATGACATGTATTATAATCCTGGATAGAGCAACAACTCAATCCCACCGTGGGCCGCGCTTTAGTGTCATTGCCATATACCGAATTGGGCGCCATGAGATAACTTCTCCGACTCCTGGGAGTGATGAATCCTCCGTCAATCCACCATAGTCTTGATACACTCCTCAATGTAGCCAATCACCACCGTATTGACAGCTCTGAAAAGAACGGCGTTAGGCTAGTGTCAAACTATACCAATCGGTGCACAAGGTGTTCCGGTGATCTCAAGTCTAAGGACCACATGCACCACCATTCGCCAGAGGATTTGTTCCATATACACCGGGGTTACCATCCATATGGAATCCTCTGGTGGGTCATCCAAAGGAACTTGCCGGCTTGTAATCGCCACAAAGAAGCACCCATGTTGCACCAGGTTGTCACCAAACAACCTTGACAAGTGAGATCCACCGCTTTCGACAGGTCGTCAACACTATGATAGCCTTACCATATTATCTGTGCCCTTACTTCAGAATAATATTGGGGCTACGGACGTTTCTAGAATGGCCACTATATGTGCTCATAGGGTTCTCACTATCAAGATTTGAAACACTTGATACCTTTGTCACGGTTCTACCATTCTAAGGACATATTGCAATAATAATGATTTACGCGATATAGTATAAAATGCCTTTTATTGATTAATGAACATTATTACAAAGAGTCAATTCTACAATAATTGATTAGCTCTAGGGCATCTACTCTAACAAAGATGATCGAGCACATAGAGAGGCTTGGGACTTTGGGATGTGGCTTGGATGTAGAATTACAAATGGATTTAATTCTGCAATCCTTACTTGACTCTTATGCTCCATTCATAATGAATTTCAATATGAACACGATAGAGAAAACCCCGTCAAAACGTTTAAACATGCTGAGGACTGCAGAGCAGGACTTGAAAAAGTCCAAGCTTATTTTACTAGTTGTTGTCAGTACAGCAACGGGTAACAGCAAGGGTAAGGTCAAGGCCAAACCTAAGCCTAAGCCCAAGCCCAAGCCCAAAGGACAAGTTGCTCTTGGTCCTGAGAGTGGCATAAGGAAGGGCAAGATAGTCTGCTTCTTTTGTGGCAAGTCTGGCCACTGGAGGAAACACTGCAAGGTTTTCCTCACAAGCAAGAAGAAGTCAGATGCTATGACTTCAGGTATTTTTATGATTGAGATTAATTTCACTCCCTCAACATCTTGGGTCATTGACACAGGATGTGGTACTCACATTTATACTGATGTACAGGGACTAAGGCAAAGTAGAGTGCTCGCCAAGGAAGAGGTGGACCTACGAGTTGGAAATGGAGCACATGTGGCTGCATTGGCTATAGGGACTTACTGTTTATCTTTGCCTACGGGCTTGTTATTGAAACTAACATAATCAAGTATCACGTACCTTCTATTTCTAGAAATATTATTTCAAGATTCGCTTAGATAATATGGGGTATCATTTTGAGATATCTAATGGATTGTTGTCCTTTAGTTTGAATGGTATTCTATTTGGAATTGCAAGGTTATATAATGGATTATATGTTCTTGATTTAAACAATAAAGATATTCTCAATATTGAAACCAGGAAAGCTAAACATAGCGATCAAAACCAGACATATCTCTGGCATTGTAGATTGTGTCATGTTAATAAGACTCGCATTGAAAAACTTCAAAGGGATGGAGTTTTGGACCCTTTTGACTTTCAGTCATTTGAGGTATGCGAGTCATGCCTGTTAGGCAAGATGACCAAGTCTCCTTTCATAGACAAGGTGAAAGGGCTATCGAAATCATTAGGCATCATCCATAGTGATGTATGTGGTCCACCAATAGTTGAGGCCGGAGATGCATATTCATACTTCATCACATTTACTGATGATTTCAGTAGATATGGTTATGTCTACCTTATTAGACATAAATCTGAAGCCTTTGATAAATTCAAGGAATTCAGGAATGAAGTACAGAATATGTTAGGCAAAAGTATTAAAACTCTTTGGTTAGATCGAGGAGGTGAATACTTAAGCTTAGGGTTTTCAGAGTACCTGAATGAATGTGGGATAGTATCACAACTCACCCCTCCTAATACACCCCAACATAATAGAGAGTCTGAAAGGAGGAACAGGACCTTACTTGACATGGTCAGGTCCATGATGATCTGCGGTTATGCCCTAGAGACTACGACTCACGTTTTGAACCATGTGCCGTCAAAGTCTATAGATAAGACTCCATATGAGCTATGGAGTGGGCAAAAGCCCAACTTGTCTTATCTAAGGATTTGGGGTTGCGAAGCTTATATTAAGAAATTGACTTCAAATAAGCTAGGCCCAAAATCTTGTAAATGTATATTTGTAGGGTATCCAAAGGAGAGCAAAGGATACTATTTCTACCACCCTGAAGAGCACAAAATTTTTGTTGCTCAATCTGGTGTCTTCCTAGAAAAGGAATATTTTCTAAGAAGTACTAGTGGGAGAAAAGTAGAACTTGATGAAGTTCTAGAACCACAAGATATACTAGACGAGGGACGGGATAATATGCCACAGGAAGTGGTTGAACATCAAGAAGAGGTTACTCCACAACCTGTGGATCAAAGTGAACCACCTTAGGTAGCACAGCAGCTACGTAGATCTGGGAGAGTATGCCATGAGCCCAAGAGATACGGTTATCTCGTGACCCAACATGGTGACGTACTAGTCTACCAAGACGATAAACCCAAAACCTATGAAGATGCTATATTGAATCCAGATTCTCTAAAATGGCTTAAAGCCATGAAATCTGAGATGGACTCCATGTACCAGAACCAAGTGTGGTCTCTGGTGGAACCACCTGAAGGGGTAAAACCCATAGGGTGTAAATGGGTCTACAAGAAGAAGACTGACATGGATGGTAACGTGCATACTTATAAAGCACGACTAGTTGCCAAAGGTTTCAAACAAATTCATGGCATTGACTATGAAGAAACCTTTTCGCCAGTTGCCATGATTAAATCCATTTGGATTATGCTTGCGATTGCTGCATATCATGACTATGAGATTTGGCAAATGGATGTCAAAACAGCTTTCCTGAATGGAAACCTTGTGGAGGATGTGTATATGACACAACCTGATGGTTTTATTCTTGATGGGCAAGCTAATAGGGTATGCAAGTTGCAGAGATCCATATATGGACTCAAGCAAGCTTCAAGAAGCTGCAACATTCATTTTGATGAAGCCGTAAAAGAATTCGGTTTTATCAAGAACGAAGATGAGCCTTGTGTTTACAAGAAAGTGAGTGGGAGCGCAGTAGTATTCCTGATGTTGTATGTCGATGACATACTTTTGATCGGGAATGATATACCAAACTTGCAGTCGGTAAAGACATGGTTATCCAAGTGCTTCTCCATGAAGGACTCAGGGGAAGCAGTCTACATCCTTGGAATAAAGATCTATCGTGATAGATCTCGTAGGTTGCTTGGCCTAAGTCAGAGTATATATATTGACAAAGTACTAAAAAGATTCAGTATGGAAGAATCCAAGAAGGGATTTCTTCTGATGTCACATGGTGTTTATCTCTCTAAGGAATTGTGTCCTAGAACACAATATGAGAGAGATAGGATGAAGAGGATCCCATATGCATCAACAATTGGATCTATCATGTATGCCATGCTATGTATTCGGATTGATGTCTCATGTGATTTGAGCACTTGTAGTAGATATCAATCAGATCCAAGTGAGCGTCAATGGATGGCTATCAAGAATATTCTTAAGTACCTTAAGAAGACTAAGGATATGTTCTTGGTTTATGGAGGGGAAGATAAGCTCACTGTAAGAGGATACAGTGATGCTAGTTTCCAAACGGACAAAGATGATTATCGATCACAATCGGGGTTTGGTTTGTATTTTTGTCTCATGGCATGCAATGAGTGGAAGAGCTCCAAGCAAATCACTGTAGCGGACTCTACAATGGAGGCTGAGTATATTGCATTGTCAGATGCGGCTAATGAGACAGTCTGGACTAAGAAGTTCATTACCAAACTTGGTGTGGTTCCACGATTGTTGATCCTATAGACATCTATTGTGACAGCAATTGAGCAATTGCTCACGCCAGGGAACCACGGTCTCATCAGAAGTCTAGACACATACTCAGACGATTCCATCTCATCAGAGAGATAGTTGAAAGGAAAGACGTGTAGATTAGTAAAGTGCATACTGATGACAACCTCGCAGATCCACTGACAAAGCCTCTATTGCAGCAGAAGCATGAAAGGCACTTGAGATCATTTGGTATTAAATACATGAATGATTGGCTATAGTGCAAGTGGGAGATTGTTAGAGTAGATGCCCTAGAGCCAATCAATTATTGTAGAATTGACTCTTTGTAATAATGTTCATTAATCAATAATAAAAGGCATTTTACTCTGTATCGCGTAAATCATTATTATTGCAATATGTATTGATATATATCCTTAGAATGGTAGAACCGTGACGAGGGTATCAAGTGTTTCAAATCTTGATAGTGAGAACCCTATGAGCACATATGGTGGCCATTCTAGAAACGTCCGTAACCCCAGTATTATACTGAAGTAAGGGCACAGATAATACAGTAAGGCTATCATAGTGTTGATGATCTCACATGTCGACGTTGTTTGGTGACAACTTGGTGCAACACATGGGTGTTTGCTATAGGCGAATACACTGCAGCAAGTTCACTAGACTGACCCACTAGAGGATTCCATATGGATGGTAACCCCAGTGTCTATGGAACAAATCCTCTAACGAATGGTGGTGCATGTGATCCTTAGACTTGAGATCACTGGAGCGCCTTGTGCACCGATTGGTGTAGTTTGACACTAGCCTAATGCAGTTTTATTCAGAGCTGTCAATACGATGGTGATTGGCTGCATCAAAGAGTGTATCAAGACTATGGTGGATAGACAGAGGATTCATTACTCCCAGGCACGGGAGAAGTTATCTCATAGCGCAATTTAGTATATGGCAATGACACTAAAACTGTGCCTACAGTGGGATTGAGTTGTTGCTCTATCCAGTTTATAATACAGGTCATTGGTCCAGAAACTGGATATATAATATCGAGAGTAACCGAAGGTTGATACTATTTCTATGCCTTCGTCTCGTCGAGATAACGTATGATGAAAGGATCGAATTGTACGGTAACCATATCGTTGACAGGTAGCTACTTTGCTGAATTTGAATCTGAATCTATCGGGTGGCCATGATGCCTTGCTAGGGTCTAATCTTTGTTTGTGTATTAGTGAGACGATTAATTGGTGTTAATCGTGATACTATACATTACCGATATGATGAGGAGCCTATGGGTCACACATATAGAAGATAATTTAAGACTCAGGAAGTAAGAAGGGCGCATGCCTTTTTTAGGCTAAAAGCGGGTATTTTGATAACTTCACTTTGCAATTAAATTTGCTGAGGTCGTAGCCTTTTATTTAATTTGTTAGAAAAATTAAATAAGTGAAATTACATTTAAATATGTGTTAGCATATATTTAAATAAATAATCATTATTGTTAAATGTTAATATATATATATAATGGATTTTAATTGAGATAATGATGAATTAAAATAAATATCTAATTGGGAATGTTTGGAAACATGGGGTGTTTGGGTTGGAGCCCAAGTCTATTCCATATGGGAATGGGGCAATTAAAAATTAGACTATAAAAGAAAAGGTGTTAATTGAAAAAGTGTGTGAATTCATTTTATTCATTCATTACTTTTCATTTGAGAGAAAAACTCTCCAGCCCTTAAACACTCTCCCACGCTAGATTTTAGTTTTACTAAGAATCAAGTTTTCTTTGATTTTTTGCTTCTTGTTTCTTAAGGCTAAGGGGGATCTAGAAAATCCCTCCTTAGTTCCTTGCGATTGTCTTCGTGTGGACTACATCGGTTCAATCCTACACTTGGGTCGGTAGCAAAACACGTTCAGAGACAAAGTTAGAGGAGCCTCCAAACGTGTGTGTGGTTTCTTAAACTCTAGATTAATTTTCTGCAGATTCTTATTGCGATATAAATTGTAAAATTATACCATGATCTTGGTTCTATGGGAACAATCCTTGTATTTTTGTTTTTATTTTCCGCTGCCTCAATGGATCGTTTCCTAACATGACGAACTATTCTAAAATTATGGAATTGCCCTCCGCTTGCTTCCTTGCTTGAATCTTCAATCTTTGGTGCTCTCCAATAGGAACAAACTTCATAGTGCTTCAAATCCGCTTTAGAACTTCCCCGAATTCTGAGATTCATTTGCTTCTGGGTCCAGAAACTCAATTCCGCTCTTTATTTTCTCAAAGTGCATGTTTCGGCCTAAAACATAAAACATATGAAAGTTGTAATTCAAGCAAAAAGGACATAAGAAGTATCCAAAATCCGGCCAAAAAGCCTAGATAGAACATTATAATCCTAGGATTATCAGCTCACATGAACTTTAAGGACTTGGTAAGACTATCAAAGAAGGAATTGGTTAAAGGTCTACCAAAGCTTGAACTTCCAAAAGGTAATGTATGTGGTCCATGACACCAAGGTAAGCAAACCAGAATATCTCATAAAGCTTTGTCAAACCTCAATACCTTATGTGTTTTGGAATTGCTCCATATGGATCTAATGGGTCCTATGCAAGTTGAAAGTTTGGGAGGTAAGAGGTATGTGTTTGTTTGTGTTAATGACTTTTCAAGGTATACTTGGGTTGATTTTTTGCGTGAGAAATCAAATTCTTTCAATGCATTTCAAAAATTAGCCAAAGGTTGCTTGTTGAGAAAAGTTCTAAAGCTACAAAAATTATGAGAATTAGGAGCGGGATGGAAAGGAATTTGATAATGCTGATTTTGCTAAATTTTGTGAATTGCAAGGCATATTTCATGAATTTTTAGCACCAAAAACACCTCAACAGAATGGTGTTGTGGAAAAGAAAAACAGAGTGCTTCAAGAGATGGCTAGGGTGATGCTCAATGCCAAAAAGCTTCCCACAAGACTTTGGGCAGAAGCCATTAACACGACATGTCATATTTCCAATAGAGTTTACCTTAGAAAAGGTATTGTTCAAACTCCTTATGAACTGTGGAAAGGTAAGAAACTTGATCTCTTCATGTGTTTGGATGCAAATTCTATATCTTGAATGATAGAGAGAATTTAGGTAAGTTTGATGCTAGGAGTGATGAAGGAATTTTTATTGGATATTCTTCCAATAGCCGTGTATTTAGGATCTATATCATGCATTCTAAAAAAGTCTTAGAATCCATTAATGTTGTGTTTAGTGATGCAGAAGATTTTTTAGAATATTCCCAAGAATGTGAAATTCAAGACATATCAGTTCCTCGTGTGCCCACCTAAGATTGTGTGAACACTGCTGAATCTCTTGAACCTAAACCTTCGGCAAATGTGTTGTCACCTAATTCTGTGCTATAGCAACAGGATTTGGTCCATGCAAAGAATCATCTGCTGATTTTTCATTGCAAAATGAAGGGATAGAGTTGGTTGTTGATCTTTCTGATGAAAACATGGAAAGGAGAAATCAAAGAAGAAAAGATCCTCCAACATGGGTCCAAAAGCTCATCCACCTTCAACCGTGATTGGAGATCCAAACGAGGTAATGGTTACAAGAAGGAAAAGACAAAATAAAATTAACCATCTTTGTTATGTATCTCTTGTAGTACCAAAGAATGCCAAACAAGCTTTAGAAGATGAAAATTGGATTGAAGCGATGCAAGAAGAACTAGAACAATTCGAAAGAAATGGTGTGTGGACATTTGTGCCAAGACCAGAGGGAATTAACATTATAGGTACCAAATGGGTTTTTAAAAATAAAGCTGATGAGTTTGGTAATTGTAACATCTACTGAAAACTGTACAATGCATGCATAATAACAATAGAAAATTGGGCCCAAAGTTTTTCTTTTCATTACAACTCATGTGTCTTTTATACATAAAAGAGTACTGTTTACAAAAAATGTATTTTAAAAAGACAAAAACAGGGGAAACAAGGTATAGCTATCTCTCTTCGCTTGCCGACGCCTCCGACCGCATCACCTAGATCCTGCATCCACAAAGGAAAATAACGGGGGTGAGCACAAAATAATGCCTCGATAAGTAAAACTCTCTCTCTCTGTCTCCCGTATAAATAACTCTTAATTCTTTCCTTACACTATTTCTGATTCTATTTCTGTTTCTAATAACATCATAGCCTCATCTTACCGGAGGTACGGCCGGATGGCGTTCACAGAAACACCATCTCACTCTATGGCTATCGGGTGGAATTCACACAAGACCAACCCGTTCTTAGTGACTACCGAGTGAGGATCACAAAGCACCAACTCGTTTCTTTCTAACTATCGGGTGGAGATCACCTAGCACCTACCCGTTCCTCATGAATTTTGGGTAACGATCACCAAGCATTTACCCGTCTCTAGTCACTATCGGGTGATGGTCACAAAGCGTCAACCCGCTTCTACTAGCCATTGGATGATGATCACAAAGCATCAACTTACCTATCTCTTAACTAACCGGGTAGTGGTCACAAAGCATCCACCCATTTCTACTACTCATCGGGTGACGATCACAAAGCATCGACCCATCTCTCTAAGGGCTATTCGGATGATGATCACAAAGCATCAATCCGATTCCCATAACGGTCAGGTGATGATCACAAAGCATCATCCCAACTATACTACTCTTCTAATTCACTCTATTGTAGCAATTTTCAATGCTCTTTACCCTTAGAGTAATTTTACCCACTAAGCTCTCTACTCATAGGGTAATTGCATAAACCATTTCCTTACACTTTCTTAGATCACTTTTCAATGCACAATTAGTGCCTATGGATGGTTCATCACTACTAATGCACTTATGAAATGCCAACATGCAATGTTGCAAGAATTAAGGTTCATTACTCATACTCAAACCTCTATTAGGCATTTCATCAAATATCTCATGTGCACTATAAAACTCTATTATAGCAATGATTCTAAAACTTTTCCTAACCATCCAAAATGGGGAAAAACCCCTTCACAAAGCCATAATAACTTTTGTCAAACAAAACACTTCCAAAAAGGGTTCCATAACACCCCTTCAAATCCATCTCAACTACCTTGCCAATCCAACATCTCATTTCTCAAATTTGCAAGGTATAAACATTCACAAAGCATAAAAATCTCTATTTAATCCTTCATACATGTCATATTACATGTACATCACATACATACATCAAGTCTATCAAAACCCTAATCAAGAAATTTCATAAATCTCAACTTGGGTTGGGTTTTACTTACTTGTTATGGAGAGACTTCACAAATTCTTCCTTTCACTTGTTTAGCTTGACTTTTCCTCTAATCTTAACCAAAAGAATGAAAACCCTCAAACTTCAATATGGGTTAAAACTCCCAAATCACACAACTTAAGGAGAAATCCTTACCTTAGGAAGCCTTAGGTTACTTTTCTACCCCAAATCCCTTCAAAAATACCTTGGAGAACCTTGATCAAAAGAAAAGAGAAGTTGAGAGGAGTGAGGATGGGAAGTTGCGTTTGAGAAGAAGAGAATGAGGGGTTTCTTTGATTCTAATTCCTTTTAATGAAATATATCCCAAAGCATTCCCATTTTGCCCTTACTCTTCTTTTGGGAATTCCATCTATATCCTTTGATTCATTACAAACTCACCCCTATAACAACATATTCTCTATGAAAAATTCCTTACAATTAACTCCCCCACTTTTCCTGCTAATTAGGGGTAGAAAGGTCAAATTGCCCTTAGGGAAGAAAATATCTAAAACTCAATCAACAATTTAGTTGGCCTGTCGCCGCGGCGAAGAAACTTCTGTCGCCGCGGCCGGCTGTCAGGAGGCCTTCCCCGTGGCTTCAACCTCTCTTCGCCGCGACGAAGATTCTTCTTCGCCCGACGGCAAACACGCATGAAATTCTTCTGTTTTCAATCAATTTCAGGGCAAACGTTCAACACAACACTAAATCAAACAATATTACCAAAAACCAACTCAAATAAGGGTGAAAGAGGAAACAATAACAACGTACCTCAAGCGGGGCGTTACAGTAATGTTGTCAGGAACAAAGCTAGGCTTGTAGCTCAAGGATATACTCAAGTTGAGGGAATCGACTTTGATGAAACCTTCGCGCCTATTGCTTGACTTGAATCAATCCTCTTAATACTTTTTGTTGCTTGCTGTCTCAAGATCAAGCTGTTCCAAATGGATGTCAAAAGCGTCTTCTTGAATGGAATGCTCAACGAAAAAGTGTATATTGAACAACCGATTGGCTTTCAAGATCCCCACAAACTTGATCATGTATTCAGATTAAAGAAAGCTCTTTATGGTTTGAAACAAGCTCCATGGGCCTGGTATGAAAGATTGACAACTTTTCTTCTTAAGCATAACTATGAACGAGGTAATGCCAACAAAACCCTCTTTATCAAGTGTGTTAACAATGAAATCATGTGTGCACAGATTTATGTTGATGATATTGTGTTTGGTTTTACATCTCACTCACATGCACTTGAATTCATTAGTCTAATGAAAAATGAGTTTAAGATGAGTATGGTTGGGGAATTCAATATGTTTCTTGGACTTCAAATTAAACAAATGAATAATGGCATGTTTGTTTCCCAATCAAAGTATGCTAGAAACATGTTGAAAAGATTTTGCCTCGAGAACGAAAAGCATGCTAGAACCCCTATGAGTACTACCCTTAAACTGTGCAAAGATGAACATAGTAAAAAGGTAGATTGTAAGATGTATTGAAGCATGATTAGAAGTCTTCTTTACTTAACTACAAGCCAACCTGATATTTGCTTTAGTGTTGGTATTTGTGCTAGGTTTCAAAGCAATCCATCTAAGTTGCACTTGAATACAGTAAAAAGAATCATGAAATATGTTTCAGGTACGTCTGATTTTGGCCTTTGGTACTCATTTGACTCTAACAATTGTTTGGTTGGATATAGTGATGCAGATTAGGAAGGAAGTTTGGATGATAGAAAGAGTACTTTGGGTGGATGTTTCTATTTTGGAAACAATCTTGTCACATGGTATAGGAAGAAGCAAAATGCAATCTCCTTATCCATTGCCGAGGTTGAGTACATTGCCGCAGAGAGTTGTTGCAATCAAATTTTATGGTTAAAGCAAATGTTGAATGATTATGGTGTTAATCAAGATTGTGTGACAATATTTTGTGATAATACAAGTGCTATTAACATCTCTAAGAATCCAGTCCAACATTCTAGGACTAAGCACATTGGCATAAGACATTACTTCATTAGAGAGTTAGTAGAGGAGAACATCGTTGCACTTGCTCATGTGAACACAAAATCCCAATTGGCTAATTTATTTATAAAAACACTTGACTATGATACTTTTGTTTTCTTGAGGAAGTCCATTGGACTACTTCAACTTGAGTAGTTTTTCATTTCAATTGGTGAATAAAGCATGAACATGCTACTTTTATTTTTGTTTGTCAAGACTCCTTGATTTGTGCTAGCATTCTAATTGTCATTTATTTTCTCTTATCTGTGTGCTAACTTTGGTATGTTGTGTCCACAAAGACTCTCTCTATAACATAGAGTTGATTATCTATCCTTGTCACCATTATGAAAGAGCTATCTTGCATGAAGTGTGAAAGTTGTTCTGAATAATTTTCTAACTTGTAGAGACCCCTATATTTTGGAAAATCTACCATTAAGAGGACTACCTTCTTACAACTATGAAAGCTACATTTTGGTTACGTTTATAAGAGTTATTTTCCCATTAATCAAAATGCAAAAAAAAAAAATCGTTGTCTATTATGTTAATAAAGAAAAATGCATAAAACTATTGGGCATGAGGGAAGGGGGAGCTTCTTTTGCAAAAATTTAAAAATTGACCAATGTGTCATTTTACCCCTTTGAGGACACTGTCACATACTAAGACAAGCTCTTAGAAATTTATCTCATTTGTGTATGATTGAGGAAATGTTGTTTTGATTGTCTTATGTTAACAACTTCCGTATAAGTTTTTTTTTTTTTGTGGCCACTTAAGATTGAAAATTTTGATTTATTAGTATGAATCACACAGAATAGCTGTCTTGATCCTTAAAAATTCATGTGAAGTATTTTATAATTTTTTTATGTTCGTTAAACTTTGCTAAATAAAGTCTAGTCTTTTGAAAAAAATTATGTTCTTTTAGGATGCTATGTGCTTACACAATTGCATATGTACACTTATTTAGGATAGAGTTCTATTTCTGGTAAAACTCTTTTTCAGCATCTCAGAATCGCTGCCAGCCATGAATGTGTTGCCTATTTTTTCCTTACGTTAGTCTTCCGTTTCTAAAACCCTATTTGCGTCGCCTGTGTTCTTTTCTCTTTACATTTTTTTTTTTCAAATTTTTTTTTGTTCCTTCCCGTGTTTTTCTTTCTCATGGATTCTAGAAAGAAAGTTATTGAGAACGAGAAAAGGAAAGCCATGGAAGAAGCCCTCAAGAAGGAATTCCAAGAGTTAAAGAAGGCCAGTTTGAGTCTTAAAAAGCAGTCCGAAAACCCTTGTTCCTCCAGCGAACGATTCGGATTCTGGAGAAGAAAGTCAAGAAAATGACTCAAATCACTCATCTGGATCATCCCCTATTTCCCGTGACCACCAAAACTCAGAGCGCTCATAGGAAGCCTTACCAGAGAAAACACCTGAGAAATTCTCTTTGGCGTTAGACAACGCCTTAGAGAACATATTGATTGTTGCTCTGAAATCACGCAAAGATGGTTCATCAAAAGGCACACCTTCAAAGACTCTGACTCCCATAGAACTAGCAAAAAGGTAGGGTAAAGTCGTCATGGATGAGCCTTTATGTGGTAAAATCTCACCTTTTGTTTTACCTGCTGCTGAAAATAAGTTTAGGAATCACATTGTTAAGAAGACAATTGTGTGTGAAGCTAATGTTAAATTAGAAGATTTTCATGAATTCCATGCCTTGATGAAAGATAGAAATTGGTTAGGAAGTGTCACTGGTTTGAGTGCCCTTGTCCAAATTCTTGTTCAAGAGTTTTATGCCAATTTTGGTTTAGACAATGTTGAACCAAACTCGAACAAGCACAATAATTGAGTCTATGTTAGAGGGCATTGGGTTCTGTTTATAAAGGGTGTTGTCAAGGATGCTCTTGGTTTGAAGAAGAGCAAAAAGAATTTTGATTTGAAAAGTCTAACTGGAGGTTCAATTATTGTTTGGCCGAGAACAGGTGTTCTTTAGCCTAGTGTGCTCACACCGTTTTACAAATTGTTATTCAAGATCTCACTGACAAATTGGTCCCCTTCAATGCACAATTCAATTGTTAACCTAAACGAGCACAACTCCTCTATGGAATTGCTTAAAGGAAAAATATAGATTTGGCTGAATTGATTTTCACCAGCATTAGAGTTGCAGCACAGTCAACTCACTCTATAGATTTTGTGCTTTCCTTCCTTACTTTACAAGATCATTTCCACTTATAAGCCAAAATCCTATGAAGTGGAACCTATTTTGAAGATAAAGACTATCACCAAGAAGTCTTTTAGACAACCTACAGGGAACTTGCCACCATCTTCCTCAATTGATCAAACTAGGACTAACACTTGGCGGTCCAAGCTTTTTGTTGCCATGCAAGACTTGGAGACATCAATGGAGTATATCCTTCAATATGTGAAGGAAATTCATACTTCTCTTTGCTCTTGGATGGACAAAATGGAGGCTGATCTGAAGAAAAAGCAAAAGAAGAAAAAGAAGACTCTTCAAACAGAACCAACTGATCAGAATGTGCCACCTCCTACTCCTGTCATGCCTGATGATGATGATGCTCCTGAAGTTCAAGTTGAAGAAGAATAGACTGTTGCTAAGGAAGAAGAAGAAGTAGCTAAAGATGAAGATGATCAAAAACCTGCTGATAAAGATGCAATTGCTCCAATAGATGCCCATGTGCGCACTGATAATGCTCTTTTAAGTCAAGATGAAGATGTTGACACCTCCCGCACTGCGATCCTAGAAATTCAAGTGGAGGACTCACATGTCACTCTCACAACCCCTCCGAAATGCAAAACCAAGAGAAAAGCTGGCCGTTCTTCTCAATCCTCTCGAAAATCTTCAAGACTTATGAACAAAAAAAGGGAGTAAGAAGCATGGGGGAGGTGTTTTTTTTTAGCCTTTGGACAAAACTTTTTTTTTTTTTTTTGTGATTATCTTTCCATGGGAGAGTTTGTTACTTTGGTTGATAGTTTTTTTCTGTTTTTTGTTGAACTTCCTAGTTACTTTATTTTGGTTATTTGTTTTTTGTACTAACCATGTGTTTTTCATATGTTTTACTTTGGTTAGTTTGTTTTCATGTTTGTTTATGCAAATCTGTAGGTCTTAAATGGCTGATTTAAACAGGTTTGCACTTGATCTCTTTAATTATGTTCTTTATTCATAAGTTTGACAAAGGGGGACAATGTGGAATATTCATTTTTGTCAAACTTATGAGTTGTGTGTGTGCACAACAATTATGTGTGCACACTGGTTGCCAATTTTGGCTTGTTTCATCTATTGTGTGTGTGCACACCCGTTCTCAGTGCACACTATTTGCCAGACTTATGTCTTGGCTTGTTTCGTTTCGTGTGTGTGTGTGTGCACAACAGTCTGTGTTTACACTCTCGCTTCAAATTTTTTGCAACTCAACGTGAGTTGCATATCTGATAAAGTTGAAAAGATATTGTTTATCTTTGTCTCTTACTTTTTAGGACCTCTTTACATATGTCACAAAATGCTTAGGTGGTCTTAGGGAATAAAGTAACCTTTCTTGATTTGCTTTATGGTCTAAACCAGAAGAAGTAATACTTTCCTTATTTGGACAAACAATGGGTCAGCCCTTGTTAGCTGATGTGGCACTTCATTACTAAGCAAGAAACTCTTCGTTATATATTTCTTCTTCTTGCATAAATTAATCTAACCTTTTTGAACATTTGTTTCATTCTATACTCTGAATTTCTTAGTGTATTATTTCTCTTAAAGGTTTAAGGTTCTTTCTCCATTAGCACAAAAACCTCACCATATCAAACATTGACTTGATGACTCTTGGAACATGGTTCCTTTGCTAATGCTGGTGCATTGCTTCAGCACTTGAAGCTTGGTGGTTTACAAGCTATTCACGAGTGTGTTCCCAGCGTGAAGTAGATCCGAAGAAGTTGCTACACGTTAAGGATTCGGACTATGGTGCTAAGTGTAAAGTTGAATAAGGAGTTCTTTTTACTGTAACTTAGATTAGCTTTGAAATATATCTTGTAATGTCTTTTTGACTTTGTGGATTGCTTAGATCTGGACAAGGTCCCATGGATGTAGGCTAGAAGTGGATTTAGCCGAACCATGTATATGACTATTTTCTTTGCTTTCTGCACTTATGTTTGATGTATTCAAATTGGAATTGCTTAATCAACTTGGTAATATTCCGTTGCACCTTAAAATGGGTACTTAAACACCAAAGTGTGTTAACTGTATTCCCAACATGGGAAAAAAAAAAATTTTTGCTTGCAATAATTTAAGTTCAGAGAGTTCGCTTTGAATTATAATTATTATGTTGGTTATGCTGTGATAGCTTTTAACTTTGAATCTCAATGTACATGACAGTAAGTGGAAACATTTATGAGTTCAATTAGAGAGATAACAATGGAGAGGTAATAATGTGTTGTTGAAATAGTACTTAACTTTTATTGTGGATTCTATTTTTCCAGTGGATTACCCTTGAAAAAGTTTGACAAGAAATTGGAGACAGCTCTATTGCATTCATATCGAAAGGTGGGTCTTCTAAGTAAACATAAAATTAGTTTGATTTCAAATTTACAAGCATACTTTATCTATTTGATTTACATTTGACAAGTTGGTGCAACATGAAATTCTATACACATACATATATATGGTCACTTTAGTTTTTTGCTTTGGGTTTTGATAGTACATGTCTCATAGCTGGGATGTACACACATACACACACACACATATATATATATATATATATATATATATATATAATAATAATAATAAAATGTCTGTATGTCACTAGTTTTTCTGTGATAGTACATGTCTCGTAGCTGTGTACATCTATATCAGAGCTGCTATCTATATGATATATATATATATACCTGCTTTAATTTTATTATTAAGTTAACTTACATGGGTTCTTTGTTAGCATGGGTTTGGGTAACGTAGGCAACTTAAACGTAGCTAAGTCAAAACATGGGCTATACGCCTATACCTTAGTTTTATATCGGTAATTATAAAATAAATAAATAATATAATAATTACTTATTTCAACTAAAAATATAATTGAATAATTAAATATAATAATATATTTAATGAAATATTTAATATAGGTTTTTCGTTTTAATAAAGTTTTGATGTTTATTTCTTAAAAATTTGAGTTCTTTTTAAATTGTTACTTACTAATGCTATTTATGAATTTTTTTTACTAATTTTGTAATGTTTTTTTATCAATAGGCCGATAGTGCTTTGAGTTTGAGTGAGTACTGAATGTTGTGTTTGCATAAAGTTTGAGCAAGCGCATCTACATTAACAAGTTTAGATGCTTATTGGTAATATAAACTGATTGTTGATATTTAATGCAGTTTAACAAGCTTGTTAGGTGTTGCAGCGAATGTTGAAGTTTACAACAACGCAAGGCTCGACTGGCGCTGCCTCGGAGAAATGGGTTTTGTTTTGTTTTATTTTTTTGGCCGAGCTAGAATTTTTATGCTTCCTCAGGTGTAGATGCTAAAATTTACGGTTATGAAAATAGGGTCTAATCCCGTGAGGTTAAGGCCACTGGTAGCCTGCTGCACCTACACAAAACAAACAAGCGTGGAGCTTACTTAAACACCAGTGTGGTGTCTACCATAGGCACTCCGAGACTCAAGTTAATAAGGTTGAATGAGGCAATTTAGTGAGGGTAAGGGAAGGAAAGGTTACCAGAGGTTAAGTTGGAGATTAGAACCATGGCGTAATAGTATAGCTCTTGGAAGTAAGAGTTTTGGTATGTGATATTGAGGTTGAATGCCTAAACAGAGGAGTGACCCCTATTTATATAGTAGTTATAGGATCTTTGTATCCTGGTAGGACTCTAAATTCATAAGGGAAGATGTCTAGTGAATATGAAAGATCTTGATTCACTTGACTTATTAGTAACATGAGTCCTAATTTGCCTAAGATACGAATCTTGGGCGAATAGAATAGAACCAAATAGGAAGAGTGCTACTTATCTCGGTATGGAAGGCTTGGCCTTAGGTGGGCTATTAGTGTCACCCATTCTGGAGGAAGGTTGGATCTAAGGTGCACATGTCTCAACCCATGTCATGAGTTCTGATGTTGACCCAACCGAAATTGGATCATAAGCTTGGGTTGTTGTAATGGAACTTACTTGTCTGGGCCTAATAAGGGCTCGGGTGATTTTTGACCCCCACAGTTAGCCTCCACTCTCAAACTAAAGAGTATTTACCTTGGAGAGTAGCCTAGTTTGAAGGGAGACTAACCAAGTTGAAAGGTGGATATACCGGAAGACAGCAAGTGTTCCCTTTGCTAAACGAGATGTCTTCGTCTTAACTAAAAGCCGTGAGGAGATTGTTGACCCTCGAAGTCCACTCGGTTGATCAAGCCGAGCGCTAGGATACGAGGTGCAATCCTTGTAGTTGTGTTCTGCTCCGTTGTTGAGTCGAGCAAAGCATAGATGCGTCCTCTGAAGGTCGATTGAGCCAGAGTGATAAGAGGGTGCGAGGCACAACCCTTTATAGAATTTAGTCGGCTGGTCTGACCAAGTGTTCGTGTGGTTTATACTTTGAAAGGCAGATACTTGTCTGCTACTCGGATTGGGAATCGAGCCGGTTTACTCAAGCAAATCGAGCTTTGTTTAAATGGGATTGGGTGGCATCGGGAGAGAGGGACGATGTACAGTAGGGTTTCATGGGCTTTGAGAGGGAAACAAGAGATTGGGATTCCTAAAGCGGTCCTATCATATAACATGTGTACAGTTAGGATCTCCTCTTTCCTTTAAGCGAAAGGGCGAAAGGGTCATAGCCAATTGGTTGCTGCCGCGTTTGTTACTTTGGCAGGTTGGGTGATTAAAGGAGGAAGACTTGTGGCGACTATTCTTCTTCACCTCCTCTTTGTTCTTTTTTCCTCTCAAAGTCTTCGATCACTGTTTGTAGTTCTATCTAGGATTTCAGCTATTTTTCACGATAAAGTCCCTTCTTCGTCGTAGAAATTGATTCTTTTTTCTTTGCTTCGGCTTTCCTTTCATTTTTGAAATAGTAGGCAAGTCATAGGGTTGTTTTCCCTCAAGTAGTCTAATGTATCATTTTTTGCCTTTTTAGTTTCCTCGATCCTTTATGAAGTTTTGAGAAATGTTTTAAGATTTGGCTAAATTCTAAGGTTAGGACTAGTTTTTTAAGGTGATTTCGGTTAAGGTTTTTAGAATTTTGAAAAGAGATTTAGAGGTTTTAGTTTAAAAGCGAAAGGGTCGGTAGGGCATGTTTTAGGAAATTTTGGGAGTTTGGTTTTTGGAAGAGAGGAGAAAAGTTCAATTTACTCACAATCTCCACTCAGCTCACCTGGAGTGCTTGATTGAGTCAAGTGACATCTTTTGGAGTCAAGCGTAACTTCATCCCTCAAGGTGAAGGTTGATACGGTTATTCCGTTAGTTTGTTAGACCAAGCCGATTTTGGTGAAGGAGGTTCAGCATTCGAATACTCGATGTCGGATTAGAGTCAGTAGATAGTTCAGGGTGAGAGGAGCGAGGAGGTACGAAGAATGCCTCCACTATGGTGGTATTGTTGGAAGAGGGTAAATTGCCCATGAGGGAGTCCCTAAAGGACTAAGTGTAGCCATGGCGATCTGACTGCTGTTGAGTTGAGTAGTACGACTCTAATGGGAAAGGGGAGAGTGGGCAAGATAGCAATGACGAACTAGGCAACAATCCAAGGGCGAGCCTTCTACGAGTGGGAGTTCAAGGAATGTACCCAACCGAACCGGGTGGAGGAATCTTGTTGTTGGACTATCCCTCGGAGCTCACTCAGGGTGATGAATGGAGGATAAGGACCATGTACCATATTCTTGACTCGGTGGAGATACGTTTGCCAAGAGACTATGAGCGAGTCGACTAGGACGTACTAAGGTGGATCGGGATGTATGATATTTACTTTTACGATAGGTTGAGGTTGTCGATTCCTTGCTTGGTTTGGGAAGTATTGAACCATTTCATGGTTGCACCGACTCAAATCATGCCGAATGGGTTGAGGCTATTGATAGCTTTGGAGCTTCTACACTATGAACTGAGTGAGATTCGACTTGCATGAGTTCCTTTATTCCTATTACTTGAAGGAACATGATAAAGACAAGAGAAAATATGTAGTCACCCTAAGGCATGATTGACTCTACTTAGTGCCATTCCTGTGATTGAGTGATAAAAACTGGAAAGGAAATCTTTGGAGAGAAAGGGCGGGGTGGCTTACCATTCATTTGGAGGGCGACTAGTGAGTGACCTTTTACTTGCCTTTTTTTCTTTGAGTATTGAGCCTTATCTTCCGTTATCTTGAAATCTTTCATTCAACAAGGCCGAGCAGAATGGTGACAGGACTGGACGTGTCCACCGAGAGGTGCTTGTTATACCACAAAAAGAGAGACTAGAGAGTACTGTTATAAGAGGCAAACCTCAAGGCAAGTCATCTTTGGCGCGGAGTAGCTGCGGTGCAAAGAGATACACCCTACCCTACGCTGAAGCAAACATTGAGTGTTTTGTTGATTTGCTATTTCAACCACATTTGTTTCCAACATTCGTTTCTTTATTCTTTAACTCCTGAAGAGGTTGCCCTTCTGCGAGAGGCATGAGACATCAATCTAGACATTCATATGCAACGAAGGCAAGCCTGGTCGCGACTAAGAGAAAGAGGGAGTTAGCGTTGAGATCGAGGGAGAATGTCCAAATCCTGGTTCTTTCGATCGTGTACCTTCTTACGGTCGGTCATCAAAGAGTGTCCAAATTGATATGGATGCTGAAAAGATGACCGTCACACTCCCAATGATGGCTTATGTCTACTCTGATGCAGCTGAGATGGGAAAGCTAATTGAGTCTTTTGTACTGCCCGCGAGCGAGAACTGATTGAACCAAATAGGAATGAGTGCGAGTGTGATGGTAGTGGCTTCGCACCCCAGGTTTAGGTAATTCTAAACTTTGAATGTTTCTTTCGAAATACAACTCTGAGTGTTCATTTTTGCCCCGAAGCTCTAAGCTTGGGAATCTGTATCTGAAAAAGGTTGCGGTCACCCAAGAAGCGAAGGATCCAGAACCTACCAAGTTCTAACCAACCTTAGGCCTACGACTGAGGGAGGCTTTCCGGAACTTTGAAATTATTCAAGGAGACTGCCTAAGCTACGGATAAGTTGAGTTAGTTGGCTGAGTTGAAGAAAACACTGGCTAAGGAGGAAAAGGTGCTTGCCAAGAGGGAAGAGGAGTCGGTCGCCCTTAGGGAGCGATGCCAATTGATTGCTATAGATGTGATGATAAAGGCTTGCATTGAATTGATGAAGGAGTACAAGTTGGGCAACACTTCTCACTGGAATCCTGATGAGGATATTAAGTTATGGGAGGAGATTGAATGAATCAGTCGCAGTGGACGGATGGGGTGGATAAAGACCGGGTCAAGACCGAGCATAAAGATGCAATGGGTGACTTTGCTGGAGACTTGGAAGGATTGGTTGTTGGGTCGACCGAGTCCCTTCCTCAGGACGAGTCGCAATGGAGGACTCTACAAGCAAGGAGAAGGAGGTCGAGCTGACAATAGGGCATTCGACCCAGGATGAGGATCTGGAGCATGTCGCTCCTTAATGTATTTCTTTTCCGTTTATCTAGACTTGTATTTTGGGTGTAGCATGCCCTTAGTTGTGTACTTGAATCAGCCTTCATGAGGCATTTATAAAATTTGGTATTTTGTTGTGGTTGAGTCATACTTATCTATTGATTGATTGTCTAAGTAAGCAGTGTTCTATATCTAAGACGGTATGACCGATTGACTAAATTGTTTGATGCTACTAGGGGTTGTCGGTGTAACCAACTGATGTTGAACCAATGTAGGAAATTTACGCTTGTAGTAGTAATTGAGTCAAGTGTTTAATTGGTTCGGTCGATATGGCGAGTCGACGTGATGACTTTGTAGTTGTAATTCTTAAGGCTTGGTGCCTTAGTTGGCGTTACCGACTTTGTAGTTGAAAATTTGAGGGGCATTGTGTCCAAGTTAGTGTGACCAACTCCGTAGTAAAAAATTTGAGAGCATTATGCGCGTGACCGACTTTGTAGTTGACGATTCGAGGGCATTATGCCCAAGTCAGTGTGACCGACTTTTGTCAGACCCAGCCTTCTGCCGGCTTGCCCAGCAGGCCTAGGCCCAGACCCGAATGTGAATTCTAGGATATCCTACCCTTGCAAGTGGTTTCTTTCGCCTCCCCCACCTCTCAAACACAAGACCTGCAGGCTTAAGTCATTGTGCTAAGAGAGATGAGTACCATCAGGCTAGCTAGATTGACACATATGCACGAAGATAGATCCTTGAATTTGTCTTATTAGTGTAAAAAATTTAGCCATATGGGGTTTAACTGGATTTAGCCAAACCTCGAAGGACCCCCAAATAATTTCTATAAATATGGGATAGGTACATTTTCAGCGATAAAGTTTGAGGTAAGCCTACTTGGACTCACATGTTTCAAAAAGTGACAAATACATCTAATTTTGTATTGTCTTGAGTGAATATTAATGATGGAGGCAAAATGGGCAATATGGATCCAAGTGTCACTTATCTCAAACCCTGTGGGTGAAAAAACTATTCATAATCCTATATCATTTTTTTATTATTTTATAGTCTATTTGTAATGCTATTTATTTTCTCTCTTCTTATTTTTCTCTTGTTTGTTCTCTCCAAATTATCTCTCTACTTAGACCATCTCCCACCACAAACACCAAATTAGTGTGGTTTTTAGTGTATTTAATTATTGTATCTCCAACTCATTGCATCAAATATTACACCAAAAAGAATATTCCTTAGGATATTTTTTTCCTATTAATAATCAACAATTAATTTATTTCACTAATCATTTTTGTAATTAATTAAGTATTGGGAATGATATTCTTATTAAATAAGAATAACTTTCAAAATTATATTAATTTAATAAAATTAAACATTTATTTAATCAAATAAACATTACATTTAATATAAAAAAAAAATTATATCTAATATAAAATTCTACAAAAAAAAAAAAAAAAAAACAACAACAACACAAAAGTAAAATTCCATATTGCTATTTTAGTTTATGTTGCACTTTCTTTTAATTTTAGTGTTTTTAAATTAGTGTTAATTTATTTTGAGCTATTGTAGTTTAATATTTGCATTGAATGAAGTTTTGTTTTTAATTTTTCATCATTTTTTGAATTATATAATTATTGTGAATTTATTATTATAAATGTTAATATAAATAATAATCAAACAAATTAAAAAACAAAAATAAGAAAATAAAATATGTTTTGTAGTAGATGAATAGTGTCACACCAAATGGGTGTGGATGAATAGTATTGCACCAAATATGATGTGATACTATTCATTCACACCAATTTGATGTGACTTTTGGTGTTGGGTTAGAGCAAAATTTTCACACCAAAATAGTGTTGGGTTGGAGATGCCCTTATTTGTGTACGTTGTGAGTAAGTTACATAAAAAATAAAAAATAAAAAATAAAAATTAAATTTAGAATTAAGGAAAGAAATTAAAATTGTAATCTATACATCTTTATTGAGTTAGAAGTCTATTAATGAAATTAATGAACTAATTTGAGTTCAACAAAGTTAGATGAAGTTTACAATTTCTTTCCTTAAATCCAGAATTATATGTTTTTCTATGTAATTTGATCATAACTCGCACAAAGATTGCCTCTAAGTGGAGAGAGAAAGACCAAGTTTTGTATTATTAATTATAAAATAAGTAAATAATATAATAATTATTAGTTCAACCAAAATATAATTGAATAATTAAATATTTAATATAAGTTTTTTTTTTTTTTTTTTGGATAAAGTTTTGATATTTATTTCTTTAATATTCGAGTTCTCTTTATATTGTTACTTACTAATGCTATTTATGAAATTATTTACTAATTTTGTAATATTTTTTTAGCAATAGCTGGATAGTGCTTTGAGTTTGAGTAAGTACACAATGTTGTGTGTGCATTATGTTTGAGCAGGCCCATGATACTTCATACTGCATTAATTGAGTTTAGATGCTTATTGGTAATATAAACTGATTGCTGACATTTAGTTTTAAGTTCGATAATACTTTAATGTTTATGTAAACAATTACATGATTTCGAATTATGTTGAATGTTGTTTTGGATGATATAAATTATTCATTATTTTGTATATGATTATGAAGTATTTACAATAATATTAAATTATATTGTATTGAATATTATAATAAGTTTTTTTAAATTATTAAAATGTTATTGTAATATGAAAATAGGTTTTGAATTGATTTGAATAAAAAATGACAATCATTTGTATCAAGGAATTGATGTTTCTTGTGATATTCATTATTTGTTTTTATGACAACAAACAATTATTTGTAGTAGGGCATTCGCTGTCACAAAATATTATTTGTGATTATTTGCCATTACTAAGTGTTTTTATACCTGTTACAAAGCTGTGACAAACTTTTTACAACACCGCTTTTTTTTGTAACAGGTTGAAATGTGTTACAAAACTGTCACAAAAACCTTTTTGTGACAGTAAATGCTCTGTCACCAAAAACCTTATTTCTTATAGTGACACAAATTGATTAGTGAACGGAACATTATATTTTCCAAGAAAAACCTGGAATTGAAAAGAGAAAAGATTTGGTCCTAAATTTCTTTTACACGTGATTTGAATTTAATTGTTAAATCTTCCACCCATAGTAAGTCTAAATTCAACTTTTTCTGTCTTTAGGTAGCGTTTGGTTCAGGGTGATATAAGATTAATCCTGTAATCTTTGTTTAATTTTCAAGATTCCCTCATTTGGTTGTCAAGTAATAAAATATTACGTAATCTTTTATTGCAAATAGTGTTTACTGTTGTTAATATTGGGGGTAATCAGATTACCTTCCCAAGAGATGTTATTATAAGATTATCGAGATAATCTTAATTTTGACCCTATTTTGCCCTTAATAATTTATCATTTCGGACATATTTGCCCTCATATGCCTACCAAATAACAATTACCCAGACCCCCTACATTTGAGAATTTAGCTAAAACACCCCCGCCACAAAAAAGTTTAAAAGTTAACAAAATACCCCCAACCATCAAAGACCACCGCTGGCCGTCGGCAAAATTCGTCATATCGACACAAGATCGGTAGGATCTTGCCGGTCGTTTGCCGATAAGGATGTTTCCGACCATGGATTTGTGATCCATGGCCAGAAACGACCAAATCTGGTCGTTTAACAGCCAAAGATGTGGCCGTGAAACACCACAGATCTAGCCTTGAAAAGGCCAGATCTTTAGCCATGAAATGGTCGTTGTTTCACGGCCAAAGATTTGCTCTTTTCACGGCCACATCTTTGGCCATAAAATGGCCATATTAACGGTCAGATCTAGCCGTGAAATGACCATATTCATGGCCAGATCTAGTCGGATTAGGCCTTATCGGCACACGACTAGCCAGATCCGACTAGTCGTTCGCCATTACAGCGGCTTCCGATGGTGGTCGTGGCTGTCGACGGTGGCTTGGGGTGAGTGGGGGTGATTTTGTTATAAATTAAAGTTGTATATGGTTGGGGTGTTTTAGCAAAATTTCAAATATAGGGGGTTAAAAGAAATAATTTAAAAAATAATAGAATAAAATAATAATAAAAATAATATTATATTATTATTTAAAAATGAGGGCAATTTGGTAATCTATATAACGTACCCACTCATTTATCCTTCCAACCAAACATATTATTATAACATACCCATCAATTTATTCCAACCCACCAAACACATTTCTCTAAAGATTCCCTAGTAATCTATCTTTCCAGTAATACAACATTTCTCAATAATATAACATTCTCTGAACCAAACGCACCCTTAAAATAATGGGAAATTGTTGGCTTCAACCCATAAACGAATTTCCAAGTGGATATTATATTTTAATTCATTGTTCTATTTTTAGTCTTTTTTAATTGTTTTTCAATTTACTCATTCTCAAATAATTGATTTGGTGGGTGCAAAAAAATAATTAAATAATAGAATAATGGGAAGTTGGATTCAACTTGGGAAATAATTGATTTAGTGGGTGCAATACCCTTCTGTGACAACAAATGCTCTATCACAAAAAACCTTATTTCCTGTAGTGACACAAATTAATTAGTATATGAACACTCTATATTTACCAAGAAAAAAGTAAAAAACTAGAATTGGAAAGAGAAACGATTTGGCCCTAAATTTCTTTCACGCGTGATTGCTAAATCTTCCACACATAATAAGTTTAAATTCAACTTTTTTTCGTCTTTAGAATAATGGAAAATTGTTGGGTTTAATCCATAAGGGAAGTTCTAAGTGGAGATCATATTTCAATAAATTTATTGTTCTGTTTCTAGTCTTTTTTTTTTTTTTTTTTAATTGTTTTCCAGTTTACTGATTCCCAAATAATTGATTTAGTGGGTGCAAAACAATAATTAAATAATAGAATAATGGGAAGTTGGATTCAAACCGTGATAACAAATTATAATGGAGATAAAAATTTAATATATTGTTATATTTCTGTTACATGTTGATTAAGAACATTAGATTGCCATTTTTATGTCTTGGGAATATATAAAGAGAATTTATCTTGCTTGGGAAGGGAGAAAAAAAAAAGATTTTTTAAGATTTTTTACTTTTAATTAGAGGGTTATTCTCTTTGGCGACACTTATGTTTAAAATTAGAAAAAAAAAAATGGCAAAAGTTCATTTGTATCACAGGTGCAAACCCACAATGACTTTTTCTTTTTCTTTTTTTTTGGAAAAAGTGATTTAAGTAATAACCCCCACTAAAACAATTTTTTGGCCCCGGATGCACGTAACTTGGTTATCAATATTGAAATATTTCCTCCCTTAGCCTTAAAAGATACCCAAAATATTACTTTGATACCTTGATCCTCTTTATTTTGAAAAAAGAAAAAAAAAAAAAAAAAAAAGGAGATATAAATCTAACTTTCTTAACTATAAAATATTGCAAAAGTAATACAATTATTTCATATTATAGTTCTCGTTTGATATATACTGTACGTATATAATGGTGTAGGGAAAAAAATAATGCAAAACGAAAATTAAACCCAAAAGAAAAAAAGAAAAAAATAAATTTACCGTAAAACACAAGCACTTTAGGAATCCAACAAGCTTCAATAAGGAATCAGAGATAAAAAGAAAAATCAACAAATTTTAGTAGGAAATCAACACAATCACAAAGTCACCCAAAACAATCAAACCTTACAAATCATATATGCTTTTGTTCATTAATGTATGTTAAATAAGGAAAGAGAATCTAGTTTTGTTCTAAATTATTAAGGGTTAAATCTTATATATACTCGTAATTATTTAAATAACTTAAAACATATGGATTTTATGACATTTTTTAAACCTTAGGGTAGTACAAGTATTTTTCTTAAACTTCATAGAAAGTAAGTATATTTTGCAGTTTCTATAATGAATATAACATAATGCTTAAAACGTTTCAAGTGGTAATGAATATAATAGTATTTATGACCAGTGTGGCATGCCTCACAAGTCTATTGGAATAGTAATTAAGTTAATTTCATATTAAATTTCTACAAGTCCATGGTCTACAATTGGAATAGTAATAGCTAATCAATCTCTATCAAGGGAAGAATCAACTCAATCCACTTAGTGTAATTAGTACGTTAATTCTATAAAACATAACGAAATTAATACGTTGATATTGTAAAGCATAATGAAATTCAAGTCACAACTTCTTTACTCACGTATATATATATGACAAGCAATATCAATACTAAGCTATTATAGATAAAAGAAGAAGAGTTAATATGGCAAGCAATATCAGTACTTCTCGTTTACTTATTTGTTTCTTCCTCTTCATTATCGCTCTCCTCTTTACTCCATTGGTAGCTCTTGCTGAGGGAAATCTAAGTGGTTAATACTCTCTCTCTTTCTCTCTCTCTCTCTCTAAATATATATACACTCCTATAATTTTTGTAATAATGATTTCCTGTGGCGTTATGATATATATCTTAATCATTATTTGTTTTTAACAAAGGGTTTATTTTAATTAGTAAAATTACAATTGGGATACATATTAATGTAAATGATAATCTTCTATTCAAGTCAATTTTCGTAAGACAATGACTATTATTGAAATTTTACAAATCATAAGAAGTCAAACTATTAAGAGCTAGCTAATAACGAGAATATCCTAATGACAGTGGTTTTGTTGATATTTATGAAATTATAAGGAGTATGTCTATTAGTAGCCAAAATTTCAAGGGTGTATTACATTACCTTATTTTGTTTTTTTGAATTTGTTTGCATGCCTTTACAGGTAATTTAAATATGAGGAAATTATCTGGTAGTTCATATTCTCCCAAAGTCCAAAAGTGCAAAGGCAATCCTTCTCATCCTGGTTCATCAACCATTCCCGGTTGTAGCTGACAATTGAGAATGACCACTTCAGAAGATACCATATGATAGGCATACAAATAATAAATCATATGCCGCAACAAAAGTAAATGTTAATGTTATTTATGAAGAGCTATTGTGATTTGTCATCCATTAAATAAATCAATGATAGTAAGAGTAATGTTTTGTTAAAGGTAATCGATAGAAGAATGATCATGCATTATATTGTTTTAGGTAATATAATACACCATTGATAATAAGTGAATGGATATATGTTATGAATCTTGTATATTTATTTTTAAAACTCATATTTCTTATAAGATTGATCAACGAGTTAAAAACAAATTTCTTGTAGGTTTGATTAAATAATAAAAAGTTCCCTCGACATTCCAAAAATTACATAAATCTCTGTACCATTAAGTTATAGGTGTTAAAATAAATGGTAGGAGGGTAATAAGGTAAATATTCATTAATCAAATAGTGCATCAGTTCTAATGGCTCACTACCTGTTCATTAATAGTAGGGGATATTTGTTATTTCAAAAACCTTAGTAGGATTTTTTTATTTAATCAAACCTTAGGGGGGTCAATGTCATTGACCCTTTATCAAATATTATAGCTATTCATGCCTTGTGATTCTTGATTCAAGTGTATGACTCGTTGTATCTTACAGATATAATATTTTAAGTACTAATTATTAAGTAAATTCCTTGCAAATTAAGAATTCAAGGAATAATAGTTATCCTTCAGTTGTCTAAATTAAAAAAAAAAAAAAAAAAATTGTGGTAGCTAACAATTGAGATGTCAATTAATCAATTGTTCTAAACGCACGTGTGATTTTTATTCATTAATAGTTGACCATTTACATCAATTGTATGCGTTTGATTATGAGACTATATATTGAGGACTTATTTAGTCTGAAAGGCACATACTACATAGGTCTTGTTTGGTTCTTGGAATGGGAATGTGTATTAAGAATAGAAATCAATGGAGTAGAAAAATTAGTAATCAAAGGAAGGGGATTGCATTAATTGCTTGTAGTAAAGAATCTTGAAGGAATGAAATATAATTTATTTTTCTGGACAAAAATACCCCTCGTTAAATATGGAAGCTCAATATGCTTTAAGTAACATTAATACGTCATTTTAGGCATATTAACTTGGGACGAATTCTGCCACCTTACGTGGGATGCACCTGATCTAACGGCTAGGATCAATCACGAAGTCAAACCATATATAAGCGCATGTTCATTCAGTTTTGGCAGGGTGATATACAGTCGTTAGGGTTCTCTGTGTCGGTTCTTCTTTGTGTTAGGGTTGAGATTCTTCATTCCAGATTGTGAGTTAAATCAGTCGAGTGATTAGGGGTTTTAATCATTTAGGTGAGAGTGTTGTTCTCTCGGGTTTGGGATATTCAGAGAGTATCTTGTAAGGCTAGTTGCTGTTGTAATCGGGTAGATCTGGTGAGTGTTGAATCTGTGTAATCTTGGCTGTTTTTCTGGTAATCGAAGTGCAGCGAGCTCATACCGTTCTTGAGCTCAATGTGGATGTAGCTTATCCATAAAGGATAAGTGAACCACGGTAAATCGTGGCTTGTTTGTGTGTTTGATTTTGTGGTGTTTTCTTGTTTCTTGGTGTGATTGTTTTGTGTTGATAGATCAGTATTAAGTTTTCGACTATAACAGTGGTATCAGAGCCATTTTCTTGAAAGTGAAGTTTGTGTTTTACAAAATTAGGGTTTCTTAAAATTAGGGTTCTTCTGAGAAATTGGGGGTTTTTCCTGTGAGTCTCAAATTAAGTCCTAGAGAGTCAATCTTGATCGAGTGTGAGGGTATATCGGCTGGAAGACCAATGACCGCCTTAAAAACTGCATAGCAGTAATTGGCAACCTCTGGTGTAACAACGCCTCGTACGCCTCAAACTCATCTTCTCTATCATTGTTTCAGTATAAGAAGTTCTTTTACGAAATTAGGGTTTTGTGAATTTGGGAAATTTTTTGTTAAAGAAATAGAAATTAGGGTTTCACAAAATTAGGGTTTCAGAAATTGGGGTTTTGTGGAATTGTTTACTTTTTTGAGTCTAGAATTGGTTCTAGAGAGTCAAATCTTGATAAAGTGTAAGGGTATATCGGCTGAAAAACCAGTGACCGCACCCCACGCATAGCGATAATTGGCAACCTACGATGTAACAACGCCAAGTACGCCTTAGACTTTCCTTTCCCTGTCATTACAAGAAAATGAGTACCACCAGAATGGAGATCTCCCAATACGATGGGAAGATCGACTTCGGGAGTTGGAAAAAGAAGATGAAGGCTCTTCTCTCACATAACAAAGTTGCAATTGCACTGAAAAAGGATCCCAAGAAATGGTCAGAGGAGAAACTGGAGAAGAAGGAAGAGATTGATGAAGAAGCATAACTGATCGTGATGAATCTTTCGGCAGGTGTCCTTTGAAGGTAGATGGATTGAAACTCCTCTTGGTTTATGGGGTAAATTAGAATCTCTATATGCTTTACAGTCTGCACCGAATTTGGCTTTCTTAAAGGAAGCCTTATTCTCTTATAAGATGGATAATTCGAAGTCCATAGAGGAAAACTTAGATGAATCTAATCTTAAAGGGCACAGACCAAGAACTAGGACAAACTAGTCTTGCCATGATATTATTAAATTCCCTAACTGAAGACTACCAAGTAGTCAAGAATGCCCTTCCGGTACTTTGGTACTGTACCCAGTGTTGATTTGATAGTTGCGGGTCTTAAGGCTAGAGAATTAGAGCTTAAAACTCTTAAGAGGAACAATAGCACTCTGTTTGTGAAGGGTAGAATAGAACCTGCTTAGTCTAGTAAAGGGGTTTAGTCAAGTCAGGGGGGTAAGAACAAGAAGAAATGGAAGGGGAACAACAAAGCAAAAACAGAAACCAGGAAATGTTACCATTGTAATAAGACAGCCACATAAAGAAAAACTGTTTTGATTGGAATAAAAAACAGAAACTAGGTAACACAGAGAGCAACCTAGCCACCACTAGTAACCAAATGGATGAACCAAAGTCCTAACGGTGTCAATATCGACGACCTTTGCAGGAAGGAATGGGTGTTAGATTCTGGTTGTACTTTCCATATGAGCCCCAATAGGAGTTGGTTCCAAGACTTTGAAGAGTCTGATCATGAGATTGTGTACATGGGGAACAACCAAGCATGTAGGGTTAAGGGGATTGGTTGCATTACCCTTAGGTTAAATGGGGGAAAACTAATAAGGTTGACCAAAGTTAGATATATACCTGACTTAAAGAGAAACCTCATATCATTAGGCACCCTAGATGAAGCAGGCTGCTGCTATAAGGCTAATAGTGGGTGGTTGAATGTATACAAAAATGAGAATCTGGTGTTGATAGGAGAAAAGAAAAATGGGCTATATGTACTTTGTGGTAGTTTTTATTTTGACTGCAACATCACAACTAGGTCTCCCAAAATTTATCGATGTGAAAGTGTGGCACTTAAGATTAGGCCATATGAGTCAGAAGGGAATGGATGTACTGAACAGGCTAGGACAATTTGGGAAAGACAACATTACAAGTCCTAGAATTACGTGAAAGTTGTGTACTTGGTAAACAGCAGAGAAATAGTTTTCCTAAGGGAGTTCACCTAGCAAACAACTGTTTGGATTACCTACATTCTGATTTATGGGGGCCAGAAAAGGTTAAATCTCATGGTGGAAACAACTATTTCCTCTCTATAGTAGATGACTACAGTAGGAAGGTCTGGGTATTCTTACTTAGGTCAAAGGATCAAGATCTAGCAAAGTTTAAAGACTGGAAAACCCTTGTTGAAAACCACTCGTAGAGAAAGGTGAAAGCCCTTCAGGGAGGGTGACAATGGGCTTGAGTTTTGTAATCTGGAGTTTGATAAGTTACTAGGTGACAGGGGGATCTTGAGGCATAGGATAGTAAGAAATACCCTCTCAGCAAAATGGGGTGGTGGGAGGATGAACAGAACATTGCTAGACAAAGTAAGATGCCTCTTGATCACTTCAAACCTACCAAAAACTTAGTGAATAGGAGTCCTTCCACAGCACTAAGCCTTATCGGTCCAGAAGAAAGATGGTCAGGGAGAAGACCAGAACTAGGGCACTTAAGAGTGTTTGGCTGTGCTGCATATGCTCACACAAGCGGGGGAAAACTGGAGCCAAGATCAACCAGGTGTGTGTTCCTTGGATATCCTGAGGGCACAAAGGGATACAGGCTATGGGACAGAGAGTCATCAAGGGTCAGGATCTTAGTAAGCAGGGATGTTGTGTTTAATGAGGAGTATTCCCATGCAAAGGCACTAACCCTAATGAAGGAACAACCAAAAGCACGAAGAAGGCGCTGATGGCAGGATTACCACCACGCATTGAGGTGGAGCACACAACCCATCAAGTAAACCCACCTCAAGCACAAGCTCAAACTACCCAGCAGCCTAAAACTGAAATTGCACCTGAGGAACCTGACCAAGCTGAAGATGAGGAAGCAGAAGAGTTCCCGGAACCACAACAAAATGAACTGACTAACTACCAATTGGCCAGAGACAGAACCAGAAGAGAGGTAAAACCACCCTCAAGATACTCATATGCAGAACTATATACACTGCTCTACTTGCAGGGACTGAAGTGCTTAGGTCGAACCTGATACATATCAAGAGGCCATGGAATCCAAGGATAGGGACAAATGGAAAACAGCTATGGAGGAGGAAATGCAATCTTTAAAGGTAAATGAAACTTGGACACTAGGTTCCAAAACCTAGTAATTAGAAGCTAACCCAATGTAAGTGGTTGTTTAAACTTAAAGAGGGCATTTCCATAGCTGACCCACCTAGGTACAAAGCGAGACTTGTGGCTAAGGGGTTTACCCAAAGGGAGGGGATAGACTTTAATGAAGTCTTCTCCCCTGTGGTAAAATACAAAACAATTAGGTTAATGCTGTCTGTAGTTGCTTATCAAGACTTAGAACTAGAGCAGTTGGATGTCACCTCTGCATTTCTTCATGGAACACTAGAAGAAAAAATCTATATGAGTCAACCCATGGGGTTTACTGACCCGAAATTCCCTGAACATGCTTGCCTTTTAAAAAGATCCCTATATGGGTTAAAACAGTCCCCTAGGCAATGGTACAAAAGGTTTGACACCTTTATAATAGGTATAGGATTCACTAAAAGCCAATATGACAGTTGCTTCTATTTTAAAATGGATAATAATCTGCCTAATTATTTGCTTTTATATGTGGATGACATGTTGTTGATCAGTAAGTCAAAAACCTTGATCAGTGAATTGAAGAAAAGACTAAACACTGAATTCAGCATGAAAAACCTAGGGAATGCTAAGAAAATTTTGGGCATGGAAATAAACAGAGATAGAAAGAGGTGTGAACTCAGACTGCAGCAACAATCTTACTTACTTAAACTAGTCACAAAGTTTGGCATGGCTGGTGCCAAACTGGTCTCAATGCCCCTTACCAGTCAATTTATTCTTAGTAAGTCTCAATGCCCCAAAACTGAGTCAGAGCTGTTGAAAATGGAGTCTGTCCCTTATGCAAATGTTGTGGGGTCACTGATGTATGTCCATGATTAGTACTAGGCCAGGACCTTAGCCTTTGCCATTTCCATGTTAAGCGGTATATGTCCAATCTGGTATGGAACATTGGGTACTCTAAAATGGATGTTAAAGTATATAAACGATCATTGTTTGTGTTGGGCTTGAATACGTAAAAGAAATCGCACTTGATCTGGTTGGTTTTGTAGATCTTTGATTTTGTAGGTGATAAGGATTCTAGAAAATCAACAAGCGCATATTACTTCACCTTTGGGTGGAAATTGTATAAGTGGAAATCACGGATTGCGCATATTGCTTGTCTTGCTTGAGAATCAGTACATTGCGATGGCATGTAGTTAAAGAAGCCTTATGGCTGAAAGGAATTCTGACAAAAGTAAAACTAATTGGTGGAAAGGTTACAATGTACTCAGACAGTCAGAGTGCGATCCAACTAAGCAAAAATCCGGTGTATCACGAAAGAACAAAACACGTGGATGTCCGTTATCATTTTGTGAGGGACCAAGTTGCAAATGGAATCATTGTGAAGAAGGTACCCACAAGAGAATCCAATGAGATATGGGCACCAAAATTATCACTCCGGCTAAGTTCAAGCCTTTGCTTGAACTTGTGTATATCAAGTAATCTTGAGTGATAAAGAGCTATGAGAGAATGGGGACAGGGGCAAGTTGCACAAAGTCTGTTTCCAGTGCTTCCAAGGTGGAGATTGTTAAATATGGAAGCTTGAAACAGCGTCGTTTAAGTAACATTAATACGGCGTCGTTTTAGGCATATTAACTTGGATGAATTCAGACCACAGGATGCACTCCAAATCTAACGGCCAGGATCAATCGCGAAGTCAAACCATATATAAGCGCATGTTCGTTCAGATTTGGCATAGTGATATACAGTCGTTAGGGTTCTCTGTGTCTACTCTTCTCTGTGTTAGGGTTGAGATTCTTCATTCCAGATTGTGAGTTAAATAAGTCGAGTGATTAGGGGTTTTAATCATTCAGGTGAGAGTGTTGTTCTCTCGGGGTTTGAGATATTCAGAGAGTATCTTGTAAAGGGAGTTCTTTGTTATGGTCGGGTAGATCCGGTGAGTATTGAATCTGTAATCTTGGATACAGCGGTAATCAAAGTGCAGCGAGCTCATACCGTTCTTGAGCTCAATGTGGATGTAGCTTATCCATAAAAGGATAAGTGAACCACGGTAAATTGTGGCTTGTCTGTGTGTTTGATTTTGTGGTGTTTTCTTGTTTCTTGGTGTGATTGTTTTGTGTTAATAGATCAATATTAAGTTTTCGGCTATAACAACCCCCAATTAATTTTATTAAATGAATATAAATTTTATTTTTTATTTAAATAAAAATCTCAAAATTTTAAAAAAATTTCAAAAAAATTAAAAAGTTTCAAAATTATTAAGCCAGTCAATGCCAACCAAAATTGCCAGTCGGTGACTTCTCGTTACTTTCCCAGTATCACAGCTAACACATAGAGAATGAGCGGCTGACGATTTGGACAAATCCCAACCGCTAAAAGTCAGCAAAGTGATAACATGCGTGATAGCCGTGACAGAATACCACCACGAGTGATATGACTAGATCAGCAGATTGTTGGCCTTTGGTTGTCCACTCGCCAGAGGTGGTGTTGAAAACGTGAAAGAAATTCATCGCCGGCAAATTTTCTGGTGGTTAGTGGCTGTTTTTGGTAATGGCACCGGTGGTGGCAAAATAGTAAATATGTTTGGTTACTTTAATAATTAATATATATCAACTTTAATTTAATTTAACTTTTCTCTTTTGAACTCAATCGAAAATCTTATTTGAGATCTTGAGATAAATTGAACAATTTCTTTAAGGAACCTGACATCTTTGGTTATCAAATTAATTTGGGACATTTAGTTTAAGATTTTGGTGACAATTTATATAACCTTATTGATAGACATTAATTTTATGAAAGCAAATAATTAATTGCTAAATGAGATGGTCTTAATAAAATAATGACATGAATTGCATATCTACAAGATAAATCATGTTGAATAGTTGCAATAGATTATGAATTTAGATATAATAATTTATTTTTGGGATTATTTGAAATATATATTCTTTTTTTTTTTTGTTTGAAATCTCCCCAGCTTGTAGCCTAGGCAAGCCACCCCCTTCCTACCCCCTTGGACAGTTTTACGTAGAAGCGTTCCAATTGAATTGGTTTGGGTTTGCTTTTGTTAAGATTTCATAACTTCTCTAAAAATGCATATATATTGCAAAATATAGATATCAAAATGCATTTACAATTCTTAATTAATATGTGTTCTAAGGTATATATTAGCTCCATATATGTAAGAAAAATTAATTATTAATAAATTTCCATATATTTTACAACCATTCAATTGAAGCAAATCAAGGGTTGAAAATTGATGTCATCGTTTCAAGTCAAAAAATTAATTAATTTCAACATGACACTTTTCATAAAGTTGTATGAAAGTAACCTAAGTTTTCAAGTTATTTTACTTTATTGAAGTCTTAAAGTGGTGAAAAAATTATTAAAATAATTAAATTATCCTTGCTTTATTGAAGTTTTAAAGAGGTGAAAACGTGATTAATCTTATAAACTTTCATTTTTATCGAAAACCATTGACAACAAGGGAATATATATTTGAACATTTGATTCTTTTGGTTGTTTTTACTTTCCTTTTTACTCCCATATTATGACTTAAATTTCACCTTTTTCCTTTCTTTGGCGTAACGGTAAAGTTGGGTTCAACTGGTATGAGAAGTCTGATATGAAGATATTTTTTTAATAAATTGTTTGATTTTAATTTTTTTATTGTTTTTCAGTCGACTCATTCTGGAAGAAGTAATTCAATGGATGCAAAAAGATAAATCAAAATTACGGAACAATGGAAAGTTGTTGAATTAAACCCTTACAAGAAGTTACAAATAGAAACAATATTTTAATATTTTTGGTCTTTTTTAGTTTTTATCTTTTCAATAGAAGAAGCAACTTTATTGGGTGGAAACAAAAAAGTTATAGAATATGAAAGTTCCATATAAGAAGTTATAAGTGAGGATAATATCTTCATGGGTGAAGATATTATCAACTTAAATTTTTAAATTAAAAGGGTGATATAAATTGTTAACCTTTGGTGTTTTTTTTTTTTTTTTTATGCTGGATTTTGACATCAACTAAACGCACGTGAGAAATGCTGGGCTGACTCAGAAGACACACGTGTACGGGGGTATTGAACTGAGTAGAAAATGAAGAACGGTGTTTAAAGTGGTTCGGATGCTTAAATAAGCGAATCCTACGTCCACTGATATTGTATTAATATGTATGAGGTCAGGTCGCGTTCAGCGATCTGACCTACAAGAGGTTACAAGAGAGAGAGAGAGAGAGAGAGAGAGAGAGTATATGCTATTCCAAAGAGAAATTAGCTAATCCCACAAACGGGAGATGAACCCTTTATTTATAGTGGGACGAATTAAGGTAATGATTACTAAATCAGGGAGTGGGTCAGATTGCCGTGCAAATCCTTCCTTGCGTCCCGTTATTCACCTGCTCGAGTGATTTACTCGATTCTTGCAGGGATTGGACACGTGGATCACCTCCAGCCTTTCACCAGCCTGACGCACACCTCCTGCACTGGCAGGAGCGTGTCGCTTGCGTCAGCGTGCGACGTGGCTTCATCTGAATGGCTGTTGGACTTACTTAAGCTCTGACCACTTACGCTGTCAGGGCTCTGCGTCAGTCCTACTTTTCCAGTCATAACAGTTTTCAATCTATCGGTTTTAGATGAGTAGTTATAAGTAATTAGTTTATGTGTCTCTTCACCACTTTTGAAATAGTTAGATATGAAAATTGCATCAAAACAGAAAATAAAATTAAAAGTGTAAAATAAATATCGTATCACTAAATCGAAGTAAGAGAGATACATGCTAAATTAAAGTGTAAAAATTTAAATTTACTTTTGTTTATATAAATTTAGGTTATGAATAATAATATTTTTAAATTTAAATTTTATTTATTAAATAATATAGCAGTAATTTTATTAATTGTAAATATGTATTTGTTTTTATTTTACCAAGTGCATTCAAAATAGTAAATTAATCATTATGGACATTTTTGTCATAGTGTCCCTTTAAACGAGGATTTTACTTAACTATTTAGTTAATTTTTTGACTAGTTCTAGTAAAACTTTTTTAAATTGCTAAGTTGATTAATGATTTCTCTTCTTTTTATTAACTATAATTAACATTATTCACAATAATTCGGACGAAGAGAGATTATAAATTCATAAATATTAACATTAATAATCTTTCCATTATTTCTTAGTTAGTTAAAAACTTTGAGATGCGAAGAGTTCAAGGGAATAATAATAATAAATAAGGATAGTTCTTTCCATAAATTTTACGCTCTTTTAAATGAAAGATGAGGGCTACTAATGAAATTAATGGGGGCTAAAAATCAATAATAATTTTCCAACCATCGAATTGTTAGGTAAAAAAGAAAAGAAAAAAAAAAAAGGAAGAAAAAATAAGAAAAGAGTATACCAATCAATGCCATCATCCAAAACTTTGATGATCTTCAAAACTATAACAGGCCCGAAATCAAATACAGCCCAATATAACTTCAAAACAGAAGCCCAAATAAACTGTTCAAAAGAGCAACCAAACAACGTAGTTCAATTCAATGTCTAATCAATAGAGCGCACTGGTAGAAGAAAGAAAACCCAATTACGGCCATGACAAAATTATTTTATGGGGCCAAAATCAAGGGGAAATTTAGAAAGGGAAAATGACTTTTGACCACCATCATTTTCTTGTTTTAGCCCCCCATCTACATTAAGTGGTAGGGGTGTTCAAAAGAACCGGTTGGAACCGGAACCGGCGGATACCCTGGGTTTGGTTCCGGTTCCTACTCAGAATCAGTCATCAATGGGTAGGTTTCGGTTCCAAATTTTTGGAACCGTTCCTGTGCGGTTCCTGTTTCGATTCCTATAGTTAGGAACCGAACCGAACCGAGAACCGAGAAGAGACTAATATAAAATAAAATTAAAAAATTAGGGGGTTAATAAAAAACTTTTGTAGAAAAAGTAATGTGAATACATTTATATTTATATTTCATAACATTTAAAGTAAGTTGGTTTGACTTTTGAGAATCTACCTTTACAAAGTAATGGAGTTTGTAATTTTGAATTTATAATTTGTAATTTTATTTTTTGTTAACAAGTGCCGGTGGGAGGGTATTTGTAAGTTTTTAAGGGTTTTTTTGCCATTTTAAAAACTTTTGGAGGGTCACGTAATTTTACAGGGTGACGAAACCGAACCAGTTGTTACAGGTTCTGGCCTTCAGGTACCTAGGGACCGGAACCGTCGGTTCCGGTTCTGGTTCCAAATTTCAAAGAACCGTCGGCTCTGGTTCCTTCAAAAAGTGCAGGATATCCGGAACCGAACACCCCTATTAAGTGGGGATATGACTGAAATAAAAACTTTTAAATAAGACTCCAGATGTTTTGGAGTTGAGGCCTACTAAAGAACAAGTAAGACGACCATTTCCAGAATAGATTAAGTTGAACAAGATAGTAACTATTATAACCATATAAAGCATGAAACTGGATAAAAAGAAATCATCATTGGTTAGTCAAGCACTTTATGATTCCTTTGCACAAACATCAGGCTAATCAAACATTCAATATCTATTGATGCATATATCATGCATTGACTATCTATCCCACTTAGTTTCAAAAAATGGACTGGTTTATTAACGAAACAAGCAAGGTTATATTGTCATGGATTACTATTTATTTCTAAATTACATTATGAGCAAATTATACACACACAGTGATATTATCCAATTTGGATAACATGTTCATTCTCTTGAACAAAATGCTATGATCCTATGAAGAATGTTAATGTTTTCCATATTCTGTTAGCTCCAAAGTTGTGAATCTGAGAGCTAATTTCATCAGAACTGTTGATTTTCATGAGTACACATCACTTTTGTGGAAGTACATAATCGCTTGTCCTTTTTCACTCAAGTAATAAAATCGAGTCATATTATTCTTTGGCCCCACAATTCCAGTTAAATTCCTTCATATTGTCAGGTTATGGCCATGGGGATGGTGGTACAATTCCCAAATTCCTTTTGTCACCAATATGACTTGCATGAAGTTGATCTCTCGCACATCAGTTTGACAGGAGAATTTTCAAATTGGTTGTTAGAGAACAATACAAAATTAGAAACACTTCTTCTAGTCAATAACTCTCTTTCTGGACCACTCCGTTAACCGGTTCATTCTCACCAACATCTAACAACATTGGATATCTCAACCAATTTCTTCCAAGGTCACATTCCAACAGAGAGAGGTGCAAAACTACCGAGGTTAATATTTTTAAACATTTCTAAAAATGTTTTTAACGATAGCACTCCATCTTCTTCTATTGCTAAGATGAACTCACTGGAAAGTCTAGACTTTTCTAATAATCAATTGTCTGCAAAATACCTGAAGATTTGGCCACAGCTTGTTCCTCATTGCAACTCCTTGCTTTATCAAACAACAAATTAGAAGGTGAAGTATTCTCTATAAATTTTAACTTGACAAAATACCTGAATCTCAGTGACAGTCATTTCTCTAGTAAAATCCCAGGATGGTTGGGAAATATGTCAGAATTGGTGGGATATTATAATGCCCAATAATCATCTTGAAGGTCAAATTCCTATGGAGTTTTGGTCCTTTCATACAATAACATCTCTGGGTGCTTACCATCTTGTTTCAAGCCTTTGAAAATCAAACAAGTTCACTTGTCAAGAAGTAAGTTACAAGGACAACTCATTGATGGTTCTATCATAGCCTTTCTTTGGTGACATGAGATCTTAGCTATAATCTTTTCAATGGCAGCCTTCCAAATTGGATCGGCAAACTGTCTCTATTACGCTACCTCATCTTGGCTAACAATAATCTAGAAGGTGAACTACCATTGCAGTTGTGCAAGTAAGACCAATTACGTATCTTGGATCTTTCTCAAAACAATTTTAAAGGTGTTCCTTGCTTAAATTTATAATAAAGGATACAATGCTACAACTCTAGCTTCTGGTTTTAAGGATCAAGCTCCTGTTTTGTAGTCCTTTGCCTGCATTTTCTTATTCTCAAATTGGGCCTTCAAGTATATATTAAGGAAGAAACTATAGATTTCACTACGAAGAATGCAGCATACTCTTACACTGGTAGAGTTCTCATGTTTATGCTTGGAATTGATCTTTCTTGCAATGAACTAACAAAAGGAATTCCTCGTCCAATGGGAAACCTTATCATGCTCATTAGTTTAAACTTGTCACATAACAATTTGGTGGGTCCAATTCCACTGGAATTTTCAAACCTCAAGCAAATCGAGAGTTTGGATCTTTCTTACAACAACTTGAATGGTAAAATTCCTCCTAAGCTTGTTGATATAGTTACTGTAAGTGTTTTCACAGTAGCACACGATAACTTATCTGGTAAGACCCCTGGATACATTCTCCAATTTGGAACCTTTGATAACGGTAGCTATGAGGGAAACCCCCTGCTTTGTGGAAGGCCATTGTCAAAAGTTTGCAATGAAATTGAACCATGATCTTCAATAGTTAATGACCATGAAGATAGTAATGTCACTGATAGTAACTTCATTGATATGAGCATCTTTTATATTACTTTTACCGTGTCTTACATAATTATTCTCTTGGGGTTTATTATAGTCCTTATTGGCGACAAACATGCTTTTTTCTTATTGAGATGTCGATGACTTTCTGCTATTATTTTGTTCTAGATATTTTTTTTTAGCACTCTGTCATCATTTCTTTGACCAAAGCTCAGGGGGTTTAAAGTTATTATCCCAAGCTTTAAATATATCAAATTCAGTTTAATTATTTTTTCTCTTTTGAACTCAATCGAAAATCTTGTCTGAGATCTTGAGATAAAGTGAACCTGACGTCTTTGGTTATCAAATTAAGAACATTTAGTGTAAGATTATGGTGAAAATTTATATAACCTTACTGATAGACATTGACTTTATGAAAACAAATAATGAACTGTAAAATGAGATGATCTAAATAAAATAACGACAAGAATTGCATCTCTACAAGATAAATCCATATTGAGTTGCAAGCCACCCCTTTCCTACCCTCTTGGACAATTTTACGTAGAAGCATTCCGATTGAATTGACTTGGGTTTTTGCGTTAAGATTTCATAACTTCTCTAAAAAGGAATAAATTGCAAAATATAGATATCAAAATGTATTTACAGTTCTTAATTAATATGTGTTTTACGATATATATGAGTTCCATATATGTATGAGAAAAGTTAAATTTAAACAAATCAAAGGGTAGAAAATTTGTCTCAACATTTCAAAGTCAAAAAGTTAATTAATTTCAACATGCAACATAACCCTCTCTCTCTCTCTCTCTCTCTCTCTCTCTCTCTCTCTCTCTCTATATATATATATATATATATAAACACTTTTCATAATATGAAAGTAACCTAATTTTTCAAGTTATTTTACCTTATTGAAGTCTTAAACAATATTTTTATTCCTCAACTGGGTCAAGGGCCTTGACCCAATCGAGGGGCTGGTTCCTGAGTCGAGCAGTCCAATTGGTGATGTCAACATGATGCAATAAAATTTTAAATATCTAATAATTAATAAATCTCTAAAATAAATCCATCCAAATCCAAAATCCAAATAGCCTTATAACATAAATAAAATAAATCTAAAATCAAAATCAAAAGAATTTAAAAAATTTTAAAAATTTTATTATGCCATGTTGATGTCACCAGTCTGACCGGTGTAACGCCCACATCAAGGTACGTAGATTTATTCATGCCCTAATACCCTTAGTTGAATTTTGTTAAAGTTATCTTGAACAAGTATGAAGAATATTCTTTAAAATGTTATTAGGGGTAAAATGGTTATTTCAGTCATATTTAGATGAAAGAGTGGTGTTAGAGTCATGAAAGTGACTCTAATTTGGTGATAAAAGACCCTATGTGTGATTAAAATGAAATCATATTGAGATAATTAAAGAATTTATTCACGAAAATCGCTTCCTAATATTTTTCTTATGAATTTAACATTATTGGAATGATTTTGGAAAGGGTATGAGTTGATATTAGGTTGTGGTTTATGGATTAGGGGTGATTTTGTCTCATTTATGCTGTTTAGGGGGTAAACTGTCATATTTACAAGGGTTGATTTTGTCACTTTTCAATTACCGCCGCAGCGATGTTTCATCTTCCAGTCGCGACTCTTCGCATTCTAGCCGTGATTTCGGCATTTTTCGACGACGTTTGGGCACCCTAGTGGTCGATCTATCTTCCGCACGGCCGGATCTATCATTTCCAAGCTTCAACCGCCACAAAAACCGTCAGAATCTGCCAAATAGCCGTCGTGCCTCTTCATCTTCCAGCCAAGATCTCGCTCATTTTCGACGACCTTTCACCTCCCTAAGACCTGATCTGAACTCCCCATCACCAGAGCTTTCCATCGGTATCTTCGGATCCCATTTCCGTCACCATTTTCCAGAAGACCGTCGAAAAATTAACGTTCTCTGGCAAGTGCGATTGTTCGTATTTCGAGCTGTCCATTGGTCGTTTTCACCCCTTCTTCACATCATATCGCTATCGGTTACTTCCTCTCTGCCATGATCAGCTTCGTTTCCACCGTTTCAGCCTTCGTCGACACCACCATGAGCGGTTGAGTTCCCGGTTGTCTGTTACGGTATAGGCGAGATCGAAATTGACTCCATTGCACTCCTCATCAACTCTCGACTAGTTGGATGAGCCCGAATGTTGGACATTTGGTTAAGTTTTTTGTATTCAGATTATATTTGTATTCAAATATACATTAGGTCATTAGTCTTGCTCTTTGTGGATTAGACCCTGTTTACTACTAACTACAGTATTTAGGTTTAATTTTGTGGCCATGATGACCGGTTTGACATGGTCATCTGACAACTCTTTGTGATAGTCTTGTTAACATCATCAACAATGGAATCTCCAAGTTCGTCCAATTTGTTGTCAACTTCCTCCACAAATTGATCTAGTCAATCTAGCTTCTCAGCATGGTCCACCAATGCCAACTCAAGTTTAGCGACTTGGCTTCCATGCATCTCAATGTATCACGAGATCTTGAATGGCCACGAGATTTCTTTCCTCTCTTGGGAGCATCCTTTTGCCTATGCTAGCAACACTCGAGTTGCAATCACTTCCAACCATTGTTCCCTCCTATGAGATGTGATCTGAAAATCAATGTTTTGATACCAACTGTCACGACCCTAAAAGAATCATGTGGCCTTAGTGTATGAACAAGAGATCGGAAACTAAGTAAGCCTATATAACCCACAAACTCTTAAAGAAAAATAGGAACACGAAGAACAAAGATGAAGAGAAAAACTTTATTGTATTATTCTCAATTGAATACAATGCTTAGAATATATGAAAATAACTTAAGACTAGCTAGGCTTTATATATGAGTTTACAAGTAGATTTGACGGTTCAGACCTGTACATAACCATTTAGATGGATGGCTAGGATTAATATACAAGCAATATAATCCTAGTTCTATTCTGCTACTTTTTTGGTAAAAACAATTCTAGAAGCTTCTAGAAAGATTCTTTGGCATATTCTTTAATTCTTCTAGGTCAAGTTTGGGTCAAACCTCTTGAACTAGATATTGAGCCTTGTATAGACTTGGACTTGGGCTTGGGTCGTGTAAGGGCCAAAAATCGTAATGGATCTTGTTAGGCCCAATAACGAAATAATACTAAATACGGTCCAATGCCTTAACCCAATTTTGGTTGGGCCCACACTTAAAATTCATATTGTGGATTGACCATCCAATGGGATGGCCCACTCTGTAAGTAGGTTCATTCTATGGGCCGACCCATTCTACAAGTTGGACCATACCATGAGTCGACCCTCTCCACAAGTTAGGCTACTTTACGAGTTGGACCACTCTATGGTTAAGGCCACCATACGAAATGGGCTAACTTATGCTTTGGGTCATTCCGCAAGTTCGGCCTTTCTACAAGTAAAGCTAAATTAGGCTCCAACCAATTAGCTCATATTCATTCCAAAATATGATTCAGAGTCCTTACTTACTTCCTAGTTAATCCAAGATTCCTAATCTTACATGAACTAGTGTTCCTACTTCTATATGGATTAGCACTACGAATAACCTATTCATTCAAACTCCTATTATGAGAATGCCTAGTTCTACAAGGACTCAAACTTCCGTTGGCTCACTATATAAACAGAGGTCAAGCTTCTCATTATTCATTCACAGATAGCACCTAGCTTTAGCTCTCAATGTTCTTGCTTTTAAGAACTGCCGCCTTTCCCTATCGTAAAGCTTAGTTCCAACTAACTTTACTTCCCATAGTCACCGTAAAGCCACGCTCCAGCCATTTTACAATGATAGTCTTTCCATAGCCAAACACTCTCAATAAACCCTTTCTCACTCTTAGGCTCACTTATATATTCCCTTCAATCGTGCTGACTTGAGCATCGAAGTGCCTATGGTAGACACCATACTGGTGTCCCCTTGAGCCTTCATGTTTGCTTTCTTTGTCCTTGTAGGTCTATGCGATTGTCAGTGGCCTTGTCCTCACGGGATCATCCCTCGATTCAACTATAGATTTTACTGTCTATAGGCCGGATGTGACATTGGGGAGTTGAACAAAGTGAAGATGAGAAAGACAACATATTATATAATCCCCTAATTGACTTTGAAACGTCATCGTTCACTATTAAATGCATAAGTTAGATAGTGCAATGAAAACTTTCTCAAGCCCCTCTTTTCTAAATGTTTTCAATTAAGTCCTCTTAGAATCTCTTTATACCCCCGAATGTTTAAATCATTTCAATAAATTCATCACGAATATCTTTAAAACACCACATATCTAGACACAGGAATGCGTCTGGGAAAGAAAAATGTAGACGCTGGAAATGGCATCATGTATTAATCTAAATGTTGGAAAAGTGTCTTCCCCGACACTAGTCTGGCGTAAAAAAAAAAAAAAAAAAAAATATCAAACACAAACTGAAGGGGCCAAAAATTTGTGAACTGACTTGTTCTTCGGCACCATCGGTGTTAGAGAATTAGAAAACAACATCGACACCAGACTGATGTCGATGATGTGATGCAAATCAATGTTCCTCCGGTGCAACAAAGATGCACGGAAGGAAGCATAGTACTCTAATGCCTTGGACATGCGTGACTTAACTGCAATTTGTTCTATTATGGTGGTGTTCTATTTTGCAATTTGTTCTTCTTATTCTCCTTCTTAAATTTTTAAGAAAAAAATGTATTAATGGTTGTTTTCACTTTTCACTAATACAAGTAAAATTAATGTATTAATGATTGTTTTCACTTTTCACTGATACCAGTATAGTCTTCTTCCCCAATTCTTACATAAATATAAATCTCATACGTAGTAAAGCTTCTTTAATTTAGTAGAGTTATTTTGGTTTGCCAACTCACAATTTTTTTTTTTTTGGGTTTCTAATTGATGGATTTGAATAGTTTGTGTGAGAAAATTAAAAAAAAAAAAAAAAAAGAAAAAAAAAAAAAGATGACGATGAGTCGAGTCTTATGAAAATTTGTGTCTAGACAATGGGTCGTGTTAAAATGGTTATGGCTCTATCATGTCAATTTTTTTAAAACTAAATTGATCTGGTAGCTTATCGAAGTCTAAATATGAAATATTGAACCCAACTATTATTATCATGCTATCCAAACCTGACTCATAAACTTTTATTTTTTTAAACATTTGAATTAAACAATGAAATATAATATGATCTTTTAAGTAAATTTATACTAGAATATTAAATTATATACCAAAAACACATCAATATTAAAATGTATAAAAACTTCATTAATATAACCCCACACATTATCAATAAATTTTTTTCGAAGAATAAAAATAATATAAGAAAATCCAATACCAAGGTCTCATTATCAAATTTCAATGTCGTGTATAAAATACAATTTGTTTTTTTAACTAAAGTTCCATAATTGAAACCAATACTTTATACTAAAATTACTAAGATATAATTAAAAAGTCAAAATGGTCAAATATTTTTTAAGCCTAAACTTTAACATGGCCTGTTATGAAACGGGTTACTAATGGAATAAAGATACACTCAAAGCTGCTTTTAACGAATAAGTTCATATCATGTTATCGGGTCATGTCAAAATTTTTTAAGGCCTATTTGCGCTTTTTTTGGTTTTTTTAGTAATTTTCACTTTAATGTATATTTTTAATTTTTAAAAATTAATTAAGAGGCTTTTAAAGATATTAAGTAAGACTCAAATAATACCGCTTTTTCTCAAATCTCATATCAATTATCTGACCCATTGGCCTTGCTTGACGAGTTTGCAATCATTTGGCTTGTGGGCCTTAATAATATGTACCCAACAATCATGATTTAATTTTCTATTTCTGGCTTTCTTCTTTTCTAGTTTTATTGTTATTGATTAATTAATTTAATTTTTCAAAGGAATCTCGAAGAACAATAATAACTATTATTCCTTGAATGTTTTTACTAGGAATTACGTAATCAGTTCTTAAACATAAAGCCACCAACACATCTAAATCAAGAGTCTAAAGACATATGTTAGATCAATTTTATAACAAATGATCTATGAAAGAAATATACCAGATTTTTAATATTGACTATATATCATAGTTACTAAACAATACAATGAACGTTGATTCTTTTATTAAGTACTTTTAACAAAGTTATTCTCAAATGTCAGTAACTAACAAAGACAAATCTCATATCTCCATGACTAAATTTATAACATTAACTTATGGTTTTGCACTCATATGATATATTTTTAGTATGTTTTTAGTGATCCAATGCTATCCTCTTGAGGGAACATTCAGACTATCTAAAGTCTCCTGATGGACCGCTATGACGGGGATTGCCTTTTGTTGGTTGGACGGCAGTCACTAGTTTCCTTTCTAAACCAAAAAGTCTCCTCCCATTTAAATTACCTGTGAAAATACATAAAAAAAATCAAAAATAGAAATGGTGAAACTTAATAAACCCTTATAATATATCAACAAAACCTCTTACATTAAAAAGAAGTTTATCTTTAGTAGCTCTTGACTAGTTAGTTTTATTACACCCTAAAGAGATATTCAAGAACCCGATTTCTTTTACATAAGTTTTGACACCACTATTAAAGTGTTAGATTAAAGTATTTGAATGGTTGAAATTGAATCTAAATTATGTTATTTTAAAAGTGCTTTAAATGTGTTAGTTGCATAGAATCTCAATCACCCAAAGTGCTAGATCTAATGGCCTAAAACTTGTGTCATTATTTATGTTAAAAAAAAATTGAGGCTGCTGATCCTTCCCCATATATATTATACAAAACAAAAACATTTATATGTAGAGAGAGAGAGAGAGAGATAGAGAGAATATTAACTGTTATGAGTGCTGCCCAGCAAAAGTGGCCTGTGGATTAAAGAGGAGGACCATAATCAAGAGGAAGCAACAAAAAAGTGAACGAGAGATACCAATAATGCTTACCATTTTTGTTTCTAATATAGTCTAGAGATGGTATTGCCAGCATATATATAGGCTTAAAGAACCTATGGTTTAAATTTCCAATTATACTAGCTTTCCTCAATAAAATCAAAGTTGTTGACTTACGCAGTTCCAATTGTAGACTTCAGATTGCTTGACAAAGTTTTCAACAAATTAACTTCGTTTTCCAAATTTTCAAATTAGTTAATGACAAATAATATAACGTTATAGATACGCCCTTTTGACTTTGAATGGGTATGTTGTCTTGTCTATATATTGCATTCTTATATGATATGATGACATTAATTGATAATTACGGTATGGATAATGAAACATACAAACTTATGTGTTTAAAAGTTGAATGTGATTAGTGATTAGAGTAAATGGTATGTTAAACATATAGGGTTTTCACATCAATTTGTATATGTAGTATTACTCTTTGAATTATATTTAAATCATCAATTCATTAATCTAAAACCAAGTTATATGGTCTGATAGCTTGACTTTTCAATCCACTAACTAACTTTTTTCAACTTGAAATTAATTTTTAAAATTTGAAACAAAAATAATACATGCCAATTTCTACTTCTAGGTTGACATGATCAATTCAAAGTCACTTAAAGGAAAGGCGTGTTCTAACTTCCAACGCATAGAAATAGAACTAGAAAAGTCTCTACTTAGAAAATTAACTTTCAAAGATCTAACGCTTGTGTATTTATTAAAAAACTCAATGGTTGATATTTTGATTTGACAAATTTTAATTATTCTATTTACGCTTAAAATACTTTTTATTTCCCAAATTTCTTTTGAGATAAAAAATTTCCTCTTTTTTCTATTAATTTTAATTTTCTGTATCATTTCTCTTCAACTACTAGATTAGAATTTCATATTCTGTCAAACTAAAGTTTGAAACGGACTAAAATTACTCTCTTCCATTATTTCTATTTATTCCTATCAGTTTTTCTCAATTAACATATTAACGGAAGCAATTTCTTTTTACAGTTTGAAAAGGGCTATAACTATAATTCAGTAAGGTAAGATTATTTAATTGATATATTTTCCTTTAAATTTTATTATAAGGACACGTTGTTATTGAAAAAAAATTAGGGAAAAGAAGTTGTTTTGATCTCAAAATTTCAAGTCATTTGATTTAAAAAAAAAAATTAGAAGCTTTGATATCCATAGTTGAAATGAAAAACCAATTAAATAAGGGACTGTAAATCAAATTAAAAAAAAAAAAAAAAAAACCTCTTGTCTTTATAGCAATTTTTTGCAATTTGTACAAAAAAAAAATTAGTGAAAAATTTCGTATCAAAATAGAGAAAACGAATTAAAAAATGATTGGAAAATGAATTAAGAAGAATAATAATAACAAACATATCCTTTCAAATTGTCTGGATTTTGAATGAACTCTATTTTCTGTGTTTTATTTCGCATGAAATAGATGAAAGGAAGAATAGGGATTTTAAGATTCAGGAACTATTTTCTTAAGCAAGTTATTTAGATCGAAAGAGATTTAAGTAGAAGTGATTCTAGAAGCAAATAGTACAATGTGTATAGGTTACAATTTGTTAAAAAAAAACATCAATTATTGAGTTTTCTAATTGACTCATGACGTGAAATCCTTGAAAATCAAGAAAAAAACTAGGATGGAAAAAACAAAAAGAGGATCCTTGTCCCTTGTTTTTTCATACCTAATTATTTGAATCAATCAATACCATTTATATATAACCAATCACTTACTACAATAAATTGATCTTTGATTTTTTAAGAGTATTGAAATACAATGATAACCAAAACTTAGTAAGGATTCCAATATGGTTTGGGAATCTATCAATTTTTTTCAATATTCTTTGTTTGTTCCGATTCCCTCTAAAATTGCGAGGCCTTAATAATTTGTACCCAGTAATCATGATTTAATTTCCTATTTCTGTCTTTTTTTTATTATTATTGTTATTGATTAATTCATTATTATTATTTTTTTTAAGGAATTTAGATGAAGAATAATAACTATTATTCCTTTAAATTTTTTGCTAGGAATTATTTAATTAGTTCTTAAACATTAGATTTGTGAGTTGTGACATAAAGCCATAGGGACACCTAAATCAAGAGTCTAAAGACATACATTAGATCAATTTCATAACAAACGAGTTATGAAAAGAAATATACCAGATTTTTAATTACTTGAAACTAATATCTTTCCAACAAATTAAATTTCCACCGACAGTCAAATCTAAGTACTTGACTTTTCAATCAACTAGCTTTTTTGCGGATAAGGTTAGAGAAATTTCTACAAAAAAAATTATTTCATCCCAAATGTTTCTAACTAAGTCCTCAACATTTCAAAAAATATTGTTGACTGAGTTGAAAAAAGATATGTTTTGAGTTTATTTTAATCGATTTGCTGGAGTCTTATGTTTGAATAAATGAATAATTCCTTACTAATTTTCCAAATTTTACATTTTTTTAAAGGTCATGGTTTCTCTTGTTTTAAACAAGCCATGGTTTTACAATACTATTACAAACACAAAAGTCAATTGTATTTTCCAAGTCAAGGTCAAATGGTCAATGGATGTCATGCCCCCTCTCGGGTGGTCCCTATCCCTATTGGATCCGGGTGCTCCAAGAGACTTAGGATCCCGAGAGGAGGGTGAAAATTTTTTCAAAAACCTTTTATAAAACTCCATTCATATAAACTTTAATGACATTAGTACAACAAAATAAAGAGTTTTAAAAATATAAATCTTAGAAAACAGTTTTACATAAAATAATTGTATTAGAGTGCTCTAACATGTACAAGCATCATGCCGATAAATATGCATCTGTAGCCAACCGAAAACATATAGCATGCACCTCACGTAACCCATATACAATCTTGGGGAGGACAAAAAACATAAAACACTGAGTTGGGAAGCCTAGTGAGTGGAATAATATAGTTTTATAAAAAGAATAGTTTTTAGTCTTAAAAATCATGCATAAGGAAAACCATAGAACCTTAATCCGTACAACTCATGCCAAACAAAGTAACCCACAACCTCGTACCAAATTTCTGGAATGCCATGAGTCATCATATCAAATTCTCATGAACCAATACACCCATCACCAAACCGAGTATATATAGTACCTCTGCCAACATGAATCCATCTTTTACCCAAAGCCTACACCCACTTGGTATCCACAATTTCTGCCCCAACCCATACCCATGGGGTACCCACAAATTTCACTCATTCGGTTAATGCAACCACTATGACCATGATCACCACCACACTAGTACATAGAGTCCCTAACACAAACAAACAACTAGGCCACCCACAATCTACCCTCAAGATGGCCAAAGCATCACAGAATGACCATATTTGACCCACGATCTACCCTCGGGGTGTCAAGTAACAACATCTCACCCATAGTCTACCCCTTGAGGTGGTACCATCCACATTCTACCCTCATGATGTTATAGTCATCACTGGATAACCATACTCAACCCACAGTCCACCCTCGAGGAGTCATGATATGGTATCCTATAATATTTAACTTGGGGCTTGTCAGGCATCCGTCTTGTCCCGGTAGGATGGAATGTCACATCATCGTTCAGTAGGACAGATCATCTCATTATGTGCATGAGGTCAAATATAGATACTAGCTGATGTTTAGAAGGGGAAACAAGTTCTAGAAAGGTGGTTACGCTCCAAATAAAACTTCCACAATTGCACCTCCTCCGAACTTTCAAACCTTCAATCATATTACATGCTTTCATGCAAATATTCGAATATGGGTGCCATATAATTCGTAATAACGCTAGCATGTAAAAACGAATATAACATTCCAAAGTATACAACTTGTAAAATATCAATCTACACTTCGTATTTACCCTTTAATTTAGTTAGTCCCAAAGGTTTCAAACCTTTCAATTAACCCGTTGCCTGTGCTTCAACATTCATAGAAATGACAATCTACCCCCTGGGAATTATGCTTTCTCCTATTATTCTTTCCACCAATTACAATCAAACTCAATACCCCAAACAGGGTAACTGGGCCTCATCATTATTAACATGCCAGCCCACCAAATATAAACAAACCCAAAATTAATTTAATATATCCTTTCAAATTTATAAAGCCAACCCAAAATACCCATCACTCACAACTTCTTAAATTTGGGCCGAGCCCATGTCTTTTTTTAAGGTCATCCATGCATCAATTTGTCAAGAGTTCAACAAACTAACTGCCAAGATTTTATTCAATTTAAAAACAGCCCATATCCACCAAGCTATATCTACTTCTCCAACTCAACCCAAACCAAGAATTTCATTTCATCCCAACAATAATTCTATTTCCACCAAGCTTGTCCTTCAATTTCCTCATCCTCCATTCAAGAATAAATAAACCAGCCCTCCCCCAAATTTGGCTGGATTTTCCAATTCAACTACCAATTCCACAAGCAATTTCTCACAATTTAATTTCTAATCATCCAAGTTGTGCAATTTCACACAAACACACACGCATGCCAAAAATGCCTTCCAATACATGATCCATAACCCATAATATTAATATTAATATAAAATTTAAAAACTATGATACTTTATACCCCCATATTTTTAATTAATAATCAATTTTGATAAAGCACATAAAAGCAAGATATGCTTGTTGAAGACTTGAGAGTATTTTGTGACGCTATAAAACAAGAAGTTTGCATGCAAGTTGTAACATTTTTTTAACAGTAATTCAATTTGGTGGGAAAGCATATTTTTTTACCCTTTGATTTTGATCTTCAAAACTAGGGATAAGCGGTTCCGGGTACCCTACATTTTTCGGAAGAACCGAAATCGGAATCACACAGTGCAGGTTCCCAAAAAAAGGAACCGGAACCGCATAGTGCGGGTTCTTAAATTCAAGGAACCAGAACCTAAAATGGAGGTTCCGGTTCCTTTCCCGGGTACCCTGTAAAAAATCAATTATCCCCCTATTAGTTTAAAAAATGACAAAAATACTTTAAAAGTTTACAAATACACCCCTAACAAATTTTGATTACTCATTCATTTGTGTCCAATGTAACTCATAAATCCTCTAATCTCTGGGCAATACTTGAATTCAATCAATTCATCACAATGTACATAAAATTTCTCAATCAAAACCAAGACACAAACAATTATTCATTTGTAAATTGTTAATTTAATGTTATAAATTGTTAATGTTTATAATGTAATATAATAATATTGTAATTAATTAAGTAATTATTTAATTATAATGTAATGTTATAATTAATTAAGTAATCATACTATACATATATAATATAATGTTATAATTAATTAAATTTCTAATTATTTAATTAAATATTGTACTAGTGTTTATAATGTAGTGTTACAATTAATTAAGTAATCATACTATAAATTTATAATATAATGTTAAAATTAATTATATTTTTTAACCATTTAATTAAGTAATATACTAATGACTAATGTAGTAAATTAATAATGTTTATAATGTAATGTTATAAATTTATAACTAATTAAGTAATCATTTAACCATGTAATGCTATAACTAATTAAGTGATCATAATATAATGTAATGTAATAATGTTATAATTAATTACGTAATAATTTAATTAAATAATCATTTGTTTATAATGTAATGTTACAATTAATTAAGTAATTGTACTATAAATTTATAATGTAATGTTAATATGTTATAATTAATTAAATTTCTAATCATTTAATTAAAAATTGTACTAATGTTTATGTAGTAAATTACTAATGCTTATAAAATAATGTCATAATTAATTAAGTAATCATTTAATTATATAATGTTATAATTAATTATGTAATTATACTATAATGTAATGTTATAATGAATTAAGTAATCATACTATAAATTTATAATTTAATATTGTAATTAATTAAATTTCTAATCATTTAATTAATATACTAATGTTTTATAATGGAATGTTATAATTGATTAAGTAATCATACTATAAATTTATAATGAAATGTTATAATTGATTAAGTAATCATACTATAACTCTATAATGTAATGTTATAATTAATTAAATTTTTAATCATTTAATTAAATAATGTAATAATGTAGTAAATTACTAATGTTTATAATGTAATATTATAAATTTATAACTAATTAAGTAATCATTTAACTATGTAATGCTATAATTAATTAAATGATCATAATATAATGTAATGTAATAATGTTATAATTTAATTAAGTAATTATTTAACTATAATATAATTTTTAATTAATTAAATTTCTAATCATTTAATTAAGTAATCATTTGTTTATAATGTAATGTTATAATTAATGTTTATAATATAATGTCATAATCAATTAAATAATCATCTAATTATGTAATGTTATAATTAATTATGTAATCATACTATAATGAAATGTTACAATGAATTAAGTAATCATACTATAATGAAATGTTACAATAAATTAAGTAATCATACTATAAATCTTTAATATAATATTATAATTAATTTGTTTATAATATAATGTTATAATTAATTAAGTAATCATTTAATTATAATGTAACGTTACAATTAATTAAGTAATCGTACTATAAATTTATAATGTAATGTTATAATTAATTAAATTTCTAATCATTTAATTAAGTATTGTGCTAATATTTATGTAGTAAATTAGTAATTACTAATGTTTATAATATAATGTCATAATCAATTAAGTAATTATTTAATGTTATAATTAATTATGTGATCATACTATAATATAATGTTATAGTGAATTAAGTAATCATACTATAAATCTTTAATGTAATATTATAATTAATTAAATTTTTAATCATTTAATTAAGTAATATAATAATGTAGTAAATTACTAATGTTTATAATATAATGTTATAAATTTATAACTAATTAAGCAATCATTTAACAATGTAATACTATAATTAATTAAGTGATCATAATATAATGTAATGTAATAATGTTATAATTGAGTTAAGTAATTATTTAACTATAATATAATGTTTAATTAATTAAATTTCTAATCATTTAATTAAATAATCATTTGTTTATAATGTAATGTTATAATTAATTATGTAATCATACTATAATGAAATGTTACAATGAATTAAGTAATCATACTATATATCTTTAATATAGTATTATAATTAATTTGTTTATAATAGAATGTTATAATTAATTAAGTAATCATTTAATTAATATTATAATTAATTAAGTAATCGTATTGTAAATTTATAATGTAATGTTATAATTAATTAAATATTTAATCATTTAATTAAGTATTGTGCTAATGTTTATATAGTAAATTAGTAATTACTAAAGTTTATAATATAATATCATAATCAATTAAGTAATCATTTAATTATGTAATATTATAATTAATTATGTGATCATTCTATAATGTAATGTTATAGTGAATTAAGTAATCATACTATAAATCTTTAATGTAATATTATAATTAATTAAATTTTTAATCATTTAATTAAGTATTGTGCTAATGTTTGTAATGAAATATTATAATTAATTAAGTAATTAAGTAATTATACTATAAATCTATAATGTAATGCTATAATTCATTAAATTTCTAATTATTTAATTAAGTAATATACTAAATGTTATAAGTTAATTAATTAAGTAGTAATCAATTAATGTAATGCTATAATTAATTATACTATAAATCAATTAAGTAATGTTATAAAATTATAATTAATTAAATAATCATTTAACTATAATAAAATATTATAATTGATTAAGTATGATATTTAACTAGTAATTAAATTTATTAATTTTTGTCAGTTTATCATATATAATTAATTAATTGCTAATTTACTATAGATATACTTAGAACTTGATAATTGAAGTAAATAACTAAATATATTATTATTCAATCAAATATACTATTTTATTAAAAAATGATTATTTTAATAACATTAAAACACTTTTAATTGGATCCTAATTCCAATTATATATTTAATTAATCAAAATTTTAATATTAATATATTATAATATATTAAAGTTTTTAATATGGTGTAATTTGTATGTAATAAGTATCATTGTATATTTATTTAATTAGGTTATTCTAAAATTTTAACTTTTAACTTTTTCTATTTTGAATTTTGTATATGTAAAATAATGAACCCCCCATTATTCACAAATAATTCATTGGAGCCTAGGTTTCAAAACATGTTCCAAAACAGGTTCCAAACAGGTTTCAAATTAGGTACCCACTACAGGTTCCAAGCATGTTCCAAACCGGGTACCTGTTTCAAGTTCTTTTTCCAAATTTCGGTTCCCGTTCCTCCACACATAAGAACCGGAACCGGAACCGCATAGTATCGGTTCCAATAAAATAGAACCGGAACCTACCCGCACAGTGCCGATTCTAGATAGGTTCCAGTTCCAGTTCTACCCGCAGATTCTGGTTCTACCTGCTGCCCGTGCTCTCCCCTATTCAAAACTAAGAACTGTTATTTCAAAAAATATCATTTGGGTCCTTTGACTTAATATGCCATTAGTTAAATATTATTTGACTTAAAAAAATGTATTTAAATGACAAAAATGCCCCTAAAAATGAAAAAAAAAAAAAAAATGAAACCAACAATAATGGTGTAAATTCCAATCATTTCTCTTAAAGTTAATAAATAAACATCTTATATGTTTCTGTTATTCGTGTAATGGTTTTATTCCATTATATCAATTGTCGATGCTTTTATCAAATATAAATTTGGAGAATTAATATTTAATTTATAAGAAACCTCAGAGGAAGTTTTAACCTTTGATATGAAAGAGGTAGTGAAATTAATGGAGAATCCAATGAAATGCTATAACTTTATAACGTGCACTACAAGAAAACGAGTCCATTTCCAAAGCCAATCACATTTCAACGCAATGCCAGCCTTTCTTCTATCTATTTGCTCCAGCAACTCATTATTTGTGGTAGCTTTTGGTAACAGCATAAAAATGCAGTTACAAATAGTAAAAAAAATGAAAACATTATCCTTAAATTGAAATACAGATTTAAATCATTTTTATCTGCAAATGTTGCCGTCACATAGGAATTATATCAATTAAATTAGGTTTCAATCAGTTGAATTCTTTTAAATTCTTTTTTATTTTTTTTAGAATTTCCTAAAAAGTTGTGAATTCAAATCTAGATTTTGTTTTTGAAAATTGGATCAATATAAGGATATCCTCAGAATGGGGGCTTGATAAGTGGATCCGACCAACAAAAACTGAAATCTTCTTTTTCTCTCGTCCCAAGTTGAGAGTACAACATTATAATATTTAATTACAAATTAAATTTTGTTTGATATGCTTTTTAATTAGTTCAATTATTGGTTTGTCATATTTTAATATGAGAAACCAAATTACTAATTGATCATTATAGACGGTAAAAATCTACGGTTACAGAACAAACTAATTCTGTGAGGTTAAGGTTACTGATAATTCGTTAAACCTGCACACAAAGAAAATAAGCGCGAAAGTTTACGTGAAACACCTAGTGTAGGTGTCTGTCGTAGAGTACTCTGACGCTCAAATCAACAAGACTGAAAGAGGCTATTTAGTGAGGGCTAGGGGAAGGAAGGGTTACCGAAAGTTTAGTCAAAGACTAGATAGTTGTATAGTTCTTAGGACCAATAACTTAGGAGCTAGTAGGTGGTATTGAATAATGGATCCCTAATGAGAGGCAAGGCCTCTACTTATATAGTGGATGTAGGATCTTCGAATCCTAGTAGGATTTTGAGTCCATAATAGTTTATTTCTAGTAAATAGGAAAGACCCTAATTTACTTGTCTTTTTAGGATTGAGAGCCCTAATTCACATAAGATATAGGATCTTGAGTGAATTAGGGATAAATACCAAATAGGAAGTAGATGTATTAGGGTTTTAGTGGGATTCTGGACCCTTAGAGGATATCATGGACCAATGGACCTGGCCCTAGGTGGGCTAATGATGAGGCCCAATCTGGATGATCCAATCTGGAGAGGCTAGGTTGGTATCATGGGTCTGACCCGTGACATAAACCTTGACGTAGATTGAATCGGAATTGGGCCATGGCCTTGGGCCACGTAGTAGATGTTTCATGCTTGGGTTTGATAAGGCTCAAGACGATTTTTTGCTCATACAATCATATATATCACTTTTTTAAGTTCCTTTCATCAATTGCTTTATTGGTTTATATTTTGATTTCTATTTTAATCTCAGTATATATTAAAGTATCTTAGGGAATTTATATCAATGTAAAATACTTTACTGGTTAAAGATTTCTGAGTGATGCGATAATCTATATATACTGGTTTCTTTTTTTTGAAATACAGAATCCTGACCACCTCAAAATGTATTCAGGGGGTTTTTATGGAAGAATCAAGGACTTTCTATCAGTGGCCATATATAGTTGGGGAGAAGTTTATTTAAATGGTCAGTGATCTGTCTTGATCTTTCAAGCCAATGATCTTAATGGTCATTCCTATTATTTTATGCATTCCAATTGTGTTTCTTTCCTTTTCATTGTCTGTTTTAACATTATTAGCAATCAGAATCTTAGATAACTGAATTTGGGGATCTGTTGAGAACTTTCATTGGATCCAAGTTTTCCTATTAACTTCTCATGATAGGGAATTGGATCTGGTTGGGGTTTGTTCTCTCTATTACATTGAGTACAGTGGTGGGAGATGATGCACTTAACTTGGAATCTAAAGTTTTACGTCAAGTTTTTTCTATTTGATTTCGAGCGCTTCTAAGCATAGAGATGTCTCTTGAAAAGAGGTCTGTGGTATGCTACTGATCATTTGGAATTATGTAATTGTAGGAAAATTTTGTTTTTGCTTGCAATAATTTAAGTTTATAGAGTTCGCTTTTAATTTTGATTATTATGTTGGTTATGCTGTGATAACTTTTAACTTTGAATCTCAATATGACAGTAAGTGGAAACATTTATGAGTTCAATTAGAGAGATAACAAAGGAGAGGTAACAATGTGTTGTTGAAATAGCATGTTTCTAGGCTTTAGCTTCTGTGTTAATTTATTTCTCTGTCAAAATGGTACTTAGCTTTTATTGTGGATTCCATTTTTCCAGTGAAAAAGTTTGACAAGAAATTGGAGAGAACCACTATTGCATTCATATCGAAAGGTGGATCTTCTAAGTAAACATAAAATTAGTTTGATTTCAAATTTACAAGCATACTTTATCTATTTAATTTACATTTGCCAAGTTGGTGCAAGATGAAATTCTTGATAATACAGACGATAAGAGATATATATAGTCACTTTAGTTTTTTCCACCTCCTTTATTTATTTATTTTTTATTTATTATTATTACTAATTATTATTATTTTTCCTTTTGAATCTTATTAAGTTAACTTACATGGGTTCTTTGTTAGCATGAGTTTGGGTAACGTAGGCAACTTAAACGTAGCTAAGTCAAAACTTGGGCTATACCTTAGTTTTATATCGGTAATTATAAAATAAATAAATAATAATATAATTACTTAATTCAACTAAAAATATAATTAAATATATAATATATATTTAAAGAAATATTTAATATAGGTTTTTGTTTTTAATAAAGTTTTGATGTTTATTTCTTCAAAATTCGAGTTCTCTTTAAATTGTTACTTACTAATGCTATTTATGAAATTATTTACTAATTTTGTAATGGTTTTTTTAATCAATAGCTGGATAGTGCTTTGAGTTTGAGTAAGTATACAATGTTGTGTGTGCATTATGTTTGAGTAAGCCCATGATACTTCATATTTGCGTTAACGAGTTTAGATGCTTATTGGTAATATAAAATTGATTGTTGACATTTAATGCAGTTTAACAGGCTTGTTAGGTGTTGCAGCGAACATTGAAGTTTGCCGACACCTAGCTATGAGCTGGCACTTGCCTCGGATGGGTGTTTTGTTTGATTTTTTTGGCACGGCATCCGAGCTGGGATCGTTATGCTTCCCTTGGGCTTGAGCTGGATTTTTATTATCATACAACAACAACCAAATCTTAGAAAGGGTTCCAATATGGTTTGGGAATCTATCAAAATTTTTTCAACATTCTTTGTTAGTTCAGTTTCTTTCTCTAAAATTTGTCCGGACTTTAATAATTTGTTCCCAACAATTATGATTTAGTTTCCTATTTCTGTTTTTCTTTTTTTATTGTTATTGAATAATCAATTATTAATTTTTTAAAGGAATTTAGATGAAGAATAATAACTGTTATTCCTTGAAATTTTTTGCTAGGAAATAGTTCTTAAACATTAGATTTGTGACATAAAGCCACCGACACACCTAAATCGAGAATCTAAAGACATACCTTAGATCAATTTTATAACAAATAAGTTATGAAAAGAAATATACCAGATTTTTAATATATATCTATTCACTTAATATTAATGATGTATCATGATAACTAAAACAATACAATGAACGTTGATCCTTTTATTAAGTAATTTTAACAAAATCATTCTCTTAAGTTTCCAACTTTAAAATGTTCTTTCCTAACCACTTCAAACCGCATTATAGCTTTCTTGAAACTAATATTTCCACCAAAAATTCCACAGACATTTTTTTTTTTTTACCTCAACATTTCAAAAAATATTGTTGATTGAGTTGAAAAACATAATGAATTCGATTTGTTTTCCAATTTATTTTAATCGATTTGCTACTAATAAACGTTTATTAGAGTCTTATGTTTGAATAAATGAATAATTCCTTATTAATTTTCCAAATTTTACATTTTAAAGAGAAGACAAGCCATGGTTCTGCAATATTGTTGCAAACACAAAAGTCAATAGTATTTTCCAAGTCGAGGTTGATGTTGATAGAAATTAACAATTCATTTTTCCAAGTCAAAAGTCAAGGTCAATGATTGTCAATAGAAACAAAAGTAACTACAATGACTTGGAAAATTGTGTTCGTTTCACATTAGTTTTAAGGATGCGTTTGGTTCATAAAATATTATATTACTGTGAATGTTATATTAATGTAAAGATAGATTACCTTAAAAATTATTGGGAATGTTATATTAAATGTGTTTGGTTAGATTGGAAATAAATTGGTGGATATGTTATATAGATTACTTAATTGCCCTTCTTTTATAATATTATTATTATTATTTGAATTATTTCTTTTAACCCCCTAGATTAGAGATTTTGCTAAAACACCCCAACCGTAATAAAAGTTTAAATTTTAAAAAAAATCACCCCCACCCACCCAAGCCAGTGAGCCACTGCCAACTGCATTCGATGTTGGATATGGCCGACCGTGCGCCATTCCAACCACAACTGCAGCATCCAACGGTGGTGGCCAAATCCAGCCATCTATCTTGGGTAATTTGATGGAAGTATAAAAGTAATAATTTCCTAAAAATATTGTGTATAAGGACAAAATAGTCAATGAATATTCTTGTAAATTGTTTTCAAAATAAGGGCACTATTGTCCAAAAATTTTAATAGTTAAGGGGTAAAATTGTAACAAAATTAAATATACCAATTGAATCTTAGAATACCTAAGAAAATGGTGATTATTAGATTACCACCTATATAACCAACAGTAATTACTATTGATTTTGGAGGATTACTAAAATCTTATATTACTTAACAATCAAACATGGTAATAAAGATGACATTATTGAAGTAATGTAAAATGCCCCCCAACCAAACACACCCTTGAGAAAATTTTGATACAATGTAATTGTCTATAACAATGAATCAATTAAACTTGAATAAAAGTTAACATAGATTGACACATATGCATGAAGATATATCCTTGAATGTGTCTTATTAGTGTAAAAAATTTAGCCATATGGGGTTTAACTGGATTTAACCAAACCTCGGAGGACCCCCAATAATTTCTATAAATATGGGATAGGTACGTTTTCGCCAGTAAAGTTTGAGGTAAGTCTATTTGGACTCACATGTTTCAAAAACTGACAAATACATCTAATTTTGTATTGCGGTGAATGAATATTAATGATGGAGGCAAAATGGGCAATATCAAATTGATACAACTTTCACATCAAATTAGTGTGACTTTTGGTGTATTTAACTATTGCATCTCCAATCCATTGCATCAAATATTACACCAAAAAGAATATTTCTTTGAATATTCTTTTTTTATTTTTATTAATAATCAACAATGAATTTATTTCACTAATTATTTTTGTATATATTAATTAAGTATTGGGAATGATATTTTTATTAAATAAAAATAACTTTGAAAATAATAAAAATGTAATAAAATTAAGCATTTATTTAATCAAATAAACATTACATTTAATATAAAAAAATTACATCTAATATAAAATTCTACAAAAAAAAAAAAACAACAACAACAACACAAAAGTAAAATTTCCATATTGTTATTTTAGTTTATATTGTACTTTCTTTTAATTTTAATGTTTTTAAATTAGTGTTAATTTATTTTGAGTTATTATAGTTTAATATTTGTATTGAATGGAAATTTTGTTTTTAATTTTTCATCATTTTTTGAATTATATAATTATTATAAAGTTTATTATTATAAATGTTAATATAAATAATAAAAAAACAAATTAAATAACAAAAATAAGAAAATAAAATATGTTTTTGTAGTAGATGAATAGTGTCACACCAAATTGGTGTGGATGAATAGTATTACACCAAATGTGGTGTGATACTATTTATTCATACCAATTTGATGTGACTTTTGGTGTTGAGTTGAGCAAAATTTCCACACCAAAATGGTGTTGGGTTGGAGATGTCCTTATTTGTGTACGATGTGAGTAAGTTACATAAAAAAAAAAAAAAAAAAATTAAATCTATAATTAAGGAAAGAAATTAAAATTATAATCTATACATCCTTTATTGAGTTAGAAGTCTATTAATGAACTAATTTGAGTTCAACAAAGTTAGATGAAGTTTAAAATTTCTTTCCTTAAATCCAGAATTATATGTTTTTCTATGTAATTTGATCATAACTCGCACAAAGATTGCCTCTAAGTGGAGAGAGAAAGACCAAGTTTTGAATTATTAATTATAAAATAAGTAAATAATAAAATAATTACCTAGTTCAACCAAAATATAATTGAATAATTAAATATTTAATATAACTTTTTCTTTTTTTTTTGGATAAAGTTTTGATGTTTATTTCTTCAATATTCGAGTTCTCTTTACATTGTTACTTACTAATGCTATTTATGAAATTATTTACTAATTTTGAAATGTTTTTTTTATCAATAACCAGATAGTGCTTTGAGTTTGAGTAAGTACACAATGTTGTGTGTGCATTATGTTTGAGCAGGCCCATGATACTTCATAATGCGTAACGAGTTTAGATCCTTATTGGTAATATAAATTGATTGCTGACATTTAGTTTTAAGTTCGATAATACTTTAATGTTTATGTAAACAATTACATGATTTCGAATTATGTTGAATGGATGTTTTGGATGATATAAAATTATTCATTATTTTGTATATGATTATGAAGTATTTACAATAATATTAAATTATATTGTATTGAATATTATAATAAGTTGTTTTAAATTATTAAAATGTTATTGTAATATGAAAATAGGTTTTTGAATTGATTTGAATAAAAAATGACAATCATTTGTATCAAGGAATTGATGTTTCTTGTTATATTCATTATTTGTTTTTATGACAACAAACAATTATTTGTAGTAGGGCATTTGCTGTCACAAAATATTATTTGTGTTACAAAGCTGTCACAAACCCTTTTTTTTTAACAGGTTAAAATGTGTTACAAAACTGTCACAAAAACCTTTTTGTGACAGTAAATGCTCTGTCACCAAAAACCTTATTTCTTGTAGTGACACAAATTGATTAGTGAACGAACACTATATTTTCCAAGAAACAACTGGAATTGAAAAGGGAAACTATTTTGGTCCAAAATATCTTTTACACGTGATTTAAATTTAATTGTTAAATCTTCCACCCATAATAAGTCTAAATTCAACTTTTTCCGTCTTTAGAATAATGGGAAATTGTTGGCTTCAACCCATAAACAAATTTCCAAGTGGAGATCATATTTTAATTCATTGTTCTATTTTTAGTCTTTTTTAATTGTTTTCCAATTTACTCATTCTCAAATAATTAATTTAGTGGGTGCAAAAAAATAATTAAATAATAGAATAATGGGAAGTTGGATTCAACTTGGGAAATAATTGATTTAGTGGGTGCAATACCCTTCTGTGACAACAAATGCTCTACCACAAAAAACCTTATTTCTTGTAGTGACACAAATTAATTAGTACATGAACACTCTATATTTATCAAGAAAAAAGTAAAAAACTAGAATTGGAAAGAGAAACGATTTGGCCCTAAATTTCTTTCACACGTGATTGTTAAATCTTCCACACATAATAAGTTTAAATTCAACTTTTTTTCGTCTTTAGAATAATGGAAAATTGTTGGGTTTAACCCATAAAGGAAGTTCTAAGTGGAGATCATATTTCAATAAATTTATTGTTCTGTTTCTAGTCTTTTTTTTTTTTTTAATTGTTTTCCAGTTTACTGATTCTCAAATAATTGATTTAGTGGGTGCAAAACAATAATTAAATAATAGAATAATGGGAAGTTGGATTCAAACCGTGATAACAAATTATAAGTGGAGATAAAAATTTAATATATTGTTATATTTCTGTTACATGTTGATTAAGAACATTAGATTGCTATTTTGATGTCTTGGGAATATATAAAGAGAATTTATCTTGCTTGGGAAGGGGGAAAAAAAAGATTATTTAAGATTTTTTACTTTTAATTAGAGGGTTATTCTCTTTGGCGACACTTATTTTTAAAATTAGAAAAAAAAATGGCAAAAGTTTCATTTGTATCACAGGTGCAAACCCACAATGACTTTATCTTTATCTTTTTTTTTTTTTTGGAAAAAATGATTTAAGTAATAAGAGCATCTCCAATAGTACTATTTATTTTGAAAAGCATATTTCATTTTTAAATATAAAGAACTCAATTTTTATTCAAATCCAATAGACTCTTTAAATTTAATGAAGATACTCTTTATTTTTAAGAAAGAGACTCAATAGGAGAGAGAATTGATAAATAAATGCATAGGAACTTATAGTTTATTAATTAAAATTAGGATAGAGAGTGAAATTTGACTCTTTAATTATGGAGAGTCAAATTCACTCTCTAATTTATATTTTAAATATAAAGTGTATATTAGACTCTTGTTTTTATGAATAGACTTTTTATAATAAAGAGTTTAGGTCATATAAAGAGTTATTTGGAAATGCTCTAACCCCCACTAAAACAATTTTTTGGCCTCGGATGCACGTAACTTGGTAATCAATATTGAAATATTTCCTCCCTTAGCCTTAAAAGATACCAAAAATATTACTTTGATATCTTGATCCTCTTTATTTCAAAAAAAGAAAAAAAAAAAAAAGGAGATATAAATCTAACTTTCTTAACTATAAAATATTGCAAAAGTAATACAATTATTTCATATTATAGTTCTCGTTTGATATATACTGTATATAATGGTGTAGGGAAAAAAAAAAAAAATGCAAAACGAAAATTACACCCAAAAGAAAAAAATAAAAAATGAAAATAAATTTACCGTAAAACACAAACACTTTAGGAATCCAACAAGCTTCAATAAGGAATCAGAGATAAAAAGAAAAATCAACAAATTTTAGTAGGAAATCAACACGAGCACAAAGTCACCCAAAATAATCAAACCTTACAAATCATGTATGCTTTTGTTCATTAATGTATGTTAAATAAGGAAAGAGAATCTAGTTTTGTTCTAAATTATTGAGGGTTAAATCTTATATATACTCGTAATTATTTAAATAACTTAAAACATATGGATTTTATGATATTTTTTAAACCTTAGGGTAGTACAAGTATTTTTCTTAAACTTCATAGAAAGTAAGTATATTTTGCAGTTTCTATAATGAATTTAATATAATGCTTAAAACGTTTCAAGTGGTAATGAATATAATAGTATTTATGGCCAGTGTGGCATGCCTCACAAGTCTATTGGAATAGTAATTAAGTTAATTTCATATTAAATTTCTACAAGTCCATGGTCCACAATTGGAATAGTAATAGCTAATCAATCTCTATCAATGGAAGAATCAACTCAATCCACTTAGTACGTTATATCGAAATTAATACGTTGATTTTGTAAAGCTTAATGAAATTCAAGTCACAGCTTCTTTACTCACGTGTATATATATGGCAAGCAATATCAATACTAAGCTATTATAGATAAAAGGAGAAGGGTTAATATGGCAAGCAATATCAGTACTTCTCGTTTACTTATTTATTTCTTCCTCTTCATTATCGCTCTCCTCTTTACTCCATTGGTAGCTCTTGCTGAGGGAAATCTAAGTGGTTAATACTTTCTCTCTCTCTCTCTCTCTCTCTCTAAATATATACACCTCCTATAATTTTTTGTAATAATGATTTCCTGTGGCGTTATGATATATATCTTAATTATTTTTTGCTTTTAACAAAGGGTTTATTTTAATTAGTAAAATTACAATTGGGATACATATTAATGATAATCTTCTATTCAAGTCAATTTTCGTAAGACAATGATTATTATTGAAATTTTACAAATCATAAGAAGTCAAACTATTAAGAGCTAGCTAATAACGAGAATATCCTAATGATAGTGGTTTTGTTGATATTTATGAAATTATAACGAGTATGTCTATTAGTAGCCAAAATTTCAAGGGTCTATTACATTACGTTATTTTGTTTTTTTGAATTTGTTTGCATGTCTTTATAGGTAATTTAAATATGAGGAAATTATCTGGTAGTTCATATTCTCCCAGAGTCCAAAAGTGCAAAGTCAATCCTTCTCATCCTGGTTCATCAACCATTCCCGGTTGTAGCTGACAATTGAGAATGACCACTTTAGAAGATAGCATATGATAGGCATACAAATAATGAATCATATGCCGCAACAAAAGTAAATGTTAATGTTATTTATGAAGAGCTATTGTGATTTGTCATTCATTAAATAAATCAATGATAGTAAGAGTAATGTTTTGTTAAAGGTAATCGATAAAAGGATGATCATGCATTTTATTGTTTTAGGTAATATAATACACCATTGATAGTAAGTAAATGGATATATGTTATGAATCTTGTATATTTATTTTTAAAACTCATATTTCTTATAAGATTGATCAACGAGTTTAAAACAAATTTCTTGTAGGTTTGATTAAATAATAAAAATTCCCTCGACATTTCAAAAATTACATAAATCTCCATACCATTAAGTTATAGGTGTTAAAATAAATGGTAGGAGGGTAATAAGGTAAATATTCATTAATCAAATAGTGCATCAGTTCTAATGGCTCACTACCTGTTCATTAATAGTAGGGGATATTTGTTATTTCAAAAACCTCAGTACGACTTTTTTGTTTAATCAAACCTTAGGGGGTCAATGTCATTGACCCTTTATCAAATATTATAGCTATTCATGCCCTGTGATTCTTGATTCAAGTGTATGACTCGTTGTGTCTTACAGATATAATATTTTAAGTATTAATTATTAAGTAAATTCCTTGCAAATTAAGAATTCAAGGAATAATAGTTATCCTTCTTTTGTCTAAATTAAAAAAAAAAAAAAAAAAAAAAATTATGGTAGCTAACAATTGAGATGTCAATTAATCAAATTGTTCTAAACGCGCGTGTGATTTTTATTCATTAATAGTTGACCATTTACATCAATTGTATGCGTTTGATTATGAGACTATATTGAGGACTTATTTAGTCTGAAAGGCACATACTACATAGGTCTTGTTTGGTTCTTGGAATGGGAATGTGCATTAAGAATAGAAATCAATGGAGTAGAAAAATTAGTAATCAAAGGAAGGGGATTGCATTAATTGCTTGTAGTAAAGAATCTTGAAGGAATGAAATATAATTTATTTTTCTGGACAAAAATACCCCCAATTAATTTTATTAAATGAATATAAATTTTATTTTTTATTTAAATAAAAATCTCAAAATTTAAAAAAAATTAAAAAATTAAAAAATTATTAAGCCAGTCAACGCCAATCAAAATTGCCAGTCGGTGACTTCTCGTTACTTTCCCAGTATCACAGCTAGCATATGGAAAATGAGCGGTTGACGATCTGGGCAAATCCCCACCGCCAAAAGTCAGCAAAGTGATAACATGCGTGATAGCCGTGACAGAATGCCACCGTGAGTGATCTGACTAGATCAGTAGATCATCGGCCTCTAGTTGTCCACTCGCGAGAGGTGGTGTGGAAAACGTGAAAGAAATTCGTCGCCAACTAATTTTCTGGTGGTTAGTGGTTGTTTTCGACAATGGCACCGGTGGTGGCAAAATAGTAAATATGTTTGGTTACTTTAATAATTAATATATATCAAATTTAATTTAATTTAATTTAATTTTTCTCTTTTGAACTCAATGAAAATCTTATTCGAGATCTTGAGATAAAGTGAACATTTTCGTTAAGGCCCCTGACATCTTTGGTTATCAAATTAATTAGGGACATTTAGTATAAGATTTTGGTGAAAATTTATATAAACTTATTGATAGACATTAATTTTATGAAAGCAAATAATGAATTGCTAAATGAGACGGTCTTAATAAAATAATGACATGAATTGCATATCTACAAGCAAACCGATTGTTACAAATGAAAACAATATTCTAATATTGTTACAAATGAAAACAATATTCTAATATTTTTGAGTTTTTATTTTTTCAATAGAACAAGCAACTTTATTGGGTGGAAAAAAAAAAAGTTGTAGAATATGGAAAGTTTCATTTAAGAAGTTATAACTGAGGATAATATCGTCATGGGTGAGGATATCTCAACTTAAATTTTTAACTTAAAAGAGTGATATAAATTTGTAACCTTTGATTTTTTTTTTTTTTCAATCTAACCGTTATGGATGAGTAGTTACAAGTAGTTAGTTTATGTGTCTCTTCACCACTTTTGAAATAATTAAATATGATTTAAAATTGGCTATTGATTAGCGTTTCAAATACGTGGTGTGAAATGTAAATTGTATCAAAAAAAAAAAAAAAATTAAAAGTGTAAAATAACTATCGTACCACTAAATTGAAGTAAGCAAGTAGATGCTAAATTAAAGTGTAAAAATTTAAATTTACTTTTGTTTATATAAATTTACGCTATGAATAATAATATTTTTTAAATTTAAATTTTATTTATTAAATAATATAGCAGTAATTGTATTGAATGTAAATATGTATTTGTTTTTATTTTACTAAGTGCATTCACAATTTTATAACTATTATTAACATTATTCACAATAATTCGGGCACAGAGAGATTATAAATTTATGAACATTAACATTAACCAACAAACGATAATAATCTTTCCATTAATTCTTAGTTAGTTAAAAACTTTGAGATGCAAAAGTTCAAGGGAATAGTAATAATTAATAAGGGATAATAATCTTTCCATTAATTTTACCCTCTTTTAAATGAAAGATGAGGGCTATTAATAAAATTAATGGGGGTTAAAAATCAATAATAATTTTCCAACCATCGATCTGTTAGGTCAAAGAAAAAAAAAAAAAAAAAAAAAAAAAAAAAAAGAAAAGGAAGAAAATATAAGAAAAGAGTGTACCAATCAATGCCATCATCCAAAACGCTGATAATCTTCAAAACCATAATAGGCCCAAAATCAAACACAGCCCAATATAGCTTCAAAATAGAAGCCCAAAAGAATTGTTCAAACAACGTAGTTCAATTCAATGTCTAATCAGTATAGCACATTGGTAGAAGAAAGAAAATTCAATTACGGCCACGTAAAAGTTATTGTATGACGGCCAAAATCAAGGGAAATTGAGAAGAATTCAGAAAGGGAAAATGACTTTTAACCCCCATCATTTTCTTGTTTAGCCCCCATCTACTTTAAGTGGGGATATGACTGTAATAAAAACTTTTAAATAAGACTCCAGAGTTTTTGGAGCTGAGGCCTACTAAAGAACAGGTAGACGACCATTTCCAGATTAGATTAAGTTGAACAAGATAGTAACTATTATAACCATATAAAGCATGAAACTGGATAAAAAGAAATCATCATTGGTTAGTCAAGCACTGTATGATTCCTTTGCACCAACATCAGGCTAATCAAACATTCAATATCTATTGATGCATATATCATGCATTGACTATCTATCCCACTTAGATTCAATATCTTTTGTGGAAGTACATAGTCGCTTGTCCTTTTTCATTCAAGTAATAAAACCGAGTCATATTATTCTTTGGCCCCACAATTCCAGTTAAATTCCTTCATATTGTCAGGTTATGGCCATGGGGATGGTGGTACATTTCCCAAATTCCTTGTCACCAATATGACTTGCATGAAGTTGATCTCTCGCACATCAGTTTGACAGAAGAATTTTCAAATTGGTTGTTAGAGAACAATACAAAATTAGAAACACTTCTTCTAGTCAATAACTCTCTTTCTGGACCACTCCGTTAACCGGTTCATTCTCACCAACATCGAACAACATTGGATATCTCCACCAATTTCTTCCAAGGTCACATTCCAACAGAGATAGGTACAAAACTACCGAGGTTAATATTTTTAAACATTTCTAAAAATGTTTTTAAAGGTAGCATTCCATCTTCTATTGCTAAGATGAACTCACTGGAAAGTCTAGACCTTTCTAATAATCAATTGTCTGCAAAATACCTGAAGATTTGGCCACAGGTTGTTCCTCATTGCAACTCCTTGCTTTATCAAACGACAAATTAGAAGGTGAAGTATTCTCTATAAATTTTAACTTGACAAAATACCTGAATCTCAGTGACAGTCATTTCTCTAGTAAAATCCCAGGATGGTTGGGAAATATGTCAGAATTGGTGGATATTATAATGCCCAATAATCATCTTGAAGGTCAAATTCCTATGGAGTTTTGTAGACTTGATTTTCTTGAAGTTTTGGACCTTTCATACAATAACATCTCTGGGTGCTTACCATCTTGTTTCAAGCCTTTGAAAATCAAACAAGTTCTCACTTGTCAAGAAATAAGTTACAAGGACAACTCATTGATGGTTCTATCATAGCCTTTCTTTGGTGACATTAGATCTTAGCTATAATCTTTTCAATGGTAGCCTTCCAAATTGGATCGGCAAACTTTCTCTATTACGCTACCTCATCTTGGCTAACAATAATCTAGAAGGTGAACTGCCATTGCAATTGTGCAAGTTAGACCAATTACGTATCTTGGATCTTTGTCAAAACAATTTTAAAGGCTTTATTGTTCCTTGCTTAAATATAAGTGAATTTTATAATAAATGTGTTATGCCTGAAAATGTAGGGTTGACGCAAGACTCAGTCAGCATAAAAAGTCAGAGCTTAGGTAGGCCAGTAGCGAGTCAGAGACAGCCACGTCATACAATGACAAAGGCGACATTCTCGTGTCAGAGCAGTGGGTGCGCGTCAGACCAGCCAGGAGCTATAGCGATTCCACGTGTCCAATCCCTACACCAAATTGCATAAATCACTCTAGAAGGTGGGCAATGGGACATAAAGAAGGATTTGCACGGATAATCCCACCAACTCATAGATTTAGTAATGATAACCTTAATCCATCCCACTATAAATTGAGGGATTCTCTCTCATTTAACGGATTAGCTAATCTCTCTAAAGAAAAAATAGCATTCACCCTCTTGTATAATCATTTGTAAGTCGTCCGCTGAACGCGACCTGACCACTATCATTAATGCAAAATCAGTGGATGTAAGATTTGCTTCCTTAGCATCCGAACCACTTTAAACGTTGTTCTCTAATGTTTTTTCCTATTTCTCTCATCCACGTGTGTCTTCTGAGCCAACTCAACATTTCACACATGCGTTTGGTTGGTGTCAAAATCACGTATCAACAGTTTGACGCTAGAAGGAAGGCCTAATTTAGTATTCGTCATTCATCAGGAGAATCTCTAACTTACTGGTCTTACAACAGCAAATGGCCCGCCGACTTAAGCTTGAGCAAACCAACCAGGGTGCTAAGGAGATCCCCCAAGTATAGGAGGAGACCTCTCCCGTGGTATCTTCGGTTCCGCAAAATGTCGCGGGGGATATCCCATCAAGTTCACAACTTGACCCTACCGCCGACTTAAGCCTGAGCGAACCAACCAGGGTGCTGAGGAGATCCCCCAAGTATAGGAGGACACCTCTCCCGAGGTACATTCGGTTCTGAAAATGTCGCGGGGGATATCCCATCAAGTTCACAACTTGACCCTGCCATCATGAGCTACATGGAGAGGTTTAACAATACTCTCAAAACGGTCAATCAAAGGTTGGACCGTTTGGACCAAGGCGTGCCACCCGAATCAAATGAGGAGGTGCAACCGCCAAAAATGCCTGCAAGTCGAGCGAAAGCGTGGAAAAGGCAATAGCTTGTGCCGCGAGCATTGTAGCGCACCGAAGGAAGGGTAAGCAAGTGGCGAAAAATGGGCCAAAGGGCTTCAAAGGGTTGGCGAACACCGATCACGTCTCGAGTAGAATACCCATGGCATTAAGACTCGGTGAAAAGTCACAGCCCAAGCCGTCCCATGCCACGTCGCATGGAAACCTCGATAAAAGTGCTAGGCAGGGCGATTCTCATCATTGCCAAAGAAGCAATCCTGACCATAGTCGTGCGGGAGGTTCCCACACTCCACGGGGCGGTTCTTACCACCGCAGAGGTTGTGAGACTTCCCCGCATCATTCATCGCCATCACGGCTCTGGCCAGCGTGTGTCGAGAGCGGCCGAAATTACCAACCAAGGCGAAATGGAATCCGACCTCCGGACTTTCCTCAACTGCAACCGCAACCGCAACCATGAGGGTCGAACTCCCATGGGGGAAAGCAATCCCCAGATAGCTCCGTTGTCTTAGATTGAGGAGCTGCAGCAAGCTTTAGACCAGCTAAAAGCTTAGCAAAATAAGCAAGGGCAGGTCGCATCAGCGTCTCCATTTTCTCTGGCAGTGTTAGCTGCCCCATTCTTATCAAGATTTAGAATGCTTGACATGCAGACATTCGATGGAAATTCTGATCCGCAAGATCACTTGTATGAATTCAACGACCTGATGGAGCTTCACCAGGTTTCAGATTTGGCGAAGTGCCGTTGTTTGACAATAACTCTAACCTCTTATGCCAAACGATGGTTCAGGTCGCTCTCGGAAAGATCGATCAGCTTGTGGCCTCAGATGAGCACGAAGTTTCTAAGGCACTTCCAAGCAAACCGAAAGTTCTCAATGCCTTTGAGCTACCTCAATAATATAAGGCAAGAGAGGGATGAATCCCTCCAATCATACATCGATCGATTCCATAGTGAACTTAATAAGGTAGCTCACACTTCCAAAGAGTTTGTTTGGACTCTCATCATAGCGGAAGTCCGCCTACAGATTGAACTATGGAAAGAGTTATAGGCTGAGGATGATGTTTTCCTCACCCGCTTCTATAACCTTGCGGAGAAGTACCTTCATATTGAGAATTCCATGGCGGCGCTCTACCGTCACGACCCCTACGCTTTAGGTAGTACGCCTGGTCGGGAGGCAAGCAAGAGAGTTGATCATAGATGGGCTACTGATGATCAACGAAAAGGAAAGAAACCGCACTATGAGCCCAAAAAGTCTTACGCTCCCGTTCCTCATTGCGATCACAACAAAAATCAGTATACGCCTTTGAATGCATCTGTGTCGGCTATTCTTGACAAGTCAGAAGAAGCCAGCCTGCTCGGAGATCCTGAGTCCATGAAAAATCCCCCATCAGCCATAAATAGTAAGAAATAATGTTGCTTTCATTGGGATAATGGGCATCACACCGATGAATGCTGAGCTCTCAAACAGGCAATTGAAGACCTTATTAAGCAGGGGCATTTCAAGGAATATATTGATGATTCCACTCTTGCACAAGAGAAAAATCAAGGGAAATCAAGAAAGAAGCGACGTGATCGCAAAGGTATATGCAGAGTCAATTTGATCTTTGGAGGCCACACCTCGCGGGGAACTCGCGAGGTGCCTAGGAAATGTATGCTCGAGCAGCCTATCATGACCCTATCAGTGTGATGAGCATGACGCGACGACCACAAAAGGTTCACAGGGAGGAGGAAATTACCTTCTTCGAAAAGGATGCAGTTCGATTGCATCATCCCCACGATGACGCTCTTGTGATCACGCCCCCAATAGGGCGCCATAACGTCCACAGAATGTTAGTGGATAACGGAAGTGCTGTGAACATCCTGTTCCAGATAGCTTTAGAAAGAATGAACTTGGATGAGACCGACCTGAAGCCCGCCTCGATCCCCTTATATGGTTTTATAGGGGATGACCTGATCCCCAAAGGAATGATCTTGCTTCCAGTCACGCTGGGTGACTTTGCCGAAGTGACTAAGGTAACTAAATTCTTGGTAATGGATTGCCCATCCGCTTTTAATGGAATCCTGGGGCGACCTCCGTTGAGAAACTTCAAGGCAGTCACTTCGATATACCATCTGAAGATGAAGTTCCCTACCCCGACGAGGATAGGGGAAGTCAGCAGATCTCAGCGCACATCTCGCGATTGTTATGTGAAAGCAGTGTAGGTGGCGTGCAAAGGGAAAGGCATCTCGCGCGACATTCCCCGATAGGCAATGGCGATTAGTTGGATCGAGCCACAGCCCAACCCAGTTAAGGATAATATGGATCCTCGTATTCAGGAATGCCCTTCCAGTGGGCCAGTTGAGGATTTGTCTAAAGTATCGGTTGGCTAGAGCAAGCTGACAGGGTGATAAGGATTGGGAGCAATCTCAACCCTCAGCTCGCCATCGAACTGGTCAACTTCCTCAGGAGAATATTGATGTGTTTGCATGGTCACATGCGGACATGGTCAGGATTAGCTCAGATATTATTTGCCATGCATTGAACATCGATAGTGAAGCTAAGCCGATTCGCCAAAAGAGAAGAACGATGGATCCGAACGATATGCTGCCTTAAAACTTGAGGTGGATAACCTCCTTCGGAATGGATCCATCCGAGAAGCGCTCTATCCGACCTGGGTTGCCAACCCGGTTCTAGTAAAGAAGTCCAACGGCAAATGGTGAACTTGAGTCGACTTCATCGACCTCAACAAGGCATGCCCGAAAGATAGCTTTCCCTTGCCCAGGATCGACCAGCTCGTGGATGCCACCTTAGGGCACGAGCTGCTGAGTTTTATGGACGCGTACTCGGGATATAATCAAATTTTGATGTACGCTCTGGACGAAGAGCATACATCTTTTGTTACAGATCGGGGGTTATACTGCTACAACGTTATGCTCTCCGGCCTCAAGGACGTTGGCTCAACTTACCAACAGTTGGTTAACTGAATGTTCTCTGAGCAGATCAGAAAATCGATGGAGGTCTATGTAGATGACATGTTGGTCAAGTCGCATGTCGCTTCAGATCACATAGTGTATCTCATTGAGATGTTCGACATCTTTTGACAATACAAAATGAAGCTAAATCCCCTCAAGTGCTCATTCGGAGCATCCTCAGGAAAATTCCTAGGATACATGGTTAACCAACGGGGTATAGAGATCAACCCCGAGAAAATCCAAGCTCTCCTCGATATGAAGAGCCCGACCAACGAAAAACAGGTCATGAGTCTCAATGGGTGAATAGCGGCACTAAGTCGCTTCATATCGAAGGCAACAGATTGCTGCTTACCATTCTTCAATGTTCTAAGGGCGAATAAAAAGTTTCAGTGGATTCCCGAGTGTGAACAGATATTTCAGAGTATTAAAGAACACCTCAGGAAGCCACCTCTTCTGTCCAAACCTCTCCCGCAAGAGATCTTCCTCTTGTATCTGTTCGTCTCTCAGTTCGCGATCAGTGCAGCCTTAATTCAAGAAGAGGATAGGGTCCAATGGCCAGTGTATTATGGGAACAAGCGTCTGTTAGACGCTGAGATGCGGTATCTAGAAATGGAACGATTAGCTTATGCCCTACTAATCACTTCCAGAAAGTTACGACCTTACTTCCACACCCATACGATCCATGTAATGACTAATTACCCGCTTAGGCTGGTCCTCCAGAAGTCGGAGGTGTCGGGTAAGTTGCTTAAATGGGCCATGGAATTAAGTCAGTTCGATCTGAAGTATAGACCAAAATCAACTATCAAAGGGCAGGCTGTTGCCGACTTCATATCAGAGTTCTCATACCATCCGACGAATGAGTCAGAGCAACAGCCCAGTGAAGTCATTTAGGAAACTACTCAAAATCTGTCGACCTGGAGCCTCTATGTTGATGGATCATCAAACAGAAAGAGGGTCAGGGCAAGTCTTCTCCTTTTGAGTCATGAAGGGCTCGCATTCACGACATTCTCCGGTTTGGTTTTAAGGATACCAATAACAAGGCCGAGAATGAAGCTCTGCTCGCTAGACTACGGTTTACCAGAGAAATGGGTGCAACCGTGATCAGTATCCATAGAGACTCCATGCTGGTCTTTAACCAGATTCTCAGAGAGTACCAAGCCAAGGAAGAAAATATGATCAATTATCTGAAGAAAGCTAAGGTCGTACTCGAGCCCTTCAAGCATTTCACAATCACATAGATTCCTAGAGATAGCAACTCTATGGCAGATGCCTCGGCAAGGATAGCCTCGTCATTAGACTCATATGCATCGAAAAGCATTCCTGTTCGATTCATCAAGACCTCTAGTATCAGCCCGATCGAACAGGCCGTGAATGTAACTGAATTGGATTCCTCAATGACCCCTATCATTCAGTAACTCAGGGACGGGATCTTGCTTGATGACAAGGTCGAGGCAAGGACTTTGCGAGCAAGATCTGCTCGGTACACCCTCATCAGAGACCAGTTGTACAGGCGAGGGTTTAGCGCCCCTCTCCTCCGATGTGTAACTAGCGAAGAGGCAGATTACATCATGAGGGAGATACATGAAGGGATCTGCGGTAATCACATCACCGCACGATCTCTCGCCAACAAAGTTTCTCGTCAAGGGGGCTCCTAATCCAAGAAGACACCTACAACTTTCTAAAAAGGTGTGACAAGTGCAAGCGGTTCGCAAACATACCGCAAGCTCCTTCCCACCAAATGATAACCATGACCAGCCCCTGGCCATTCTCCATGTAGGGAATCGATCTCATCGGTCCCATGCCGGTTGGTAAAGGGGGAGTAAAGTGCGTTGTGGTCGCGGTGGATTACTTCACCAAGTGGGTCGAAGCAGAACCATTAGCTGCGATCACAACCAGAAGCTCAAGGACTTCATCTTCAAGAACATTGTGTGTCGCAATGGGATTCCTCACACTCTTATCTCGGACAATGGTAAACAATTCGATAACGAGGAATTCAAGAAGTTTTGCGATAAGCTTGCTATTCATAAAAAATTTGCCTTACTCGTAAGGCCGCAAGGTCAAGTTGAAGTTGTTAACAAAACCATCAAGCACACTCTAAAGGCAAAACTTGGCGCAGACAAGGGGAATTAGGCCAGCGACCTCCACGAAATCCTATGGGCATACAGAACAACTTCGAGAACCTCTACCTTAGAAACCCCTTTTTCGCTAGCATATGGCTGTGAAGCGATGATCCCTGTGGAGGTAGGAATTGGTTCTCTTTGGAGGGACTTATACAACGAAGCCGACAATGAAGCGCTTATGCGTGCAAGTCTAGACCTAGTTGAAGAACATAGCAGCAAGGTTCAGCTAAGAATAGCGACCTATCAGCAATGCGCGAAGAGGTTCTTCGACTCAAAGGTTAGAAGAAGAGACTTCTGGGTCGGCGACCTTGTTTTAAAGAAAGTTCTCCTCGGTACTAGAGAACCGAGTACGGGAGTTCTAGGACCGAACTGGGAAGGCCCATACCGCATCGCCAAAGTGATAAGACCGGGAACTTATCATCTCAAAAGGCTAAATGGTTTTAAAGTACCCCGAGCTTGAATACCGAGCATCTCTGACTATATTATCAGTAATTCTGAACTTAGTTTTTCCCTGTAAAGATTTTGTTATTTTTCGCAATCTTTGTAAATGTAAATGGCAAGTGTATTATTCTATTCTTTTGTAATAATCTTCGCATGTAATTGTGTTCGTATAGACATGTTATAATTATGTTCGCATAGACTTGTTCTAATGTTATAAATGGTTAGAATGCGATCTCATAGGGTACAGAAATTGTAGGTGCTCGAGATTTAAGATGCATTTCATTAATAAGTACAGCGAACAAGACAAGATCCTAAAATCAAATTACAATTATCTGTCCTGATTCTCGACTCCTGGAGGACCGACGTCATCATCTCAGGGCTAGTCGCCAGCCGCCTGGTCGGCTGTAGGTTCCTCAGGGGCATGTCCCAAAGCTTCTCCCTGATCAAATCCTCTGGCGGCCTCCGCTGCTTCCTCATCCTCGCGCCGCACCATGGAAAGGAGAGTTTCCTGCCAATCCTCCTGGAGGTCAGACATATCAATCTGCGGATTCTTCAGTCGCAAGGCATAGATGGACTCGATCACCCATTCAGCAGCCTTTGCCTCGATCTCCTCTGCTTGATTCTACATCTCTTCGGTCAGTGAACTAACTTTTCCTTAACTTGCTTGGAGTTCGGCCTCGAGAGCCTGCCTTTGCTTCTCTGAGACCTCCCTCTCCTGCTTTGCTCGTAAGGCCCACTGAGAGGTCGTTTTGATCTCCTGATCTTTCTCACCGACTTCCTTGGAGAGCCTGGCTATGGTTCTCTGGAGTTCCTTTATCTCCTCCCGTGCTTCTCAAGCTCGACCTTTTGAAAATCCACCATGTGAAGAGTTGTATCCCTTTCGTTCAGGCACCGGACCACCGATTCAGTGGATAACCTCTTTTTTGCTTTGGGGAATCCTAGGTCCCGTTTGAGCTTCGCATTCTCTTCCTTCATCGCGACCTCTCCCGCAGTAGCTCCCAGCCGAACCTTTACAGGGATAGTTGCATGGAGAGCAGAGCTTGCGAACAAGAAGAACGTCTTTTCCTACAAAGAACAAAAGGGCAAGCCTCGCTGAGGACAGTTCATTTTACCTTGCCTAGGTGTTGGATTGATGTGGACATCAGGTCCACGTGGTCGGAACCCATGAACTCTTCAAATACTTCAGCGAGTTTGCACTCTAGCAAGGCGAAGACCGTCGACTACAAATGATCGGGCAGTTGTCCCATCGAGTCCAACACTAGAGTGTCCTTGACGGTGCCCCTAGTAGGGGTGTCACCCACCGGTTCCTTACCTGACCTCTTTCAAGTTCCTGTGACCTTTCCTTGCCTTGCTTGAGATGCTCTTGAAGCAGTGGGAATGCCTGGTTACGACCTCCCAGACTGAACGTCTAAATCCTCCGGTTCAGACTCTGATTCTTTGACCTGAATTTGTCGCCTCTTCTTGGGTCGTTGGGCCATTGTCTTTTTCTTCGGGCGAGTAATCGAAGGTTGGGAAAAGCATATAGCTTGGGTCGGGGAGCCCGTCAAAGGTTGGAGAGTCTCATCAGGATGCGTCGAAGCCTCCATGTTGCCCTTTTGGCCAGAGGGCCATTAGGAGCAGCTTCGGTAGTCTTAGCGGTCCTCGCTCGAGGGAAAGAAAACTTCCTTTGTCGTGGCGACCTTGGCATCTTCGGAGGCATGGTTGCTGCATATGAAGGTCGTTAGTAAAAAATAGTTCATTGCTCAATAAAAAAGGATCTAGTTAACACAACTCACTTGATGGAAGCTCTAAGGTCGCGTCTACGTTGAAGAAGCCGTACCTCTGCAGATTCACGGTTGTCACGAGCAACTTTGCATTGCGACTCGCTTCGGGCAAGAAACTGAAGGCTACGATTCTATCCCAATCCGTGAGCAGATCCAAACTAGTTGTTTTGTTAACGACTAGAAAAATAAGCGGTTCGTTAGTAAGAAAAACAAAGTCAATGAGCTCGTTAAGGGAAGAGAACCTACTCGGGTCCTAGAAGCAGTAGAGGCCGTCATAACGAAAAAAGAAAAACTTCGTCTCATAAGCCCCCACGTTGCTAGGGTAATTGTGTGTCCCCGCTGCGATAGTAGGTCACCTGGACAAGTAGTAGGAGTCCTTGTCCTTGTTTTTTTTAGGATGTACGAGCAACCGAGTTCCACTGCAGTTAGCTCGCCCAACCCATTCTCGCGACATGCGATGTACATGGCAACCACAATCATGTACGCGTTTGGCGTGAGTTGCATCGGTGCGATCCCGAAATGATCCAAGACTGACATCCCCGCGGATACCGTATTGGTCTATCACCCTATCGAGCTTATCCTTAGTAAGTCCTGAGAAGATCTCTTAGGTGGGACTCATAGAGAAGATCTCTTGGGTGGGACTCACAGGAACATCCTACATGGGACGAACGGTCCCTTTCCTGGATCGTCAGTAATGGAAGGGGTCCTATCCATAGCAGCTCGCAAAAGCGACAAGCAGGGAATCATTTTAGCTCTCGTACACCATTTCGTATGGTGATGTGGAGGAGAAGCGTAAATCCTAGAAAAACCCTAACAAAATGTTTCGAGCTGCCATTCATGGCTCGAACCCAGCAAGAACATTTTCTCTCTGATCAACTACCGGAAAACCAATCATTTATCAACTATTGGGACTAAGAAACAAAAACAAAAAATGATTCTTACCTCTCAAAATATGAAGATGGTTCCTTTTCCTTTGAATGTCAAGTACGTACTGGTTCGAAAGGCAAAGAATCCAAGTTTGCAAAAGTCTTTTGCTCTTTCTGAAAAAATGTGTGGTGACATTGCCTGAAACGAACTGGGTTTTATAGCAAAAGAACTGGCGTTTGGTTTTCCTAAAATCAAATGACATTTGATCGAAAAAATGTACCTGTAGTTGATCGCGACCACGTGTTGTAGATCCACGGGAAAGAAAGGGTGACCAATCACGTTCCAAGAAAACCCAATCGTCGTCCTTCTCCATTGAAAAACCCAAACGACGGCACAATTCTCTTACCGCATTAAATACGCCCCAATCTACATTTAATGCTCTGATAAGAGTATATTGTTTTAGCACGTCACGCATTTAATACGCATAGCTGGCATTAATTACTCATAGGGCACGTTTGTCAGAGTAGAAGGCGCTTCATTAAATATATCCCTTATGAAAATGCGACAGGTAACGTTTGAAGAGATTGTTACGTAGAACACTCCTCGTCTGGCCAGTCATGAAGCGACGTGACTCCTCGGTTCTACCCTATTGGTCGCTAAACGACGTGACTCAACGAGTATTTAGCTTCAAAACAACCCAATCCCTTGTCTAAAGAATTCCAAGTATAATCGAGTCGTAAACTTGAGAAAATCAAAATCAAAAGCACTGATATGGTCTGAGATCAGGTCATTCATCCTTAAGCGAAGACTATATCAGATCACGTGCTGCAGCCAGATCAGCTTCTCATACGAGTCGGGAGGGAATCACCAAAGTTTCCTTGAAGGCATCTTGTCATGGCATGAATTATACTTTCCAAGGTCCGATCCTCGCACCTTAAAAACTAGGGGACTTCTGTTATGCCTGCAAATGTAAGGTTGACACAAGACTCAGTCAGAATAAAAAGTCAGAGCTTAGGTAGGCCGGCGATCGAGAGACGCCACGTCATACAATGATAGAGGCGACATTCTCGTGTTAGAGCAGTGGGTGCGCGTAAGACCAGCCAGGGGCTATAGCGATTCCACGTGTCCAATCCCTGCACCAAATCGCATAAATCACTCTAGAAGGTTGGCAATGGGACATAAAGAAGGATTTGCACGGATAATCCCACCAACTCATAGATTTAGTAATGATAACCTTAATCAATCCCACTATAAATTGAGGGCTCCTCTCTCATTTAACGGATTAGCTAATCTCTCTAAAGAAAAAATAGCATTCACCCTTTTGTATAATCATTTGTAAGTCAGTCCGCTGAACGCGACCTGACCACTATCATTAATGCAAAATCAGTGGATGTAGGATTTGTTTCCTTAGCATCCGAACCACTTGAAACGTTGTTGTCTGTTTTCTTTTTTCTTATTTCTCTTATCCACGTGTGCCTTCTGGGCTAGCTCAGCATTTCACACATGTGTTTGGTTGGTGTCAAAATCACGCATCAACAAAAGGATACAATGCTACAACTCTAGCTTTTGGTTTTAAGGATCAAGCTCATGTTTTGTAGTCCCTTGCCTGTATTTTCTTATTCTCAAATTGGGCCTTCAAGTATATATTAAGGAAGAAACTATATAGATCACGACGAAGAATGCAACATACTCTTACACTGGTAGAGTTCTCATGTTTATGCTTGGAATTGATCTTTCTTGCAATAAACTAACAAGAGGAATTCCTCGTCAAATGGGAAACCTTATCATGCTCATTAGTTTAAACTTGTCACATAACAATTTGGTGGGTCCAATTTGATAATCCGAGGATTATACTGTTTTATTTAGGCTTTTAGGCCGGATTTTAGATACTTCTTAGTTCTTTTATGCCTGAATTTTTACTTAATTCTTTACATTTCGTGTTTCAGGCTAAAATAGACATTTTGAGCAAATAATGAGCGAATTGGAGTTTCTGGACTCAAAAGTAAGCGGATCTCAGAATTTGGGAGAGTTCTGAAGCAGAGTGAAACACTATGAAGCTTGTTCCCATGGGAGAACACCGAAGATAGAAGATTCAAGCAAAGAAGTAAGCGGAAGGCAATTCTGTAATTTTAGAATTCTTCATGGAGGTTCGCCATGGCGAAGTTTGTTCTTCGTCGCGGCTAAATGAGTCACGCACTAGAATCCATTTCACTTTGTCGCCGCAGCGAAGTCTACAAATCCCAGTTTTTGTAAAACGCACAGTTTCATTTTTAGGCAAAGTTTTAGGTTTTTAGGCTAGGTATAAAAGTGAAACTTTACCATTTTGAGAGGGGGTCACGTTTTCCTTAGCCTAGAGCAGCTTTTTCATCTTCTTAGTTTTAGATTTGATGAATTTGTGTTGAAAAGTGAGAAGATTTGGGATTAAATCCGGTGGATTCTTCAATTAGGGGAGATCTCTTATCTTTTCTCTCATTTTTATTATGTTGAACTTTGTGTTTATTGTTTATCTTGCTTATTGTATTGATTTAGCTATGAACTAACCCATTTTGGGTTAGGGTTTTGATGTAGTTCAAATTCTCATGGATTAAGCAATTGATTTTTATTATTTTCATATGCAATTGCAATGATTGTGGGGTTATCCTGTTTTTAATGTTATTAATTGATGAACATGATGAGATTGAGAAATGAGTCATGTTAAACTTCTTGGGTAATCACCATTGTAGTATTAAATGCTAGAGATAAATTTAAGAATCAATGAAATCAATCTAGGATTCTAGGTGCTTAATGAGCTTAGAACTATTAATCTTCAAATTGTTGGGTGCGGAAGTTTAATAGGGAAAGGTAGGAAAACATAGCCTGAAAAGGTATGTTTACACATTAGAGAATTCGATTTATAATCAATGCATGTGAATATGGAAATAGCATAATCAGTAGGTTTAATCCATAGAGTTTGAATGAAATCAAAACCCTACCCGTTTGTTTAAATTGATATTACCTTGTTTTTAATCTTGCTTTCATAATTTAGCTTTGAATATTTAGAAATTTTGTTTTAGTTTTAAGTTTAATTTTCTCCTATTAATTCAAACGAACTCGATTGCTCCAACTTGAAAACAGTAGAAAACTTAGTGCTTAGCAACCAATCCTCGTGGAAACGATACTCACTCATCACTTTATTACTTTGTGCAACTAGTTCACTTGCTATTTATGCATGTTGTAGTTACCTCGCATCACAATTCTTCTGGAATTTTCAAACCTCAAGCAAATAGAGAGTTTGGATCTTTCTTACAACAACTTGAATGGTAAAATTCCTCCTAAGCTTGTTGATATAGTTACTGTAAGTGTTTTCACAGTAGCACACGATGAATTAGCTGGTAAGACCCTGGGATACATTCTCCAATTTGGAACATTTGATAACGGTAGCTATGAGGGAAACCCCTTGCTCTGTGGAAGGCCATTGTCAAAAGTTTGCAATGAAATTGAACCATGATCTTCAATAGTTAATGACCATGAAGATGGTAACGCCATTGATAGTAATGTCACTGATAGTAACTTCATTGATATGAGCATCTTTTATATTACTTTTACCGTGTCTTACATAATTATTCTCTTGGGGTTTATTATAGTCCTTATTGGCGACAAACATGCTTTTTTCTTATTGAGATGTCGATGACTTTCTTCTATTATTTTGTTCTAGATAATTTTTTTTAGCAGTTCTGTCATCATTTCTTTGACCAAAGCTTAGGGGGTTTAAAGTAATTATCCCAAGCTTTAAATATGTCAAATTTCGTTTAATTATTTTTTCTCTTTTGGACTCAATCGAAAATCTTTTCTGAGATCTTGAGATAAAGTGAACCCGACATCTTTGGTTATCAAATTAAGAACATTTAGTATAAGATTATGGTGAAAATTTATATAACCTTACTGATAGACATTAATTTTATGAAAGCAAATAATGAACTGTAAAATGAGATGATCTAAATAAAATAACGACAAGAATTGCATCTTTACAAGATAAATCCACATTGAGTTGCAAGCCACCCCTTTCCTACCCTCTTGGACAATTTTACGTAGAAGCATTCCGATTGAATTGATTTGGGTTTTTGCGTTAAGATTTCATAACTTCTCTAAAAAGGAATAAATTGCAAAATATAGATATCAAAATGTATTTACAGTTCTTAATTAATAAGTGTTTTACGATATATATGGGTTCCATTTATGTATGAGAAAAGTTAAATTTAAACAAATCAAAGGGTAGAAAATTTGTCTCAACATTTCAAAGTCAAAAAGTTAATTAATTTCAACATACAACATAACCCTCTCTCTCTCTCTCTCTCTCTCTCTCTCGATATATATATATATATAAACACTTTTCATAATATGAAAGTAACCTAATTTTTCAAGTTATTTTACCTTATTGAAGTCTTAAACAATATTTTTATTCCTAGACTGGGCCTTGACCTAGTCGAGGGGTTGGTTCCTGAGTCGAGCAGTCTAATTGGGGATGTCAACATGATGCAATAAAATTTTAAATATCTAATAATTAATAAATTTCTAAAATAAATCCATCCAAATCCAAAATCCAAATAGCCTTATAACATAAATAAAATAAATCTAAAATCGAAATCAAAAGAATTTTAAAATTTTTATTATGCCATGTTGATGTCACCAATCTGACCGGTGTAATGTCCACATCAAGTTACGTAGCTTTATTCATGCCCTAATACCTTTAGTTGAATTTTGTTAAAGTTGTCTTAAACAAGTATGAAGAATATTCTTTAAAATGTTATTAGGGGTAAAATGATCATTTCACTCATATTTAGATGAAAGAGTGGTGTTAGAGTCATGAAAGTGACTCTAATCTGGTGATAAAAGACCCTGTGTGATTAAAATGAAATCATATTGAGAATATTAAAGAATTTATGAATTTATTCACGAAAATTGCTTCCTAATATTTTTCTTATGAATTTAACATGTTTGGAATGATTTTGGAAAGGGTATGAGTTGATATTAGGTTATGGTTTACGGATTAGGGGTGATTTTGTCTCATTTATGCTGTTTAGGGGGTAAACTGTCATATTTATAAGGGTTGATTTTGTCACTTTTCAATTATGTAGGGACCAAAGTGATATTTTTTAGGTTGTCTATAAAAAGAAAGCGAAAGGTTGTGAACGTAAGCGCTGTTCATCCATTTTCCAGTGACTCTTCGTCATCTTTTCCGACGAACTCCGGCGACACTCCAACTTCTGCGTCCACCGAGCATCATCATCATCTCGTCAATGCCACCACGATCAAGCACCACCGTTGCGACATTTTGCATTCCGCCGTCGCGACTCTTCATCTTCTAGCCATGATTTTGCCATTTTTCGGCGAACTCCGATAACGTTTGGGCTCCTTGGTGGTCGATCTATCTTCCCTAAGGCGGGATCTATCCTTTGCAAGCTTTAGTCGTCGCAAAAACCGTCGGAATCCGCCAAATCGCCATTGCGCCTCTTCATCTTCCAGCAGCAATCTCGCTCATTTCCGGTGACCTTTCATTTCCCTAAGACCTGATCTGAACTCCCTATCACCAGAGCTTTCCATCGGTACCTTCGGATCCCATTTCCGCCACCATTTTCTAAAGACCCGCCAGAAAATTAACTTTTCCGGCGAGTGCGACTGTCGTATTTCGGGTTGTCCATTGGTCGTTTTTGCCCCTTCTTTGCATCATATCACCGTCGGTTACTTCCTCTCCGCCATGATTAGCTTCATTTCCACCGTTTCACCCTCCGTCATCACCACCATGAGCGGCTGAGTTCCCGGTTGTCTGATACAGCATAGGCGAGATCGGGATTAACTCCATGACTCTGCTCATTAGTTCTCGACTAGTTGGATGAGCCCGATTATAGGACATTTGGTAGTATTGTGTTTCGAATTATATTTGTTTTCGTTTCATGTTTGCTTTCGATACTTTAATATGGTTTGAGCATAATTTGTGATGAATATTGTTGTCCATCGTGATTTAATGTTTTCATAGAACTTGCTGAATGATAAACGTTGGTTTGAAATAATTAAATGATGAATATCGCTTTTCATTACTTTGCATCGATTGTAATTGAGTTGTGTCCAGATTTAATTTCATTTCTACTGTTGTTGCGTTTATTGTGAAGTTGGTTGATTGGAAGATACGTGTTGACAAATTGTATTTGTTAATCGTGTACCAACTAGTGGTATTACCTTATAGTATTTATCGGCGTTCAATGATAGTCTTTAACCAATCGAACTTGAGTGATCGGGTAAGACAGGATAGATTATACCTAGAGTGCCAGAAAGCCATTTCGTTGATTTGCCTTGCCTTGTAGGTTTAGGGGATCGTAGAGGGTGGAGGAGAATTGTGTGAGTTGGTCTCGTGTCGAACCAAAACCGTAACGGCAACGTTTTTATTATAAAGTCTTTATTAGTTTTAATTTCACACTTTTATTATTTGCATTTAGTTTGTTTAGTTTCATTAATCAAATTGCCAATTTCATTTCCACTACTCAAAATACATTAGGTTGTTAGTCTTGCTCCTTGTGGATTCGACCCTGCTTATCGCTAACTACGGTATTTAAGTTTGATTTTGTGACTGTGACGATCGGTTCAACAAAATTTTGGCGCCGTTGCTGGGGAGTAACGTGCTTTTGACTTTGTGTGTTTGGGTAGTCATTAGTTTTTATTCTAGGTTTATTTTAGTCTTTGTTTTTGTTTGTGTTATTTTCTTTGTAGTGATTATTTGTTTGGGTGAATTGTTTAATTTTTGTGTTCCGTTTAGCTTGTCTCTTTGCATTTTTTTTTGGTTAATTATTTTCTTTTTAGGTTGCTTGCGTAATTTCATTTTTACTTCATTTTATTTTATTTTCATTGGAATAGTTTCATTTGTGTTTGTTTTTGTTTTGCAGGAAAATTGCAATGGGGAAAACGCTTCATTGTGTCGTGAGCATTAAAGATCTTGCACGACCCGATTGTGAAATTCTCTTAACATTTGATTTTTTATTCCTAGGATTTAATTTTTGTTCTTAGTATTAAATTCTTTTAGGTTGCATTGATAACTTTTGATTAAGCATATTTGTTGTGTGAAATTTTGTTGGGTATAGTTTTATTAGATTTTAGATTTGTTTTAGTTTTGTTTCGTGTGCTTATTAAAATTTGTTTCTTAGGATTTACACTTAGATAATTTTCTTTGAGATTGTTGTTGTGTTGCTTGTTGAGCCTTTTGTGTGTTTGATTGATGAATGCAAACTAGAAGGTCTTGTCACTACAAGAAAACTGATATTTTGCAACCAATTTTTTAGCAACTAACCAGAATTAGTTGCAGAAATGCTACATTTACCAAGAAAATCAACATTAGTCGAGCAAAGAGGATTAAAATTTTGGGGCCCACATGTTCCAACATTTGGCATCTAAAGTTAATTTTTTGCGACTATTTTGTTAGTCACAGAACCAGTTGCTTTAGTGACTAATAAATTTAGTTGCAATTTTTTCCGGGTGATTTTTCCCTCCAAAATTAGATAATTTGCATCTACATTTTTTGTTACAAAAAACAATTTTTTGCAACTACCCCTTAGTAGCTAAATTAGTTGCGAATAATTAGGGATTTATTAGTAACTATTATGATTAGTTACAGAAAAATGAAATTACCAAAATATCCCATACTTGGACAGTAATTACAAGGGCCCTAAAGTATATACAGCAACTAAATTTGATTTAGTTGCCAATTTAAGTTAAAAAATTCATATTCCCCCCAAATTATTTGTTTCTGCCAGACCTAAATTATAGGCAACTAACACTAATTCTTTACTGACTAAATTTTTAGTTACAAATTGACTTATTTATAAAATAGAATTATATTTCAAAATTAAACAACTAATTAGAACCCTTACTTTTAAAGTTATTTACAGAATACCCTAACCTATATAAAGCAAGCATTTTTGTCAATTTCATATCTCTTCTCCACGCATCTTTGCCCTAGCTTGTTCCCCAAATTTCCCAAACGCACAACCCAAATTTCATATCTTTTTCCCACGCATCTTCATCTCTTCTAACGCGTCTTTATCTTAATCGTTGTTGCCTGAATTTTCGAAATGCAGAACTTGACTTCATCTCTTCTCCACGTATCTTCATCTTTCAATTGATCTTCTTGGCTTCCTTCATTCATCCAATACAAGGCAGTCCCTAAACTCCCATAAGTACAATTTTTGATTCTTTAGTTCTCTCACATTCAGCACATTGAATCTGATTTCAAATTTCTAGAAGCTGATGTATTTTCGTTTATTGACATTGCATTGATTTTCGTTTATTATACATGTCCTTTCTTTGTTCACTTAGAGTTGTTAGTGTGTTTGATAAGAAGATTGAAGTCTTGTGGTGTGATGATAGAAGTTGAAGTATTGGTATGTTTAATTGCTACTACAATATTGGTATTTTTGATAAGAAGTTGAAGGATTGAATTATGGACATTGAAGTTCTATGGTATGTTTGATAGAAGTTAAAGTATTGGTGAACCTAATGGGTATTGCAACTATAGTGTTGGTGTTTTTTTTTTTTTTTTTTTTTTTTTTTTTTTATAAGAGGTTGAAGGTTTTTTTTTTTTTAAATATGTGGTTGAAGTTTAACTAAGGTGATATTAGTATGTTTGATAGAAATTGAACTACTAGTCATTTTTGATGATGGAAGTGTTGGTATCTGTCTTTCGTTAAGTCTGAAGTCAATTTTGAGTTTGCTTGAGGGACGACGTTAAGGACATGAGCAAGCTGCACTCAAAATTAAATCCAAAAGAAGACTAATGTTGCTATTAGTAAAAAGGGAACTGACGTTAAAGAAATGAAGCCTTTGTTTTTGTACTCTGTTAATTGGCAAACTTTGGTTAAAAAGAAGTTATCCCGCCAGTTTAGGGTTTACCTCTTTTAGTTGTTCTGACTTCAGAAGGAAGAGTTTAGTTGTAAGTAAAAATAGTGCTGAAGATGCAATATAGATATGTGCAGACAATATTAAGGAAATTTATAAGGACCCATCAGTTAGCGACAATGTGATGCAGTGGCCACCAGTTGCATGTTATCATGTTTCCTAATAATAAATCCTTTTCATTGTTGAGTATTATCACTCTCCAACATTTTACCAAAACTGTTTTGCATTGGGTTCCATTGATTCAAAACACACTTCTTTTATTCATCCATTAACACATATGCGTTGGTGTGTAGGAAGATAAAACCAAACCAAATGAGGGAGAATAGTGAGAAACAAAATGAACTTACAGGACAAGTCCTTATTACCCTCCCTTTTGTAATTCTTGAATGCATCCAATTTTTTTGAGTGAACCATTTAGTGTTTGGCTGCTTTTGATTGTTTGGCTCACACTCATCTTTCACTATCTCTATTAATCTCAAATTTATATATTCTTGTTGGCTTTAGTAGGGAAACAATTATGTTTTCTAAGTTGTTTGTTAATTATATGCATTTATGTTAATCGAATACGACGGTTTTGGTTTTAAGATAAACTTATTAGCCTAAAAATAGTGTTACATATACAAATTGATATAACATTTCTTATGACTATTTAAGTAAAAGATGTAGTTTAGAGGATGTCTTGCTAAAGTTGGTTGACTAATTTTTACTTACAACAAAAACACTATCACAAGTTTAGAGATTCACACCTAGACATATGGTTGACTAAGCCATGGGATGATGAAAGAATTAACCGTATTTCATTCACATAATAATCCAATTTTACCTTGAATTGTATAAACAAAAGAGTAGTAATATTACAATTATCAATATGGATCAATGCAAAGTACATATCCTCTGAATTATAGACTGATCTTCCTTATCTTTTAGTCATATTGCTTGTTTTTAGGCTGCCTTTGACTTTAATTTTAGCCATTGCTTGCTGATTCATTTAATTTAGAGTGTGGTATTTCTTTTCATATAAGGAAAATGATATATTCTTGATAGATTATAAAATTATAACCTAATTATTTTGTTTTAAAAGGTATTTAAGGATCTTAAAGTTGACTTGAAAACCAAGGCTAAGAAGAGTGCGGGCACCACTGCTACTATAACAAAAAAAAAAAAAAAAAGGTATAAGTTACATAAATTGATATTTAATTAATTTATTGATCATTTATACTCATTTACATTATCACTAGTACTATATTCTTTGTATGAATGAATGTGGTTTGATTGGGTTGAGTATTGTCTTTGTGATAGAACATATTTATGATACTGATTGGGTTAAAGAGTCATGATTGTCATGTCTTGCTACAACAATTGCTGCCCATAGGAATACGTCCATTTTTGCGTCAAGACGTTTGTACTGCACTTGTTGAGTTGTCCTACTTCTTACAACAAATATGTGCTAGGACGTTGTCTGTAAATGATCTAAATAGATTGGAACAAGATATAGTTCTAATTCTTTGTAAGCTTGAAATTGTTTTCCCTCATGCATTTTTTGATATTATGGTTCATTTGGCTGTACACCTTCCATTGGAAGCTAAATTGGGTGGTCCAGTTGGATATCGATGGATGTATCCAATTGAAAGGTTTTTGGGAAAATTGAAAAAATATGTTAGAAACAAAGCTAGACCGGAGGCTTTATTGCAGAGGGTTATTTGGTGAATGAAGCATTAACATTTTGTTCAATGTATCTGTGGGGAATTGAAACTAGATTTAATCGAGTAGAGAGAAATGATGACAGTTTGCATGGACACCCGGAAGGAGTATTATCAGTTTTCTATCAAAAGGCTTGTCCATGGGGTTCAAGGAAGTTAATCGAACTTCTGCCAGATGAATTGCAAAAGGCTCATTGGTACGTCTTGAACAATTGTGAAGAATTGCAACCTTTTCTAGAGTGAGTCCCTTTTTAAGTTTAGTTTGAAACCTGTTGACAAACAAATGTTTTAAATTGTATATAAGTTCAGCCTTATAACATATTCCTGTCTCTTTTCTTTATGTAACAAACAGAGAACACTTAAAAGAGTTAGAGGCCCTAAATTGTGATAACATATTCAAAACACAAGAACAGTTATTTCCTAAATGGTTTGCAGATCGTGTAAGTATACCTTAATCGTTTATAAAACATACAAAACAAGGTTTACTATGTTTTAGGTTATGCTTAATGATTTTTATGGTGAATTAAGTGGTGTATTAGAGTTAAATTATGTTAATGGGTTTCGGGTTATGTTATTCAAGTGTAATTGGTTTGACATTGATGCAAAAAAGACGAGGATACAAAAAGATTATCATCTCACTTGTATTAATGTTGGGAAATTGTGGTATGAAAATGATCTTTTTATACTTGCCATTCAAGCTCAACAAGTATTCTATGTTGATGATTACAAACTTGGGACTAATTGGAAAGTGGTTCGAAAAGCTCAACATAGAAACCTATGGGATGTACCAGAGATGGATAACACAAATGAAGAAGAGGAGGATATTGTTCCTGTACAAGAAGATGAGTTTGAAAGGGAACATTTCATTAGACATGATGTTGATCTTGACTTGGTTGATGTACTGTAACAACTGCTGAAAACTAGTACAATGCATGCATAATAACAATAGAAAATTGGGCCCAAAGTTTTCTTTTCATTTCAATTCATATTTGCAAAAGGTCTAAACATTCACAAAGCATAGAAATCTCTATTTAAACCTCCATACATGGCATATCACATGTATATCACATACATACATCATTTCTACCAAAACCCTAATCAAGAGAATTCTTAAATCTCAACTTGGGTTGGGGTTTACTTACCTTGTTATGGAGAGACTTCACCAACTCTTCATTTGCCTTGTTTTGCTTGACTTTTTCTCTACTCTTAACCAAAATAACAAAAACCCTCAAATTCCAAAATAACTTAAAACTCACAAATCACACAACTTAAGTAGAAATCCTTACCTTAGAAAGCCTTAGGTTGCTTTTCTACCCCAAATCACTTCAAAAATCCCTTGGAACTCCTTGATCAAAAGAAAAGAGAAGTTGAGAGGAAACAAGAGAAGAAAGTGGCGTTGAAGAAGAAGAATGAGGGGTTTGCTTACTCTTAATTCCTTTTAATGAAATTTATACCCAAGCATTCCCATTTTGCCCTTACTCTTCTTTGGGAATTCCATCTATATCCTTTGATTCATTACAAACTCACCCCCATATCAACATATTCTCCATGAAAAATCCTTACAATTTACTCCCCACTTTTCCTGCTAATTAGGGGTAGAATGGTCAAATTGCCCTTAGGGAAGAAAATATCTAAAACTTAACAAACAATTTAATCGGCTGTCGCCGGCTGGCCGTCTGGCTGAGCCTTCCCCGTGGCTTCACCACTTCTTCTTCGCCCCGTTGCACAGATCGAACTTCTTCCGTTTTCAACCAATTTCAGGCAAGTATTCAACACAACACTCAATATTACCAAAAACCAACTTAAATAAGAGCGAAAGAAGGAACAACAACTACGTACCCTCAAGTGGGGCGTTACAATTCTTCCCCTTAAAAGAATTTCGTCCCCTGAAATTCATGCAAATAACTCTGGGAAGCGATTCTGCATGTCCCGTTCTACCTCCCAAGTGGCCTCTTCCACTTTGTGATTCCTCCAAAGAACCTTCACTAGCGGAACACTCTTGTTCCGAAGTTCTTTAACCCTTCGATCTAAGATCTGAACTGGACGTTCTTCATATACTAGATTCTCTACTTCAACGCCCTCTATCCTCGTGGATGTGGAGGGGATCACTTACATATTTCCGTAGCATCGAGACATGGAAGACATCATGCACCCTGTCCATGCTAGGTGGTAGTGCCAATCTGTAGGCCACCTTTCCCACTCGTTGCAAGACCTCAAAAGGACCTACATACCTCTGCTAGCTTCCCTTTGCTTCCGCGCATTACTCGCTTGTAAGGGGAAACTTTGTAAACACTTTATCGCCCACTTGGAATTCTACCTCTTTCCTTTTCAAGTCGGCATAACTCTTCTGTCTATCTTGGGCTTGTTTCATTCTATTTTTGATCAACTTCACATCTTCTACTAGTTTCTGAGTCATTTCTGGCCCAAGAGCGGTACTCAACTCATCTTTTTCGCCTACTTCATCCCAATGTAGCGGAGACCTACACCGTCTACCATACAAAGCCTCGTAAGGCGCCATTCTAATTGTAGACTGATAACTGTTGTTGTAGGCAAATTCCACCAAGGGTAACATCTCATGCCAGGATACTCTATAATCCATGCAACAGGGCTTCAACATATCCTCGAGCACCTGATTCGTTCTCTCGGTTTGGCCATCCGTCTGAGGATGATAGGCAGAACTGAATGCTAAACGGGTACCCAAACTCCTCTGTAAACTTGTCCAGAAGGCTGAAACAAATCTGGAATCTCTATCTGACACTATAGTCTTGGGCACACCATGCAATCTGACTATCTCCTTGAGGTATATCTGAGCCAATTGATCTGTAGTGGTACTTTCCTTTACTGGAAGGAAATGGGCTGACTTGGTTAACCTATCCACAATCACCCATATGGCATTACACCCTTTCGCACTCTGGGGAGACCGGTGATAAAATCCATTGAAACGCTTTCCTATTTCCACTCTGGAATACTCAATGGCTGAAGCAACCCTGACGGCCGTTGATGTTCTGCTTTCACCTGCTGACAAGTTAGACATTTAGCCACAAACTCTGCAATGTCTTTCTTCATACCTGACCACCAATAGCCTTTCTTTACATCCTGATACATCTTGGTTGCTCCCGGATGAGCGGTGTACGGTGTGTCATGAGCCTCCATAAGAATTTTCTGTTTCAACTCCTCATTTGGAGGAATGCACAACCGATTTCTGAAATAGAAGACACCATCTCTCACAAAGAACTCTGCTGTCTTGCCCTCACGCACTTGCTGAACTGTTTTCTGACACCACTCATCAGCCATTTGCTTTTCTCTAATTTCCTATAGTAAAGAGGACTGTACCTCTAGACTGGCAATTCTTCCCGAAACCACTTCAATCTGCTCATTAGAAAATTCTTCTATTAACTCTTCCTGCCTGGTAAGCCGGAAAACATGGGCTTTTCTACTCAAAGCATCGCTACTTACATTGGCTTTCCCGCTTGGTACTTGATCTCACAATCATAATCCTTAACCAGTTCTAACCACCTCCTTTGCCTCATATTCAACTCCTTTTGAGTGAAGAAGTATTTTAGACTCTTATGGTCGGTGTAGATATTACTCTTCACACCATAAAGGTAATGCCTCCAAATCTTTAAGGCAAAGAACACGGCTGCTAATTCTAAATCATGCGTAGGGTATCTGGTCTCGTACTCCTTCAATTGACGAGAAGCATAAGCTATAACCCTACCTAACTGCATTAGCACGGCACCAAGTCCCTGCAGCGAGGCGTCTGTATAAATATCATATTCTACACCCTCCTGTGGTAACACTAATACAGGAGCTGTTGTTAACCTCTTCTTCAACTCTTGAAAGCTTTCTTCACATGCCGCCACTGCATAAAAGGAGTTTTCTCGCTTGGTTAGAGTCACAACGGTTTAGCCAATCGAGCGAATCCCGCTACAAATCGCCGTAGTAACCTCGTAAGCCTAAGAAACTCCCGATTTCTTTCACCTGTTCTCGGCTCGCCATTCCAGATTGCTCGCACTTTACCTGATCTACCGAAATCCCTTCCTTCGACACGGTATGACCCAGGAATATCACTTGGTTCAGCCAAAACTCACACTTAGAAAATTTAGCACACAACTTCTTTTCTCTCAGCCGTTGCAATACTAATCTCAAGTGTTTCTCATGCTCTTCTCTTGACTTTGAGTAAATTAGAATGTCGTCGATGAAGACAACAATAAACTGATCCAAATACTCATGGAATACCCTGTTCATCAAGTCCATAAAAACTGCTGGGGCATTAGTCAAGCCGAAAGGCATCACTACAAATTCATAATGCCCATATCTGTACGAAAGGCGCTTTAGCCACATCTTGCTCACCCACTTACTCGATGGTACCCGAACCTCAAATCAATTTTGGAGAACACTGCCGCTCCTTTCAACTGATCAAAAAGGTCATCTATTCGGGGTAGTGGGTACTTATTCTTCACTGTAACTTTATTCAACTCCCTATAATCAATACACATCCTTAGTGATCCATCCTTCTTTTTCACAAAGAGGAATGGAGCTCTCCAAGGAGAATGACTTGGTCGGATAAAACCTTTATCTAAAAGCTCTTGGAGTTGCTTCTTTAATTCTTGGAGCTCAGCTGGGGCTATTCGATAAGGAGATTTAGATATTGGTGCCGTCCCTGGTGCTAGTTCGATACTAAATTCTACCTCCCTCTCTGGAGGCAAACCCGGTAACTCTTTCGGAAACACATCTAGAAAGTCTCGAACTACTGGCACCCTCTGAATCTCTAAATGTGGAACATCACCACTCTGCACTACATGGGCGATATATCCCGAACACCCCTTTTTCAACATCTTCCTGGCTTTCACGCTACTAATCAGCATGCTCAACTGATGGCCTTCTCCAAAACTAAACTTATCTCCACTATCGAGGTTAAACCTCGCCTTCTTCTTCCGTAGTCAATCTCTACTCCATATCTCCCTAGGAAATCCATGCCCAAAATCACATCAAAGTCGGGCATATCGAAAACTATTAAGTCAACGGTTAACTCTCTACCCTGGATCACTAAGGACTCTCTTAACAAGATCTCTTGAGTCACAAAGACTCACCCCATCGGTAGTTCTATCTTAATGGGTTGAATCGTCTAGTAGGTTTCAAACCTAATCTCTCAAGCATCCCATAAGATATGAACGAATGAGTAGCGCCTGAATCAATTAAAGCGTATAAAGGGACTGAATGAAATAATAATCACAGACCAAGAACGGCTAATGGATCGCCTCGCCCCCTTCCCCGTACCACAAGAAAACTCGGCATTCGCAGCACCCTCCGAACCCTGAGTGGTTGGTGGAAGAGGAGCTTTACAATCTCTCATCATGTGCCCTGGCTGTTGGCACCTATAACACACTCTCTGATCCCTCAGACATTCTCCCGGGTGATTCCTCCCACATTTAGGGCAAAGAGGAAACCCTTCCGTCCGAGGTCGTTTACTCTTCCACTCTTTTCTATTCCGTCTATACCGAAACTTCTTTTTTCTGATTCTTCATGTCTTTACCTTTTACACCCTCATGTTTCTCTCTCCCGAGGAGCGGAGGGTAGCTCCTTCCGGTCCCTCCCGCCGAGGATTCTACGGGGAAGATTTTATTCTCAAAATCTCCGCCTTCATCGCCCGCCTCAAAGCCTCACTATAATTTCGAGGAGGGTGGAGCTTGTCATTATATCCCGGGCTATCTCCTCAATCCATGCACAAACTTATCCCTTCTCAAGGCCGGGAGTGCTAACTATTCCGGTGCAAACCTTGCAAGAGAGTTGAATCTCACCGAGTACTCTTTCACGCTTAGTCCCTTGTCAGAATCGATAAATTCTTGGACCTTCTCATGAACTTGGTCCTCTGTTTCTATACTCGGCCTCAAACTCTTGCCCGAACTCTTCCCACGTCATTATGTCACGTCCATGAGTTTCTTCCATTAATTCCCACCAAATTCGGTATCACCCCGAAACAAGAAACTCGCATACCGGATCTTCTCCCTTCCCGACATGGGAAATAAACTCCGTGGCTCGTTCTACGACTCCAAACCACTTTTCTCGCTATTACCGGATCTATAGTACCCTTTAAACTCGAGGGTTGATGCCGACTAGAAAGACCGTAAATTGGTTCCACTGCTCAGACGGGGAGGTATTGGTTGTCCTCCTTCGACATTTGTAATCAAGGTGCACTGCACGGGGGTACAACTCTCCCCCGAGTTTCGCCATGACTTGTCGTATAATTCCCCCTGATTCTAGCTTCATCCAAGGGAGGGGCGTAGACTCTGGTGGGTTAGAAGGTTCTCCTTCATTCACCACACTCTTACCGCGATTTCGATAACTACGCCTCATCTACAAAATAATCGCACTAATGAACTCAAGAAACAATTACTGTAAGGAAAGAATTACTCACACATTCGGTTATAGGACGTCGTGGCGATGAGAATAGTACACTGTTCAATCCCCAAAATCTTTGCTCGATACCAAAAATGTAACAACTGCTGAAAACTAGTACAATGCATGCATAATAACAATAGAAAATTGGGCCCAAAGTTTTCTTTTCATTTCATTTCATATTTGCAAAAGGTCTAAACATTCACAAAGCATAGAAATCTCTATTTAAACCTCCATACATGGCATATCACATGTATATCACATACATACATCATTTCTACCAAAACCCTAATCAAGAGAATTCTTAAATCTCAACTTGGGTTGGGGTTTACTTACCTTGTTATGGAGAGACTTCACCAACTCTTCATTTGCCTTGTTTTGCTTGACTTTTTCTCTACTCTTAACCAAAATAACAAAAACCCTCAAATTCCAAAATAACTTAAAACTCACAAATCACACAACTTAAGTAGAAATCCTTACCTTAGAAAGTCTTAGGTTGCTTTTCTACCCCAAATCACTTCAAAAATCCCTTGGACCTCCTTGATCAAAAGAAAAGAGAAGTTGAGAGGAAACAAGAGAAGAAAGTGGCGTTGAAGAAGAAGAATGAGGGGTTTGCTTACTCTTAATTCCTTTTAATGAAATTTATACCCAAGCATTCCCATTTTGCCCTTACTCTTCTTTAGGAATTCCATCTATATCCTTTGATTCATTACAAACTCACCCCCATATCAACATATTCTCCATGAAAAATCCTTACAATTTACTCCCCACTTTTCCTGCTAATTAGGGGTAGAATGGTCAAATTGCCCTTAGGGAAAAAATATCTAAAACTTAACAAATAATTTAATCGCTGCCGCCGCGCTAAGCAACTCTCGCCGCCGCAAAACTGTCCCACAGCCTTCCCCGTGGCTTCACCACCTCTTCGCCGCGGCGAAGATTCTTCGCCTTGCCAAGCACCCTTCAGTCGAACTTCTTCTGTTTTCAACCAATTTCGTGGGCAAGTATTCAACACAACACTCAATATTACCAAAAACCAACCTAAATAAGAGCGAAAGAAGGAACAACAACTACGTACCTCAAGTGGGGCGTTACATGTAACAATTACACATGTTGGAGCTGAAGTAGTGGGAGATGATGCCAATGTTGATGTTGAAGAAGAAGATGATACGTTGATTGATTATTGTACTAATAATGAAAATGATTTAATGCATGATTTTGATAACAACTTCTGATGGTATGCTTGTATGATTATATGTACTCTTTACTATTTTTTGAATGTGCAAATATAGTTAATGATCTAATTTCGTGAGATTAATTGTATAAAGTGACTTATATCTTACCTGGTACGTTTTCTCTTATGTTGATGTTTGTAGATTCCGAAGATGGCTCCTGGTACAAGAAGGACCCTAGCTAGACGTGCAAATGTTGTTCCACAGAATCATAGTCCTGTACCGACACCTGAAATTGTTGCAATCACTGGTAAAGTTATGATATTGGTCCATATAAGCATACTGAAATATATACTTGGATTTTAGATATCGAGTACAATGTTTGTTTAAAATTTAAGAATACATTTTACTTTACCAACATGTAAACCGTCCTTGTGATAACATAGTATTTATTGCTTATGCATTATTTTGATTTTGTAGAGAATATTGTGGCAAAGAACGTGAGAGGGAAGAGTAGAGGAGTTGGCTATGAAAGAATCCTACAACAGTTAGTCAAAGTTGCATGTAGACTTTCAAAAAGAAGATAGAGTACCTACTAGAGTAAATGCATCAAAGTTGAGTACTGAGGTAGGAATAGTTGCGAGGAACTATGCCCCTGTAAGAGTGCTTACTTGGAAGAAAGTTCCCTATGATGTCGAAAAACAAATGATTGCTCGTATCACGGTAATGTAGTTTAATATCATTATCCATATTGTCATACTTCCTTATGAAAATAATATATAATACCCATATAAGTTTAATGCATGTACATTATTGATGAATTTAGACCAAGTTTGACATTGATGTCACGGAGCCCCATGTACTGAAATGGTTGAAGCACAAATTGTGTAAGAGATTCAATAGCTTCCAGAGTGCCCTACACAAGAAATTCAAAGCATATGCTACTAAGGAGGAAGCATTACAGAATAGACCAGAAGAAATTAAAGATCCTAATGATTGGATATATCTTTGTGACCTTTTTTCTAGTGAAAAGTTTCAGGTAAGGTCAACATGGCTTTTAATGTTATTATATATGTATTGCATTTTAATTTCCTGATTTTATGGTGTTAGACATGGTCAAAAACTTATTCTGAGAATCGGTCGAAGATGAGGTGTAACCACCACGGTGGTTCCAAGAACTTTATCCAGCACAAAAAGGAAAAAGGTATTTAATATGATTCACCTATAAAAATATACAACTTTGTTGTCATGTTTACTAAATTTATTTCAATTTATGGTCAATGACGATATGAATTGTTAAGGAGCACCAACTTGGGGAATCTGTCGATCCTATACAATTATTTCATGACACTCGTTGGAGCGCGGAGAAAGGGTGGATTAATGAACAAGCAAGAGAGCTATATGTAAGTTGATCATCTTTCAATTATCGATATATGAAATGTCTTACCATTCAATTGGGTATAAAAGTATTGTTTTTTCGTAACTGTTCCATACTGTGATGCTTTTATTGTTTTAATTTGAGTCTCATTGCATTTCTCTATCATCTTTTGATCACCTGTAATTATGTTGCTGCTTGTGCATTTGTTTGATATTGGCATTTAGTTTTCCCGAGTGTTACCAAACTTTTTGTAACTTTGTTGTGGTTTGCTATTGATATGTTACAAACGCGTGAGGGATAAGGCTGAAATTTAACTTGTGTTATATTGTTTCTCTTGATTGAACTTAACGCTTTGTATTTTTTAAAGTGAAAGTTGGAGTTTCTTCTAGTAGGAAAACCTGTTTCATGGTTTATAACTGCTTTGGATTGAACTTAATAGTTTGGATTTTATGATGTAGATATTATTATTGTCTGAATATATAATCTGAATGTCGTATAGCTGAACTTGGACAGATGAGATTAGATTTTTTTTTTTTCTATATTTTTTGTGTGTGTGAAGTCTTCCTTCATGGAATTGAGATTCAGCTTGATTGAAACCACCTAAATCAGAATGATTTAAAATTGTGCACATCATCTTGTGAAATGAATTTTGTTATTTTTGAAATATTTAGCTTCATGATTGCTAAAGATCATGTATGTTAGTGGAGTTTTTACAGTGTGGTAGTGTATGTCCTTGGGAGCTCTGGTAGCAATGGCAGAGAACCATGGCTTTGGTTTGCCTCTTGCAGAATTAAAACACTTTGAAGATGGGAAATGCATATGTACAAATTTATACTTCTTGATGAGTAGTACTGAACTAATCAACTTCCATTCCGTATCACCATAGCACCCTTGCCACATCACTTTTATGATATCTAGAAAATGCAACAGCCCTTATCTTTCCAATTTCTTAGCAAGTTTATGCATGGATATGTGAATGTAAATTTGTTGCTTATATGTGTATAAGAAAAACTTTATGTCAGAATTTGCCTTTTAGTATTAGATTGATAATGTTTGAGATACTTGCTTCTCTACTCCATCAAATTTATTTTTGTTTGGTGCTACAGTATTCTTTTATGTTGCTATTTAGTTTGTTGGTTGACTTATTGATTATGCATTCAATTGATGGCAGGAAAAAATGATAGAGCTACAAGATGAAACACAAGCAGGGGAAAGTGAAAAAATAGAAGCTGAAATATGTGAGGAAGTTCTGGGTAAAGCTTCCGGATTTAACCAGAATTTTGCATTTTCACAGATTGAGCATCAATCCACTACAGCAGAAGCAGAGTTAAGGTGCACAGTGCAACAACAAGAAAATAAGATTAAACAGTTGGGGATCAACAAAAAGAGAAAATAAAAAGCCTGGAACACCAACAATTTGTCTTGTTGGAGATGATGAAGCAGCTAACTATAGCCCTTGAACTACAGCAATCTGATAAAGCTCCAACTCGATAGCACTTGCCATCTCCAATTGATGAAGACTCGTCCTCATCAGCTACAGCTATTTCAAATACCGCAACTGGTGACACTTGACATGCTAACGGTATTGATGGTTATTTTTTTGTTGTATGGGTAGTAGATATTTTGACATGGGGGTATAACCATCTTTTTAGGATTGTTTGCATACATGTGTTAGATGGTGTACATGGGGTGGGCATTTTTTTGTTAGTTATGCACAAATAGATAGGTACTAGGGAAAATGTGGGTGCATGCTATTCTTTTGGGTTATGCACATGTGATAGTGCATTTTGGATTTTTATTGCTCATCATGCATAAAAATCCATGTATGGACTATATATATATATATATGTATGAAAATATGATATTTGATTTAGTGATCAGTTTTTTATATTGTATCCATTATTTTGTTGATGTTGAATGTATAATGTAGGTTAATACGAAATGCTCTAAAAAAAAACACATTCTGCAACGAATTTTTTAGTAGGAAAAAGTCATTTAGCATAATTGCATTCCGCTAAAGGTCAATATGAAATGCTCTAAAAAAACACAATCTGCAACTAATGTTTTAGTAGCAAAAGGTAATTTAGTATAATTGCTTCCACATTTAGCGTCTAAAAAATAGTCGCGAAAACTTTTTGGATTTCACATTCAGCGTCTTAAATGATTACAATTAACCACTAAATTTTAGTCACCAAACGATACATTCGTCTACTAATAAAATAGTCGCGAAAACTTATTAGATTTCACATTCAGCATCTAAAATGACTATAATTAACCACTAAATTTTGGTCACCAAAAGATACATTCGGCCACTAATAAAATAGTCATGAAAACCTATTGGATTCCACATTCAGCGTCTAAAATGACTATAATTAACTACTAAATTTTGGTCACCAAAAGATACATTTGACCACTAATAAAATGGTCGCGAAAACCTATTGGATTCCACATTCTGCGTCTAAAATAACTATAATTAACTACTAAATTTTGGTCACCAAAAGATACATTCGGCCACTAATAAAATAGTCGTGAAAACCGTTTGGATTCTACATTCAACGTCTAAAAGTATTACAACTAACCACTAAATTTTGGTTACTAAAAGATACATTCGTCGACTAATAAAATAGTTGCGAAAACCTTTTACGAAATTACCCTTACACCTTTGGCGTCTAATTTTTGTGGGATTCGCGACAAATTATTAGACATAAAAGGTACATTTTGCAACTAATTGATTAGTTGCTATACAATTTTACCAAATTACCCTTGAACTTTTAGCGTCTAAGTTGGGGGACTATTTTGACTAGCATTTAGCGACTATTTTACTAGTCACAAAAAAAAAAAAAAAATTTCCGCATCTAAACAAAAATTTAGATGTGCAAAAAATCTACAACAGCGATACTACAAATAAGGGATGGCTACCAAATTTAGAAGCAAAAAATGGCTTAGCGTCTAAATATGACTTTCTGCGTCTAATTTTGCTAGACGCAGAATGCCAGTTTTCTTGTAGTGTGTAACGAAGAGTTATTACCTTTGAATCTTGAAATTGAACGCACTTGTAAGAGGAATAGTAAACAAGCATGTAGAATGGCTGACCAGGATGAACCTGCACATGTGCCCCTTAGCCAACATTTCGCACCCACCACCTACACTTTAGCCTCATGTATCCGTATCCCTAATGTCCAGACACAACACTATGAGATCAAAACTAGTGTCATCCAATTGTTGCCAATTTATTATGGGAATTTGAATGAGGAGCCATACAAACACTTAGATGAATTTTTAGAGGTTTTGCTCCACAGTTAGACTTCAATATGTGAATGAAGATGTCGTGCGCTTAATTTTATTCCCATTTTCACTTAAGGACCGAGCCAAATAGTGGCTCAATTCTTTGGCAGTAAGGTCTATTATCTCTTCGACCCAAATGCAACAAGGATTCCTAAAAAAGCATTATCCCATTGGTAAAACCAATAGCATAAGACGAGCCATTACTAGTTTCGCTCAACTTGATGGCGAGGAATTTTATGAGAGTTGGGAATGTTTGAAGGAAATGCTTAGGAAGTGTCCCCATCACGCAGTCCCTAGGTGGTAATTAGTTCATAGTTTTTATGACAGACTGACCGAGAGGCATAGGAATATGGTAGACGCCTCTTGTGGAGGAATATTTATGCACAAGGACGAGAATGAGTTATGGCAACTCTTCGAGACCTTAAGTGAAAATTCAATGCACCACATTTTTGTGTCTAGAATGCCTATCTCAGGGCAGCCATCTAAGAAGGGTGGCGTGTATGAGGTGTCACAGTTAGAGGACATTAGTTCTAAGTTAGAGGTGTTGGCCCATCGATTTGACCAGTTTGTATCTATACAAGGGCAACCCTCTACACAATCATCTCAGCAGGCGAATCAGGATGTTTTTGCCATGCACTCCACTCTTCACCATCCAATTGAGGAACCCGCCCCTGACCCTTTTAAGGAGCAAGTGTAGGTTGCACAAGGCTTCCAGATTCGGAGTGATCCATACTATAACATGTACAATCCTGGGTGGCATATCCACCCTAATTTTTCATGGAAGCCACAACCACCTCAGAATGTCCCCAATAATATGCCATACAGGAACAATCCTTCCAATCAGCAAGACAATTATAGGGAGCAACCTTCAATCCAACCACCCATTCAACCTAGGATCCCACCTCCCGTCAGCAGCCCACTCCAGTGCCTAGTTCACTAGAATCAATGATGGCTCAAATGCTCCAAACCATGCAGGAGCAAAAAGCCAACATGAATGCTAGGTTCCAAGATTTAGAGCGGAATACCCAACTTCTACATTCTCATTCCTAATTCATTAGTAAGCTAGAGACCCAGATTGGTCAAATAGCCGAAGCAGTCAATAGGAGGGAACAAAGCCAATTGCCTAGTCAAGTCATAGGTAACCCTAGTGGTTCTTCTCAACAGAGAGGGTTTTTCGAACAAGTTAAGGCCGTGATGACTCTTCGGAGCAACCAAGAGCTAATTAGGCCTAAGAAGGAAGTAAAAGTTCAGGGTAGAGAAGAGGAAGGGACCAAGCCAAAGAGAGTGAGAGTGAGCCACTTGTAGAGTCGAGTGTTCAGAGACCAGGTAAGGGGAAAGTTGGGGAGAATGAACCATCCCCTGCATCGTACGTATCGAGAGCACCCTTTCCTTAGTGCTTAGAGTCCCCAAATGTTCCCACTACTAGGAAAAGTGCTAGGATGGAGGAAATGACTGAGTTGTTTAAGCAGGTACAGATTAACATTCCACTCTTAGATGCCATTAAACAAGTACCTGCTTATGCTAAATTCCTCAAGGGCTTGTGCACGCAAAAGAGGCGAATGAAATCTCACACACCCAAGACTGTACATTTACCGGAAAATGTAAGTGCAGTTGTCTCAAATCGCATTCCCCTGAAGTTAAAGGATCTTGGAGCTCCTGTTATTTCTTGTGTGATAGGTAATGTCACGACTGATAGAGCACTCTTAGACTTAGGGGCGAGCGTGAACTTATTACCCACTTCCGTGTATGAACAGTTTAACTTAGGTGAGCTTAAGTCTACTAAAGTCATCCTGCAGTTAGCTGACCGATCGGTCAAAATGCCTAGGGGCCTAATTGAGGACGTGTTAGTTAAAGTTGACGAACTATATTTTCTGGTGGATTTTCTTGTCTTAGATATGGAGTATATGAGCAATGGAAGTATGCCACCAAGGGAGACTTTTTCTAGCAACGGCAAATGCTTGCATTAACTATAGATCAGGAGAGATGGAATCTTTTGAGAATAGGAAACTGAGACTTAATGTGTTTAATACTGGTTTAGGACAGATGCGTGAGGACGATAACGAGTGTTTCATGGTTGATGTTATTGACAGTCTAATGGAGGCTCACGCCCCACAGATGTTATGTGATGATGCGATTTACACTCTTATGAATCTGTTTGTTGAGGAGATATGTAGCTTGAGTGTCATGTCTGAGATTCAGGAGGTTAGTGTGTATATGACTAGGTCGCTCACTCTAGAGCATCGACCTTGGAACATCAAGTATGAACCCTTACCACTTTTGTCTGAGACAACACAACCGAGGTCAATTGAGTCTCCACTAGTCTTGGAGTTGAAGGTCCTGCCTGATACTCTAAAGTATGTTTCCCTAGAACCCAACAAAACCTTACCCGTGATCATTGCCGCCAACTTAGATAGTGAGCAAGAGGAGAGATTACTGGCGGTCTTGACAACACATAAGGAAGCAATCGGTTGGTCGGTAGTTGATTTGCGAGGGATTAACCCTTCTTTGTGCATGCATCACATATTTTGTGAAGAGAATGTTAAACTAGTGCATGACGCTCAAAGAAGGTTAAACCCAAGCATGAAGGAGCTGGTGAAGAAAAAGGTGATCAAATGGCTTGATGCGAGTATCATCTACCTTATATCCGATAGCCAATGGGCGAGTCTGACCCATGTTGTACCTAAGAAGAGTGGTCTCATCGTTGTTGAAAATGAAAAAGGTGAGTGAATTCCTATCGTACTCCCACAAGATGGAGAGTTTGCATTGACTATAGGAAGCTCAACCTAGCCACTAGGAAAGATCATTTTCGGCTCCCATTTATTGACCAAATCCTAGAAAAACTTGTAGGGCAAGCTTTCTATTGTTTTCTGGATAGCTATTTTGGACATAACCAAGTACCAGTTGCCCCCGAAGACTAAGAAAAGACCACGTTCACATATCCTTTTGGTACGTTTGCCTTTCATCGCATGCCTTTCGGGGTTATGCAATGCACTGGCAACATTTCAAAGGTGCATGTTATTGATATTTTCTGACATGGTGGGTCAATTCCTTAAGTCATCATGGATGATTTTTCTATGTTTGGTGCATCTTTTGATGATTGTCTCGAAAAACTGGAGTTGGTGTTGAAACATTGTAAAGAGACAAATCTTGTTCTTAGTTGGGAAAAGAGCTATTTCATGGTTCAAGAGGGAATTGTCTTAGGTCATGTAGTTTCCAAGAAGGGGAAAGCAGTGGATAAGGCAAAGGTAGAGTTGATTTCTCAACTACCACCACCTTCGTCGGTCAAACAAATTAGATCTTTCTTAGGCCATGTAGGATTTTATAGGCGTTTCATCCAGAATTTTAGCAAAATCTCTAAGCCTTTGTGTGATTTGCTTGCTAAAGATGTGTCATTTGTTTTTGATGACTCTTGTATGATTGCCTTTACCATTTTAAAGGAAGCGTTGACCACAACACCTATCATGCAACCTCCTGATTGGAACCTACATTTTGAAGTGATGTGTGATGCGTCGGACTATGCCATTGGTGCAATCCTTGGCCAACAGGAGAATAAAAAGCTCGTTGTGATCTACTACGCAAGCAAGACCCTCTCCGATGCTCAATGTAATTACACCACTACCAAGAAAGAGTTGCTTGCAGTAGTGTTCTCCCTTGATAAGTTTCGGTCTTATCTTCTTGGGTCTAGGATAGTTGTCTTTACAGACCACGTTATAGTTAGGTATTTATTAGAGAAGAAAGACACTAAGCGTAGACTAATTTGATGGATTTTGTTGTTGCAAGAGTTTGATCTAGAAATCAAAGATAAAAAGGGTAGTGATAATATGGTCGCCGATCACTTGTCTAGACTCTTTACAAAGTGTGTCCCTGGTCAATGTTTGAATGACTCTTTCCCGAATGAGCAATTATTTGTAATATCCCAATCCAAAGCACCTTGGTATGCCCATATAGTCAATTACCTGGACGTAGGACAATTACTATTAGGGTGGACCAAAGCTCAGAAAGATCATTTTTTTGCAACCATCAAGCATTATTTTTGGGAAGACTCGGGCCTTTTTAAGGTGTGTGCAGACCAAATAGTTAGGAGATGTGTTCTCGACCATGAGTTTAGTAGTGTACTTGCATTTTGTCATTCTTATGCTTGTGGTAGTCATTAAAGTGGCAAGAGAACCTCTTTAAAGGTCCTCTAGTATGGTTTTTATTGGCCCACTCTTTTTCGTGATGCATTCTTTTATTGTCGTACTCGTAATTCATGTCAAAAAGTAGGGAATATTGGTAGACGAGATATGATGCCCCTGAATCCTATTTTGATTGTGGAAGTGTTTGATATGTGGGGTATTGATTTTATGGGTCCATTTTCCTCATCTTTTGGCTTTGAATATATCTTGCTTGCAATGTATTATATGTCTCAATGGGTAGAAGCCATTGCCACTAGGACCAATGATCACAGGGTGGTCGTCAACTTTGTTCAATCGCACATCTTTAGCCGTTTCGGTCATCTGCGTGCCATCATCTGTGATGGTGGCTCGCATTTCACTAATAGGCACTTTGGCTCACTATTGAAAAAGTACTCAATCACCGATCGAGTTGCCACACCTTATCACCCTCAAACTAGTGGACAAGTGGAATGTGTTAATAGGGACATTAAGACCATCTTAGAGAAAATGGTACGACCCAATCGTAAGGATTGGTCGGTGCGTCTGGATGATGCACTTTGGGCCTATCGAACCACATATCGTACCCCTATTGGCATGTCCCCTTATCAGTTAGTTTTTGGGAAAGCATGTCATTTACCTGTAGAACTTGAACATAGAGCATATTGGGCCATAAGGAAATTCAATTTTGATATGACCACGGCCGGTGACCATAGGAAACTTCAACTTTCGGAGTTAGATGAGCTAAGACACGAAGCTTATGAGAACTCTCACATCTCTAAAGAGAAGACTAAAGCTTTTCACAATAAACGCATTGTTAGGAAGTCATTCTTTCCTAATCAAAAAGTGTGGCTCTTTAACTCTAAGCTTCGCCTCTTTCCGGGGAAGCTTTGGTCACGATGAGATGACCCTTTTATTGTTCTTAATGTTTTCCCTCACAGAGCTATTGAAATCCGAAACCCAAAAACGGGACAAGTTTTTAAGGTGAATGGCCAAAGACTTAAACCTTATGTCGGTGGCATTAATGATGGAGAGGTGATTGAGGAGTGTTCTTTATTAGAACCACATCAGCCATGTCAGTGCATTGAGTCTGGCTGAAGACTTTAAACTTAGAGCTTGTGGGAGGCAACCCATCTTTGTAAATATGTTTTTACTGCTTTTATGTTTTTGTTGTTTTTGTCTTTATAGGAATTGCCATGTTTGGAAACTCATTAACTAGTCCAAGGCTATGCTTATGCATGCTCCACAAACTCTGTTGATGACAAATTTCACCATTGTTCCTCGTTTTGTTTTATCTCTCCACCTTATATGCTATTATTGTTAGATTTCTTGTTTCTCAAATATGTTGGACGATTTTAATGTTATTGATCATATTTCCATTTGAGATCATTTGATGCTAAGGGGAGCATGTTTATAGTTGTGGGTCATTAAAGACAATGACATTTTAAGTTGGGGAGTGTTGATTGATTTTTATTTTTGTGGAGTGTGTTGTTAATGATGCTTTTGTGGAGATTGTGATATTTTTGTGAAGTATTGTTGATGATGCTTTTGTGGAGATTGTGTGTTGAATGGATTGTGCTTAAATTTTTGTGGCATGATGATGATATTTTTTTGTTGAAAATATGTTGAATCTTACTCTTGTAAGTCCAAAAGTGGTAAAAGTGAACTAAATTGAGTTATTTTTAAAATTTTTCATGAATTCATGCATATTCACAATTTTAGAAGCAATTGAGGTGCTAGTTGAAAGGTTTTGCGAGGTTTTTGAAAATGGTTTGTTACAACATGGTTTTAAACATTGAACTATTGGTTCTGTTTTGTGCTAGGTTTGTCCATAATTGTGATTAGATACTGTTTTGTGTAAATGTCATGTGTTTTAGTGTTTATGCAAGTCTCCCACACACTTTACATGCCCATGGAGCAAAGTTTCATTTATTATCTTGCGTGTGTTAAAAGTGCTTAAATGTTGCTTGATGATTTGGTTTTGGTTTTGATTTGTAGTCTAGTTGACTCGAGTGATTACGCCTGAGGGGTGTTCTACACCTAATCCCCTAAAGCTATCTAGCTTGGGAGTGATTGACCTAAAGCTCGTTACATGGGTCCTCTAGAAAGCTTAAGAAGTCATTACATAGATCATGAGCTTTAAACAAAAAAAAAAAAAAAAAAAAAAGGTGATGAATGAAAAGAAATTATATGTCAGAATCTTGTGTGGAAAATGAGCATTATGTTGCATGTACATAAGTTGGGGAGTTTTGCATGACATTTTAACATTGTGATATGAATATGAAATGTGTGTTTGAGAAGCTTGAATGGAGATAGGCAAATCTTGACAGAAACTTTAGTTCTTTATTTATGATTCTGTTGTTTGCTTGTTATGTTCAAATTCTTCACTTTACCTTTTGATGAATGTCTTGGTTGTTGATGAGTATGGTTGTGTATGGTTTCGTGAGAATGTTGAAAGAGTTCTTTTAACTTCACTTGAGGACGAGCAAATAGTAAGTTGGGGAGTGTGTTAGAGTCATGAAAGTGACTCTAATTTGGTGATAAAAGACCCTATGTGTGATTAAAATGAAATCACATTGAGATAATTAAAGAATTTATGAATTTATTCACGAAAATCGCTTCCTAATATTTTTCTTATGAATTTAACATATTTAGAATGATTTTGAAAGGGTATGAGTTGATATTAGGTTGTGGTTTATGGATTAAGGGTGATTTTGTCTCATTTATGCTGTTTAGGGGGTAAACTGTCATATTTATAAGGGTTGATATTGTCACTTTTCAATTGTGTAGGGACCAAAGTGATAATTTTTAGTTTGTCTATAAAAAGAAAGCGAAAGGTCGTGAACGTGAGCGTTATTCATCCATTTTCTGACGACTCATCGTTTTCTTTTCTGGCGAACTCCGGTGACGATCCATCTTCTGCGTCCACCGATCGTCAGCATCATCTCGTCAACGCCACCACGATCACGGACCACCATCGCGATGTTTTGCATTCCGCTACCGCGACTCTTCATCTTTCAACCGTGATTTTGAGATTTTTCGATGAACTCCGGCGACGTTTGGGCTCCCTGGTGGTCGATCTATCTTCCCCACGGTAGGATCTATCCCTTGCAAGCTTCAGTCGCCAGAATCTGCCAGATCACCGCCGCGCCTCTTCATCTTCCAGCTGCAATCTCGCTCATTTCCGGCGACCTTTCATCTTCCTAGGACCTGATCTGAACTCCCCATCACCAGAGCTTTCCATCGGTACCTTCGGATCCCATTTCCACCACCATTTTCTAGAAGACCCGTCGAAAAATTAACGTTTTCTGGCGAGTGCGACTATTCATATTCCGGGCTATCCATTGGTCATTTTCGCCCCTTCTTCACATCATGTCATCGCCAGTTACTTCCTCTCTGCCATGATCAACTTCGTTTCCACTGTTTTAGCCTCCATCATCACCACCATGAGTGGCTGAGTTCCCAGTTGTCTGTTACAGCGTAGGCAAGATTGGGATTGACTCCATGACTCTACTCATCAGCTCTCGACTAGTTGGATGAGCCCGATTATAGGACATTTGGTAGTATTGTGTTTCGAATTATATTTGTTTTCATTTCATGTTTGATTTCGATAGTTTAATATGGTTTAAGCATAATTTGTGATGAATATTGTTGTCCATTGTGATTTAATGTTTTCATAGAACTCGCTGAATGATAAACGTTGGTTTGAAATAATTAAATGATGAATATTGCTTTTCATTACTTTGCATCGATTGTAATTGAGTTGTGTTCGGATTTAATTTCATTTCTACTGTTGTTGCGTTTATTGTGAAGTTGGTTGATTGGAAGATACGTGTTGACAAATTGTATTTGTTAATCGCGTACCAACTAGTGGCATTGCCTTGTAGCGTTTATCGGCGTTCAATGATAGTCTTTAACCAATCAAACTTGAGTGATCGAGTGAGACAGGATAGATTATACCTAGAGTGCCAGAAAGCCATTTCATTGATTTACCTTGCCTTGTAGGTTTAGGGGATCGTGGAGGGTAGAGGAGAATTGTGTGAGTTGGTCTCGTGTCGAACCAAAACCGTAACGGCAACGTTTTTATTATAAAGTCTTTATTAGTTTTAATTTCACACTTTTATTATTTGCATTTAGTTTGTTTAGTTTCATTAATCAAATTGCCAATTTCATTTCCACTACTCAAAATACATTAGGTTGTTAGTCTTGCTCCCTATGGATTCGACCCTGCTTACCGCTAACTATGATATTTAGGTTCAATTTTGTGATTGTGACGACCGATTCGACAAGTGGGGAGTGAAAAGAAATAGAATAACATGGAGAAGATAATAAAAATGAGGGCATTCTTGTAATTGACTAAGGGATATAGATGGAATTTTTAGAAAGTGCAAGGGTAAAATGAGAAACTATATATATATATATATATATATATATATATATATATATATATATATATATATATATATATATATATATATATATATATATATATATTATAAGAGTTCAAGAGGAGAAACCCTAGCCACTATACCCCTCCATTCATGCCATTTCTCTACCCAAATTCTCTCAAATTTCTTCACTAAATTTCCAAGGAAATTCATAGGATTTTGGCTAGACTTTGATAGATTTTCAATTTAAGCATCCAAAGGTAACATTCTTGCACCAAGAAGTGAGATTAAATTTTAAAGTTTTGAATTCTTATGGTTGTATATGCTTAGGGTGTAAGAGGAAAGAGAATTCTACCAAAGAGAGATTATAGTGTTGGAGTTGCTTAAATTCAAGGTAAGCAAATCCAACTTTAGCCTTGATTTAATCACAAGTTGTGTAGAGAAAATTATTTTATGTTGTATTTGTGTTTGGATGATGAGAAATTATGGATTGAAAATGGAGGTTGTTTGATATGTGAATTTTATGACCATGAGAAGTAATTTATTAGTATATGATGTATGTGATGAAAATTGATTCATTAGTATGTGTAGAGAATTGATTTATTAGTATGGGATGAGAATTGATTTATTAATATGTGATTAGAATTGATGTATTTATATGTGTTGAGTTGATGGAATTTTGGATGAAAAATGAAAGTATGGATGTGGAAAGGGAAAGTATGGATGTGGAAAGGTGGAGGATGAATTTCAGCTAGGTTGATTGTTGGCTTTAGGGAGTTCTTACTCCTATTTTGGTGGCTTGAGAAAGATGTGGAAGTATAGCCAACTTAGTATTTACATGTGCATATGAATTGTTTGATGAAAATCCTAAGAGAAAACATGTTACCATGGTTGCCCTGTCAAATCTGTGGCCTTCTGAGTGATTTTTGAGCATCTTACATATCGAACTGGGTTGAGACCTAAACATAAAAGTTGTAGCCCTTTCTCTAAGCTTTAAAATGAGACAAGATCATAGCAATCCGATGTGTATAACTCGAGATATGGCTCCTTGAATATGACCTATACAGAATGACTACCTCAAAAGTGCTTCCAATTTATTAGTTTATTTTTAGTCTAATAATCTATGATTGATTTCAAGTATGGGATTATTGTTGGTAGAGAATACTAGTTCCCTAATGATATCTTTATATGCCATAATGCATTCTCACATTCTCACATTTGCATTTAGAAAGAATAGCAAAGAATGAGCATATTTCTATGCACATACACATGTATGAGAACATTAAAGAATAAAAGAAAGAAAGAAAAGAAATAAATTGTATAATCATCCTCTAAAGAATATAATTAAAGAAGTTCAAATCTGAAATTTTATTTAAAGAAATGTAAAAAGATAAGAGAGGAGAAGGTTGTTACGATGGGGAATCTTGGCCCACATGCACGCCGCCTTTAGTAAGCGGCCTTAGAATAAGAAAAAAGAATTTGTATAGTCCGTTAGAAGTGCATGTGGATGAGGACGGTACCCAGCAGAGCATACCTACATGCACACTGCCTTTAGTGAGCCTCGGAATAAGAGACAAGAATTCGTACAGTCCGTTAGAAGTGCATGTAGATTAGGATTGTACCCACTTACACGGCCAGGGTTCCAAATCCATGCCTCAACCAAGTCTAATCGACAAACAAGAAAAGAAAATAAAATAAAAGAAAGAAAAGAACAAAGAAAGAAAAGAAAGAAAAGAATAGAGAAAGAAAAGAATAGAAAAGAAAGAAAGAATAGAAAAGCAAGAAAAACATAAAAGAAAGAATAGAAACAAAAAAGAAGAAGAGAAACAGAAAAAGAAAGAAAAGAATAAGAAAAAAAAAAAAGAAAATGCAATGCATAGAAAAAGTTTATGCATTTGTGTATACACATCATGCCATTTCTACTATCCCGAGTTAGTTTCCCTATTTGTGCTTACATATCGGTAAGTGAGAAAATAAAATCTAATAAAAGGTAGAGAAGAATTGAGAAGTTTGGTGTAAGGAAAAAAAAATCCAGGATCTGAGTAACAAAGAAAGAATAGAAGCATTGTGGGTTTACTTACTGAGTAGTTAGTGCTCACCCCGTTGATTTCACTGTTTTTGTAGGTAGTAGATGAGATGCGGTCAGATCAGACATCAAGTAGCGGAGGAGAAAGGCAACACTGTCCGACTGTATTTTGAGTTTATTTTTGTGACTATGGTACTTGATGCAGATATTTATATATAACAGTAATGCTATTTTTGGGTCCACTATCTTATACTTATGTACATATATGTTTTCTATAACATATTTAGTGATTTCATAATATATTTTCCCAAAGTATACTAGCCAAAGAAACTTATTACAACCAGCTGGTTCAACTGGTCAGACCAATGATTCGACACTGTTCTGTTGGTTCAACCCTAGGTAAATCAGGTCTAACTGTTATAACCAGGTTTAGGATTTACTCGATTCGGATAAGGTTCTGGTTCTAGGTTGGACAAGTACCGACCGATCCGATCCGGTCTAGGTTTTAAAATAATGATAGTTAAATTAATTAAATTATCCTTGCTTTATTGAAGTCTTAAAGTGGTGAAAAGTTGATTAACTTTATAAACTTTCATTTTTTTTTAAAACCATTGACAAAAGAACATATATTTGAACCTTTGATTCTCTTGGTTGTTTTCTCTTTCCTTTTTTTCTCCCATATTGAGTTAAATTTCACCTTTTTCCTTTTTTTTTTTTTTTAATTAATGCCAAATTTCTTTCCTTTTTTTTAAAGTTCAATGTGAAGATATAGTTTTTTAATAAAAATTTTGATTTATGGTCATTTTTTATTGTTTTTTGATCAACTCATTTTGGAAGAAGTGATTCAATCGGTGCAAAAGAAGTGATTCAATCGGCGCAAAAAAATAAATTAATATTATAGAAAAATGGTTCCTGAGTTGAGCAGTCCAATCGATGATGTTAGCATGAGGTAATAAAATTTTGAATCTCTAATAATTAATAAATTTCTAAAATAAATCCATCCAAATCCAAAATCCAAATAACATGATAACATAAATAAAATAAATCCAAAATCGAAATCCAAAGAATTTTAAGATTTTTATCATGCCATGTTGACATCACCGGTCTGACGATTCGGCACTGTTCCGTTGGTTCAACCCTAGGTAAATCCGGTCTAACTGCTATAATTTGGTTTAAGATTTACTCGAATCGGATAAGGGTCTGGTTCCAGGTCGGACTGGTATTGGCTGATTTGATCCGGTTCGAGTTTTAAAACAATAGCCTTAAAGTGGTGAAAATTAATTAAATTATCCTTGCTTTATTGAAGTCTTAAAGTGGTGAAAAGGTGATTAACTTTATAAACTTTCATTTTTATCGAAAACCATTGACAAAAAGGGGACATATATTTGAACCTTTGATTCTCTTGGTTGTTTTTTCTTTATTTTTTCTCTCATATTGACTTAAATTTCACCTTTTTCCTTTTTTTTATTTTTTTTTATTTTTTTGAGAAATAAAGCCAAATTTCTTTCCTTTCTTTAAAGTTCAATGTGAAGGTATAGTTTTTTAATAAAAATTTTTATTTATGGTCATTTTTATTGTTTTTTGACTGACTCATTCTGTAAGAAGTAATTCAGTCGGTGAAAAAGAAGTGATTCAATCGGCACAAAAAAATAAATAAATATTATAGAACAATGGAAAGTTGTTGAATTAAGTATTAAACCCAAAAATGTTATTTTAATATTTTGTTGATATTTGGTCTTTTTTAATTATTTTCTCTCTAGAAGAAGCAACTTTATTGGGTGGAAAAAGAAAAGTTATAGAATGACGGAATATTTTCTTGAGCCATCAAGAAATGATACCAAAATATTACATTGATATACAGGAATAAATTATTTAAAGTAATTTATAATGTCAATTTGATATAACAGATAGTGTCATTTTAATGATATTTAACTCAAAATGATAAAACAAACATATTGTTCATAAAATTATTTTAATAGATCATATGCATAATGGATAAAAGTTTGGCTATTGTCATAGTACTAAGCAATTTTTTTATTCTTATTTCATCTAAGGGTATGTTTGGTACGACTTCTTCTAATAGAGCTTATAAAAGAAAAACTTAATTATTAGATTAGAGCTTATAAGAGTAGAGCTTTTATAAACAATTTGTTTGTAATTTGGTTAAAACTAGTATTAATTTACCCAAAAAGACTTTAATAGAAAGTAAATGGTAGGGGTGTTCGGTTCCGGGTACCCTGCACTTTTTGAAGGAACCTAATTCCGGAACCAATCTGGTTCCTTGAAATTTGGAATTACGAACCGAACCGACGGTTCCTTGCCTTCCTAGGTACCTGAACCGTAACCTGTAACAACAGCCCTGTTCTGGTTCCTGGGTACCCTGTAAAATTACATGACCCCCCAAAAGTTTTTAAAATAGTAAAAAAACCCTTAAAAACTTACAAATACCCCCCACCTGGCACTTGTTAACAAAAATAAAATTACAAATTATAAATTCAAAATTACAAACTCCATTACTTTGTAAAGGTAGATTCTCAAAAGTCAAACCAACTTACTTTAAATGTTATGAAATATAAATATAAATATATTCACATTACTTTTTCTACCAAAGTTTTTATTAACCCCCTAATATTTAATTTTATTTTATATTAGTCTCGGCTCCTAGTTCTTGGTTCCAGTTCCAGTTCCTAACTATAGGAACCGGAACTGGAACCGCACAGTAACGGTTCCAAAAATTTGAAACCGGAACCTACCCATTGACGATTGGTTCTGGATAGGAACCGAAACCAAACCCAGGATACCCGCCGGTTCCGGTTCCGGTTCCAACCGGTTCTTTTGAACACCCCTAGTAAATGGCATCAAATTAATGAAATAGAGTAAGGATATTTTTGAAATTTCAATAATTTAAATAAGCCCAGAAAGTGCTACAAGCCGTAAATTAACTTATAAGAACTTTTGAAATGTAACCAAATAGTCTAAATTTTTTTAAAAGTACTTATAACTTTAAATAAGCTCTTTCAATCAATAGATTAGCACAACCAAACAAACTAATAAACATTATGGCTTCGTTTGGTTGGATTTTGAGAATACTACTTTTAGTATTCCCAAAAAAGTTAAACAGTAAAATACCCAAAAACTCACAATATTATTCAACTTTATTCAACATTTTTTAAACCCCCTAAATTTGTTAATTCAATTAAATACCCCTAAATATTTTTAATATTTTTGTTACGGCGACTCCGGCCACCCTCCGGCGGTGGTGGCCAACTGTCCATATTTGAGGGTGGATTGGGGGTGTTTTTGTTAACTTTTAATATTTTATTATAAGGGGGGTTTTGTAAAAAAACAAATATAGGGGGTATTTTATAATTTATAAATCTTACATCGTAATACCCGCCCAATTCAACTTTTTTTTTTAACTTTTTTTAAAAAACTTTTCCCAAAAACATAAAATTGTGAACCAAACGGAGCCTATATTCTTGTTTTTTTATATGTTAGAATTTAGATAACTAATCAGCTTAAAATTGTAATGTAGAAAAGAAGCAGCGGTAAAGAAATTAAGGAAGATTCATGTCAGACGGAATAAGTTCAAAATTTGAATTCCACAAGTTACTTCATCAAATCTTTTTAAGGGAATTTATTAAGAAAACAAATAATCCAACTCTTATTAAATGATTAATGAGATATTTCAAGTCTTATTAAACTTCATTTTTGCAATCAACCGACAATAAATTTATGTTATCTGTCTTCACCTGCCTTGTGAATTTACAATTTGAGGTCCTTAGATAGAAATACAGTCTTAATTTGATGTGGTTGTAATCAAGTAGGTAGACTTCCTACCAATAAAATAAAAAGTTCAGACAGAGAATGCACAATTTCGTGCTTTATCTTACATAAATTAAGGTAAATGTTTGTGTTTTGTCATAGATAGGTGAGCTCAGCTCTCTTATTGTATTGTATTACAATAGACATGTTAGCTCCATGTTAATGGATGATTAATTTATATGTTCCTAGTTATTCCTTTCCTTTTCCAGCATACATAATAATTATTTAATTGAATCATGTCATTGCTGACCCAAACTTTTTTATTTATGAGTTTGTAGAAACGTCATTTCTACATTGAGCTTTGCATTGTACAATCTCTGTTTCTTGTCAAAGAGACATTTTTACATGGCTTCTTCATCATCTTCTTCCTCCATTATCCTTCAATCGAAATATGAAGTGTTCCTGAGTTTTAGAGGAGAGGATACTCGTGATACCTTTACTAGTCATCTCTTTGCTGCATTGTGTCAAAAGCAAATTCAAACCTTCATTGATGATGATGGACTTAAGAAAGGAGATGATATTTCCCCTGCACTCACCAAAGCAATTAAAGAATCAAAGATTGCAGTAATTATTGTCTCAAAAAACTATGCTTCTTCCAAATGGTGCTTGGATGAACTTGTGGAGATTATTGAGTGTAAGAAAATGAATGGCCAAATAGTTATACCAGTTTTTTATCATGTAAAGCTATCAGATGTACGGAATCAAACTGGAAGCTTTGAGGATGCTTTTAGAGAGCACGAACAAAATCTGAAGGTTATGCCAGCAAAAGTGCAAAGATGCAGAGCTGCCTTGACTAAAGCATCAAATCTATGTGGAATGGATTCTACGGTGATAAAGTAAGTTTGCCTCTTTTCTATATGTAAAACTTTCTATAGCTTTTACATAGAAAGGACCATGTGGTGCATGCCTTTCATTAGCTCTCCAAATATATGAAAATTTTACTTTAGTTATCTCACTAGCTTAAATACGATTAAGTTCATTTCTAATTTTCTGATATCTCTAATCTATCATGGCATTTTTTTTAACTCAGCATTTTTCTTTTTCATATATGCTAGGCCGGAGTCTAAACTTGTAGCCGAGATTCTCAAAGAAATTTTGTAGCAATTGAATGAGGTATCACCCTCAAGTGATTGTGAAGGCCTAGTTGGAATAGAATCACGCATTGATGATATATATGAAATCATTATTACATATTGAGTTGCCAGATTTTAGAATAATAGGAATGTGGGGGATGGGTGGAATTGGGAAAACAACTATTGCCGGACTAGTGTTTAACCAACTTTGTAGTAAATTTGAAGGTGGTTGTTTCATTGCAAATGTTAGGGAAGAATAAAAAAGATGTGGATTGTGTTAGAATTTGAGATAGGTCTAACTCCTTACCCAAAAGGCCTTGTTGAATGAGAGGATTACCCCCTCTTATAACCCAATAGGCTTGAGCGTGCCTAGTCGATGTGGGACTCCAACACTCCCCCTCACAGTCAAGCCCATATGTTGGGTCATGCCTGTTATTGGAGGTAGTTGCTGGCTCTAACTCCTCACTCCCTGGTCTAACGCTCAGCTCAACTAAACCTGGGTTCTGATACCATGTTAGAATTTGAGGTGGGCCTAACTCCTCATCCAAAAAGCCTTGTTGAATGGGAGGATTATCCCCTCTTATAACCCAATAGGCTTGAGCGTGTCTAGTCGATGTAGGACTCCAACAGATTGGTTCATTTGCGAAATCAAGCTCTTTCTCAAATATTAGAAGAAAACCTCAAAGCAGTTCTCTCTATATCGCACTGTTAGCGAAGGCTTCGCACAAAAAGGTTTTAATTGTTATTGATGATGTAAATGAATTAGGACAACTAGAATTTTTAATCGGAGGGCTTCCTCAATTTGCTCCAGGAAGTAGGGTCATTATAACTACAAGAGATAAACAAGTGCTTTGTAGTTATAGAGTGTGTTGGTGAAAGGCTGAAAAGTGCAAATGATCAAAGTTAGAGGAGCTGATTGTAATTTCTCATATGTCACTAACAAGCAACGGTGTCATTTTGGAATTGTTAAGAGCTGTTGTCTTCTTTATTTCATAAGCTCCCTACTTTACTCTTTTACGTCTTTACTTTCTCTTCTTCGAAGCTCTGTATATAAATCCCTAACATTGTAATCTCATCATTTTTTTTTTCTCAAGATTCAATAATATTGAATTCCCTTTCTCTTCATTTTTTCGATTTCTTTCAGTTTCTTCTCATGGTATCAGAGCCAAAGACTAACGTCAATGGCAAAGATTTATGGAAACAATAGCTCTAATGAGAACTTCGTGAAGATGTTTGGCAGCTCAACTTCAGTTTTCTCGTCCTAGTCTTCAAGTTGTCAGTCCGAAGCTAACAAGAGATAATTACAGAGATAATTATCGCTTCTGGAGATCGCAAATCTTATCAACTGTCGGAGCTCATGATCTTGAAGAACACTTAACAGGTCAAGCTCAATGTCCTGAACCTCTTATTACTTTGACAGTAGTCTTGAAAATGAGCTAGGTGAAGAAGGAATTAAGGAAATCCTAGGAAAAGAAAGAATTAATCCAGCTTATGTAGCCTGGAAGAAAACTGATAAGTTTCTTGTCACGTGGCTTCTTGCGTCAATTTCTGAGTGTATGTTCAGTATTGTGTCCAAATGTAGATTTGCTACTGATATCTGGTTTGCACTTGAGACTGAATTTTTAAGCGATTCTAAGGCTAGAGCCCTACATTTAAAAAATCTTTTACAAAATACTCAAAAAGGTAACATGAGTGTAAATGAGTATGTTAAAAAGATGAAGGGAATTGCTGAGAGTCTATCAGCAAGTTCTCAAATCATTTCAGATGAAGATTTGCTCCAGTATGTGTTAGATGGACTGGGATCAGAATTTGATGTTGTAGTTGTCAATCTAACTTCCAGAATTGAGTCAAAGTTTGATTCAATTTCATTACAAGAGGCACAATTTTTATTACAAAAATATGAACTGAGGCTTGAGAAGTTTAACACCATTGATTTTCTTCATAGCTCAGTCAATGTTGCTGCTCTCAGTAATGTTAACAACAGACCTGTGTTCCCAAATACTACGTTGCTGCCACCTACTCATACTGGTTTGTCAAAAGAAGCTCCTGGACCTCTTAATCATTGACCTCTGCAATATTCGTTACCAGCATTACCACAGGTGTATCACTCATCAGCTTCTCAGAATGCTCAGCATTATTCTTCTGACTTTGGAAACCAAACTGGTGTCTTCAATGGTACATATACTCCTTATCGAACTGCTGGTTTTGTTGGATATGGCAGAGGTCGAGGTCGAGCTAATGGCGGGGGAAGCCAATTTGTCAATTGTGCAGCAAGATTGGACACACCGCACCTCAATGTTACCATCGGTACAATGCCAACTATAACAGAACACCACCTCAGTTTTCTGGACCTCAGTTTTCTGGAAATCAGTCTGCTTTGTTGGTACTAGTTCTAGCATGTTTCATTCTAGGAGCACATATTCTGGTGGACAAAACCCTTCCTTCTTGAATGTTGATTCTCCAAATGTTGGTACATCTAATGGGAGTCAGCAATAGATTTCTTCTTCTCCTCTCCAGTCTGGATCACATTCTCAACAAGAAAGGAATACTGGTATCCAGCAGTCAATTCCACAATCTCCTACTCAGCAACATCATTCCATTTTTCCCTCACAACAGCAAGGTTTTTGAGTCCCTAGTCAGCAACAACTACCCAACCAAGTGTACTTTGCCTCTCATTCAACCACTGCACCACTCTCTCATTTTCAAGCCTCACACATTACTCTAACCACACCTCCTGATCCAGCTTGGTACATGGATTCAGAGCCACTGATCATGTCACCCCTGATCCAAATCAACTAGTAACCAGCAGGAGCTATGATGGTAATGAACAATTGCAAGTGGGCAATGGTGAGTCTCTTTCCATATCTCATATTGGCCTTACCTTGTTACCTAGTTGTTTACATTCTAAATGTATTCATTTGAAAAATGTTCTTTGTGTGCCTAGTATTACAAAAAACTTACTTAGTATTTCCAAATTGACTAGAGATAATCAGGTGGTTGTTGAATTTGATTCTGATTCTTGCACTGTTAAGGACAAAGCTACCAGAATAGTGTTGCTCAAGGGAGGTCTTAAAGCTGGTTTATATCAGTTGCATGTTCCTTCCACCCTGCCATCCAGTTCAGTCACTGTGCCCAATTACTCTAGTTCATTGCAGCCCTTTGCTGCCACCTTAAATCACAAGACTTTAGAGTTGTCTGCTGATAATTCTAGTCAGTTCAATTGTATTAACAATCAGGTTGTTCCATCTGTGCAGTTTAGTTCTTTAAGTCAACCTAGCTGTTCTAACAAGAATGATCAGAATAATTGTTTCTCAGTTTCTTCTAATCTGAATGATTGTACTTCCTTTCAAAATAATAAAACTTCTTCACTGTTATCCTCTCACCATGATTCTAATACTCAATTATCTAATGTTACTTGTTGTGAATCAAATGTTGTCACCAACAAACCATGGTTGAATCATGATCATTCTGTTAATAATTATACAAACTACAATCATCATGGACGAGATCCATCATTTGCACTTCAGGTTGGCAATGCCAAAGAAAACAAGATGTCTCTTTGGCACAATAGGTTAGGCCATCCTAATACTGATGCACTTCAGAAAATTCTGACCTATCTGCACAAAGACACCACTGAAACAGTTTCCACAGCATCTTTACCTTTCTGTGATCCTTGTAAACTAGGCAAACTTCACAAGAATCACTTTCCTATGTCACAGTCTAGAGCAACCAAACCATTAGAACTTGTCCATAGTGACATTTGGGGACCAGCTCCAACTGTTTCTCTAGAAGGGTATAGATACTACATTCACTTTATAGATGACTATAGTAGGTATACTTGGATGTTTCCCTTACGAACCAAGGCAGATGTTCAGTCTGTGTTCATCAAGTTTCACCATCTTGTTGAACGACAATTCGGTTGTAAACTTCTAACTTTGCAATCTGACCAAGGGGCAGAATATAAGGGGCTGATTCCTTAGCTTACAACCGTAGGAATACAATTTAGGCACTCATGTGCATATGTTCACCAACATAATGGGAGAAGTGAAAGAAAACACATACACATTGTTGAGACAGGTCTTACACTATTAGCTCATGCATCCATGCCCTTGCATTTTTGGTGGCTTGCATTTGACACAACTGTTTTTCTTATAAACAGAATGCCTACTTCTGTCCTGAACTTTAGCTCACCTTACCAAGTCCTATTTCATAGAACACCTGTTTATTCTTCTCTTAAAGTCTTTGGTTGAACCTGTTTTCCTTACTTGAGGGATTACAACAAACATAAGTTCAGGTTTCACTCTTCCAAATGTGTATTTTTAGGGTATAGTCTGATTCACAAAGGCTATAAATGTTACAATTCTGAAGGAAAAATATTTATTACTCCTAATGTTCAGTTTAATGAGTTAGAATTTCCCTTCTCTAAAGAGTTGTGTTTTTCTCCTGATTCTGCAAGTCAATCTACAGATTCTGCTCATTTAGTGTCTAGTTTCCCTTATAGTGTTGTGTCCTCAGCAACTAATCCTACTAGCAAAGAACTCCCTTCGAGCAACATTTGTCCTACAGGTGGTAATTCTATAGTGCAGCATCAGCCTTATTCTGTCAATAATAATCTGCATAATCTTGCTTCCCATTCAAATCCAGCAAACAATTGTCATAACAACTCTGATTTTTCTAACGAAATTACCTACTGTATCCCAAACCAGCTCACAAACACAAACCATCTCACAAAAACAGTCATTCCCACCTAGTACCAGTCAGACATCTTTTTCTCCTTTACAACCAGTCCCAAATACTAGTTCAACCCAATCACGATGTTCTTTGGAAATTGATCTTACTGGTTATCTTCTAGCTGTATCAACAAAACCTTCACTTAAGCCATCTGCATTATCATCTCACCCCATGAAAGATCTCTTGCCTACTTACTCACTTACTGTTGATTTAACACCTTCACAGCCCTGCACATCATCCAACCTTTGTTTGCCTACCACTTCAGTCACTAACACAAATATTCAGCTTCATTCCACCCCACCACCAGCCACAAATATTCACCCAATGACAACCAGATCTAAAGCTGCTGCTCCCATCACCACTACTACTACCTTAACTATTTTCAAACCTGTTCAGTCTGAACCTAATTCCCCCACAACAGTCTCGCAACTGCTGACTTGACAATTGTACTGCTAGATGAGTTCTCTGCCTTAACTGTATCCAAACCTGTCTATCCCACAGAACCCAATTCGTTTAGAAGCATTTAATATTGCTGAATGGAAGAATGCAATGCAAGATGAGTTTAATGCTCTCATAAAGAATGGTACTTGGACTCTTGTTCCAAAAGAAGCTGATATGAATGTAGTGGGCAACAAATGGGTCTTTAGAACAAAGTTTCATGCTGATGGAACTCTTCAAAAGTATAAGGCTAGGTTAGTTGCAAAAGGTTTCCAACAGACATCGGGGTTAGATTATTTTGAGACATTTAGCCCTGTTATTAAGCCCTGTACAATCAGAATTGTTTTCACTCTTGCTATCACCTATGTCTGGGATATACATCAAATAGATGTCAACAATGCCTTCTTGAATGGTACTTTAAGTGAAACAGTTTATATGAGGCAGCCTGAAGGGTTTGAAAGTGTTGAATATCCTTCTCATGTGTGTAAACTCAATAAGGCACTTTATGGACTCAAGCAAGCACCACGTGCTTGGTTTGATAAACTCAAACAAGCGTTGCTTGATAAAGGATTCTACAGTTTAGTTTCAGATTTAAGTCTGTTTATTCTCAAAGATTTTGGACAAGTATTGTATGTACTCATCTACGTAGATGATATACTACTCACTGGCTCCAATAAATCTGCTATACTTCATTGGTTAAAGACAACAACCAAGCTTTGCTTTGAAAACTTTGGGTTCTGTCACCTATTTCCTTGGTTTAGAAGCCACTCAAACCGATAAAGGCATACATTTAAAGCAGACAAAGTATGTCTCAGATTTACTTGCCAAAACCAAGATGCAGGATGCACATTCTTGTCCTACTCCAATGATGCTTGGTGTTAAACTCTTCACTGCTGACAGTGAGTTATTTCAGAACCCTAGTCTATATAGAAGCACCATTGGGGCTCTTCAATACTTGACATTGACCAGGCCAGATATTAGCTTCACTGTGAACAAATTGAGTCAGTTTCTTCAGGCTCCAACTGAGTTTCAGTGGCAAGCTTGTAAGTGAGTGTTAAGATACATCAAAGGGACGCAATTTCATGGTCTTCTTCAAACCAGCAGCTTTTCTGTGTATTGAAAGCTATGCTGATGTAGATTGGGGTAGTAATCTAGATGATAGGAGATCCACAAGTGGCTATTGCATCTATCTAGGCCCTAACTTGATCCAATGGAGTTCTAGAAAACAAAGGGTGGTTGCTCTCTCATCTACAGAGGCTGAATATAGAGCATTAGCTCAAACAGCCACTGAGTTAGCTTGGCTGGATAGTTTGTTTTCTGAATTGGGTATGCAGTTGAACTCTTCCCCTATCATTTGGTGTGATAATATTAGTGCTGGTGCACTAGCTGCTAATCCAGTTTTTCATGCGCGTACTAAGCACATTGAGATTGATACTCATTACATACGGGATCAAGTGTTAGCCAAAAAGCTCACTGTACAGTATGTCCCGTCTAAGTTACAAAATGCGGACATTCTAACTAAGGCTCTCTCTATTTCCCAATTTCAAGAACTTAAACAGAAACTCAGCATTCTTGAAGCAAAGGTTTCTTGAGCTGCCCGATCTTTCTTGAAGTTTTTTTTAGAAGCTGTTGATGCATTACGAAGTTTTTTTTTGGTACTGAAATGATGCAGCTGGTTCTACTTATGATAGTTGTAGTTGAGTTTCAGGGCTTGTTAGTTCTGCAATGGTTTTTTTTCTTGGGTGATACGAAGAGTTGAGAAAACAGGATATGCAGTTTGCAGTTTGTGGTTGTTTTGTCTGTTAAGCAGTTACGCAGAGTTTCAATTTGGTTAATATTGTAGTATGTGCAAAGGTTGAGAAAACTTGGTGATGCGCTTTATGTCGGCTTGTAAATAGGTGATGGCAATTATGCAGTTGGTTGAGTTCTGATATTATGCAGATTTGGGAGTTTGAGTGTTTGGCAATTATGCAGTTGGTTGAGTTATGGTATTATGCAGATTTGGAAGTTTGAGTGTTTGGCAATTATGCAGTTGGTTGAGTTATGGTGTTATGCAGATTTGGGAGTTCGAGTGTTTGGCAATTATGCGGTTTGGCAATTATGCAGATTGGTTGAGTTATGGTGTTATGCAGCTTTACGTTTTGAAGAAGTGTTCAGCAGATGCAGTTTTTGGGTTCCCTCTGAATTGTTTCTGAGCAGTGATTTACAAGGCAGCCTTGTGAAGAGTAGTGTAGTGCACTAGTCAGATGCAGAGTGCAGTAGCCTTGTGAAGAGTTGTGTAGTGCACTAGTCAGATGCAGAGTGCAGTTTTTTTTTTATTTCAATTGAAATTACCTGAGGATAGTTTCGTTTACAGGGAGATGAATCAATTCAGGCAAAGTTTCCTAAGGATAATTGTTGCTACAGGGAATGTTGGTGATTGATCACAGAGTTCAAACTAGTGTAGTTGAGTTTGAGGGGGAATGTTGGTGAAAGGCTGAAAAGTGCAAATGATCAAAGTTAGAGGAGCTGATTGTAATTTCTCATATGTCACTAACAAGCAACGGTGTCGTTTTGGAATTGTTAAGAGCTGTTGTCTTCTTCATTTCATAAGCTCCCTACTTTACTCTTTTACGTCTTTACTTTCTCTTCTTCGAAGCTCTGTATATAAATCCCTAACATTGTAATCTCATCATTTTTTTTTTTTTTCTCAAGATTCAATAATATTGAATTCCCTTTCTCTTCATTTTTTCGATTTCTCTCAGTTTCTTCTCAGAGTGAACCACATATACGAAGTCAAGAGATTAAAAGACAATGAAGCTCTTCAACTCTTTTGTAATTATGCCTTTAAAACCAACCATCCAGATTTGGACCTTAAGGAGTTGTCAAAGAGGATAACTGATTACGCCAATGGCAATCCATTAGCTCTTAAAGTATTTGGTTCCTCCCTATATCAAAAGAGTAAACAACGATGGGAAGAAGCATTGTGTGAATTAAAGAAAAATTTCAATCCTACTATTTATAATGTGTTGAGAGTTAGCTACAATGGACTGAATGTTGAACAAAAAAGCATATTTCTAGATATTGCTTGCTTTTTCAAAGGCTGGAGTATCAATCTTGTAACAGACATACTTAATAGTTGTTACAGCTCTTCACAGCTCGGAGCTTGATAAGTCATTGATCTTTACAACACAATCTAATAGGATACAAATGTATAATTTATTGCAAGAAATGGGTTGGGATATTGTTGGTCAATAAAGTACCTGGTGGGCATTTTGGAGACTTGATAAACATCAATAAAGTACATCTTCCCCGAGGACCAAAATATCTCTCTAATGAATTGAGATATTTATATTGGCATGGATATCCATTGAAAAGATTGCCATCGAATTTTAATCCGAAGAACCTAGTCCGACTATCTTTGCCGTATAGTAATATTGATGGACAGTGCTGGTTGGATACAAAGGTATGATTTTGATTGTTAAAAATATTATTTAACTAAGTGGAGATATAGATAATACGTTAATTTTAATGATTTATTAATTTATTGGAATCATTTTCTTGTTTTACAGCACGGTTTTGGTTTCAAATTTTACAGCATTTCTTTGAACGAAATAGAGACAACAACAGGAACAAAATAATAATAGTAAAACAAAACAAACAGTAAACAAAGAAAATAATACGCGCGATTTACCCTGGTTCACCCAATGTGGGCTACGTCCAGCTGAGTCAATATTATTGCAATATGCCTCACCTCTCTCGTTTACAATGAATGAATTGCTCTAACACTCATAACAAGAGAAAAGTATGTTTATATACTAGGTTTAAGAGATTAAACCTAGTTTTACAAGGATTCTTATTCCTAAGCCCAACCCAAAAAGGAATTAATAACTTAAAAGAAATCCTACAGCGGTTATACATGGAAAAGCCCAAAACCGCCTACGGGCTCGGGGACGCTGCCCCCGCGACCCCCGCCCGCTCACCGGGGAGCGGGGCACCTGCCCGCTGACCGGTCAACGGGAGCCCCGAGTGCGTCTCCGTTACCCATTAATGCTGAAGTAGTCGACAACTCCAACATTCTTCACCTATCAATTATGTGGTCAACCTCCGTTACTTGAATCTGAGAGGCTGTAAGAGTATTCAAAGATTTCCAAGTGACATACATTTTGTATCGCTTGTCACACTTAATCTATCGCACTGCATTAATCTCAAAGAATTTCCTCTGATTTCAGGGAATGTGACATATTTACATTTAAATGGAACTGCAATAAACGAGGTTCCCTCGTCAATTTCTCGTCTAACTAATCTGGTTGTTTTAAATCTACAATATTGCAGAAGGCTGAAAAGAATCTCAGCTAGTATTTGCGAGCTGAAATATCTTTCTTGTTTCGTATTGCAGAGTTTCTACAACTCAATTACTATTCTCTTCCCGAAATTGGAAAGAAATTACGTGCTTAAAGTTATGTTTCTGCAATATAACAGACTTTCCCGAAGATCTGTGCTATTTATCCTCTATGAAATCTTTAGATCTCCGTGGAAACAAATTTGAGCGTCTTCCTTCAAGTTTCAAGCGGCTATCTCAGCTGAAAAGTCTTTACCTACAGAACTGCTATATGCTTCAATCAATGCCAGAGCTTCCGCTGGCACTAGAATATTTAAATGCTAGAACTTGCTGTCGACTCCAATCGTTACCAAGGCCTCCATCAAATATAGAGGTATTGGATGAAGCGGAACTAGAAATAGTACTATCTGAATACTGTCCGCAATATGAATTAGGTAAGTTTATAAGATTGAGTTTTGTGAACTGCCTGAAGCTGAATCAGAATGCAGACAACATTTTGGGAGATTTACATGAAAGAATTAAACAAATGGCGATCGTAGCACTAAGACTCAGTTACGAAAAGGTTACTGTCTCTCTTTCTTTCTCTCTTTTTATGTCCCCTCTCACTCGCACAATCTCTCTCTTATCAGATATTATAAATTTCATATTTCAGGTATTTGATAGAATACCTGGAGTGCTGTTATGTTTGCCTGGGAGCGAAATTCCTTGGAGTTTTAGACATCAAAGCTCAGGTTCAATTATAACCATTGAGCTACCTCAGCATTGGGATTGTTACAATAGAAGGTTCATGGGATTCGCTTTTGCTGCTATTTTTGTAGTTGGGGAGAATGATGACAAAATCGAAAGCTTTAGTATCTCATGTAATTACCGTTTTGAAGACACTTGCAACTCCTGCATGAGTGATGATTCTGGTTTTGCTACTTTTTAGTTACAAAAATATCGATTACCTCCTGCATGCGTGAGAAATTGATGATGGCTGTTCCTTATAACTCACTAAACGCTGCACATACTAGAAGTAGAAAATAATTCATTGATCTTGATGACCAGGGCTAATTATTGCATCAAAGAAGGTCATAGTCGTTAATCATGCAACGTAATTGTGTGGTTTGGTGGACACTCACAAGAAGGCAAGGCCTTTGATAATTGGAGGTATATGTTACAATTTTATAACAGCTTAGTTTGGTTCAGGTTTGAGGATAAACCGGCTAAATTGAAAAATAATTTTTGGCCCAAAGTTGAGATTAAATTATTCAAATTGGTAGTCAGACAAGTTAATTTTCCGCTAAAATAGGCTTTGATATATCTAGGTTCTCATTGAGTGTTTAGCCATCTGCAGGGTTGCTGGATGAACTCATTAATTGGGCATTTTAGAATGTATGACTAGCAGTATAAAAGGAATTGAATTGAATTAGGTACTCATTAAAATAAATCAGTAACTATCTCCCTTTCTACAGTAATTTTCAATAAATCATTATTGATATAAGATTTTACCGGCAATATTAATTGTGTTCTCCTTTATGATCAACTTGAAACAGGAATTAAAAAAATCATTCTTGTCAAGGTTGTCTTCGAACATACACAAGGATTAAGTATGAATTGAAAGATGCATATACAAGGATTCATGTCCTTCGTCAGTTAAAGTTCAATTTATGCAATACATTTATGTGCCTTCTAAATCATTTTATAAATCTTGTGAAATATATAACTTTAAAACTACTGTTGTCATTCAGTGAATCTATTTCACCTGCAGATGAAATAGACACCTTTTGTGATAAAGAAGTTCATTTTATAAATCTTGTGCCTTCAAAATCATTTTATAAATCTTTATCACCTTTTGTATCAGGTACAAGACCAATTAATTATTGTATGGAACTCGGTGAATTAGTTTTATAAATATTAAAACTATTTAACCTGTGGGAGTTGACTATGGAAATATGTTTTTCAGTTCATAGAATCTATCAAGAATTAATTTGAAAATTCCTTTGTCAGGTAGTCTTTTCTTAATTTTTTTTTTTTTTTAAATAACTTAGGCTTGTAATTAAATGTTATTCTAGAGTGGATGTGTTTGATCAGATTGTATATTTTAAGGTTGTTATGGAAACCAGCTAGGCAGACAAGCACTTTGGCCTTCTGTAGACTTGACCAAAGAGATGAATTCCCTGTGGTTGATAGATAGCGAAAGAGACTTGCTTTAGAGGTAATTAGTCTCTTGTATTGTTTAAATTTCTTAATTTATGTTTAATAAAAAGTGACACTTTGTACCCAAAGAATTTCCATTTTGATTCCCTCTTTCATAGCAGAAAATATTTATTCTGCGGATTCTATATGTTTGTCATTGCTTTTAATTATCTTCCTTAGATTTGTATAGATGCATCAAAAATCTTTCAAAAATTTTCCACACAGGTTTGCATTGCTAAATTGAATCCAACTTATGAGGCGGACTTGGGAGATGCGCCAAATCTGATGAAAGGGATTTGTTTGTGAGAGTTTTATTATTGATGGGTGTTGAAGGTGAAGTCAGAATACACTTCCGTTTTGCTTCAACTAAGTCACTCATCCAGCTGTTGATTCTCAAGCAGATCTCACGCCTCTCATCAAGCCACGTGTACAGCAACACAAAAGTCAGATTTCGGGTCAACATAGATCAAAATATTTCTCTCTTTTGCACTCGATTTTTGTTGTATTACGGTTATTTGTTCTTTATTTTGTTCTTCTGAGAAACCTGTGTAATCAATTGAGTGTCTCTGAAATTCACTCATAGAGGGTTAGATTGCTCTCGAACCAGGGTCTATAGGGTAGAGTTTCTCTTAGGTTTTGATTACGGTTTTGTATTATCTTTAGAAGAGGAATTTGGGCGAAGTGTAAAGAGAGTGAGTCTTGATTGAGTTGATCTGGATATTGGAATTGATTAACACGGAGAGCCCTATTAGTTGTGGACCCCATGTCGAGCCAGTCTTCACGATCGCAAATTAATCATTAATATTGTAGTTAGCGGTAAGCAGAGTCAAATCCACAAGGAGCAATTACTAGCAACCTAATGTAAATTTGAATAACGATACTGAAATTGACAAATTGATTAATTAAACTAAACAAACTAAATGTAAATAATAAAAGCTTGAAAATAAAACTAGTGAAGACTTTATAATAAAAGCATTGCCACTACGATTTTAGTTCGACATAAGACCAAGCTTGAAAATAAAACTAGTGAAGACTTTATAATAAAAACGTTGTCACTACGGTTTTGGTTCGACACAAGACCAACTCACATAATTCTCATCCACACTCTACGATCCCCTCAACCTACAAGGCAAAGTAAACCAATTAAATGGATTTTCGGCACTCTAGGTATAATCTATCATATCTCACCTGATCACTCAAGTTTGATTGGTTAAAGACTATCATTGAATGCCGATAAATACTACAAGACAATACCACTGGTTGGTACGCGATTAACAAATACAATTTGTCAACACGTATCATCCAATCAACCAACTTCACAATAAACGCAACAACAGTAGAAATGACATTAAATCTGAACACAACTCAATTACAATCGATACGAAGTAATGAAAAGCAATATTCATCATTTAATTATCTCAAACCAACATCTATCATTCAGTAAGTTCTATGAAAACATTTAATCACAATAGACAACTATATTCATCACAAATTATGCTCAAACTATATTAAAGTATCGAAATCAAACATAAAACGAAAACAAATATAGTTCGGAACACAATACTACCAAAGATAATTACCGTAACAAAGTTCGCTTTAGTTGGAATTGCGGTCTCAGCATAAATCACAACAAGTTGAATGATCACATCATACTGGCATATCATCCGTGTATGAATACTAGGCTAGTTGAGGATGGATATACAGATATCAGATTTAACTTTAGGGCAATGGAAGATGTACTCGGGCAAAGACAAGTTTGCACAGTCAAAAGTTGTGGGGTTCATCCACTATTTCTAGAACCCAATATGACCCAGCCCAGCACCAGTGGAAGTAGTAGATCAAATGTTGAAACCCATTCCACTTAACTATAAGAGGAAGTTTCTTTTGCTGGACTTCTTGTCTTCTGGACCATCTTAAGGTTATTATCAACTGAATCTTGATTTTATTTTCTATTTTTTAATTTATTATAATTTCATTACTAAGTACTTCAATTTAAACAGATTGAAGTTCTGAACTCTGAGGGTACAACTTGTCAGGTGAAGTTATGAACCACTCCAAAAGTTGAATTTCAGGTACCCAGAAACTTTTTGTTATTATTCACCAGTACTTTTTAGTTACAATAATATTGATTACCTCCTGCATGAGTGAGAAATTGATGATGGCTATTCCTTGTAACTCACGAACCGCTGCACATACTAGAAATTGATTTTGATGGCCAGGGCTAATTATTGCATCAAATAAGGTCATAGTCGTTAATCATGCAACGTAATTGTGTGGTTTGATGGACACTCACAGGAACGCAAGGCCCTTGTTAATTGGAGGTAATGTTACAATTGTACAACTGCTTAGTTTGGTTCAGATTTGAGGATAAACAAGCTGAATTGAGAAATAACTATCTCTCTTTCTAAAATAATTGTCAATAAATCATTATTGATATCAGATCTTACCGAAAATATTAATAGTGTTCTCCTTTATGATCAACTTGAAACAGGAATAAAAAAAAATTATTATGCGGATTCTCGGTATTTGTCATTGCTTTAAACTTCTTAGATTTTAAAATTTTCCTCACAGGTTTGCATTGCTAAATTGAATCCAAGTTATGTGGCGGACTTGGACAATTATGGTCTTTGGCAAGATATATATTACTGTTGCTGCGGACTGTTGTAATTTTCTTTAATCTTTTGTAGTAGCCAATTATGAAAACAATTTAAAAAATTTCTACACTTAAACAGCCAGGGATGATGCATCAAATCTGATGAAAGGGATTTGCTTCTGAGAGTTAGTGGGCTGGAACAATTTCATTGGCTACTTATAATGGTAACCAATGTTTAAACTTTTGTTTCTACATAATTAACTTTGTTATCTGATATTTGAAACTAATTAAATTTTGATGTCCACATATTGTAAGAGCTACATTCAACAAGCTGGATGCTCTGTGTGGTGAGGTGGCTTATGTTTTGCCATGGTGGAGTCAATTAAAATTGGGTTGAGTACAAGGGTGTAGCGATGTCGTTTAAGGTTGAGCTAAAGAGGGTTTTTTTCGTGTTATTCGATCCAGCCTTCATTTCTCTCTTCTAACTCATTTGTTCCAGAATGTGCTAATGGGAGAGGACGAATTCAGTTACTCATCTACGACTGGAAATCCTTGGGGATCCAAGTGGAAGCTGATCCTGGAGATGACTGATGCGTATATATTGATTCCATTTGATACGGATTTACAACAAGGGGAAAAAGAGAAGAAAGCTATGGTTTCTTCGAGTTGTATTCTTCCTTGCCTATTCTGTTTTCTTTGTTCAATACTCTGTAAATTGTCTACTTGACCGTGATAGTAATGACATCTTATTTGCGCCTTGAAGAGTGGATGTAGACTACCCAGCCGAACCACTATAATCCTTTGTGTCGATCTTTATCTCTTTACTTGATCTGATGTTTAAATGTTTGACGATCCCTTGTTTTAAATCTGTGATTATTTTCATATTAGAAGGTTGTTAGTTAACCTAAGAACTGTAATCCGTGATTGTCTTCTTGTTACATAGTTGATTAGTTGGTCATAGAGTTGTAATCTATGAAAACTCAGTTCAAAATCCAACAGATTGGTATCATAACCTAGTTTAGGGCTTCGTAAAGTGTTTTGTTTTGTTTTGTTTTGAGTATTCTATGACCAGTTTCTTAGCCTAAAGTTGAATCATGTCCACTAAGTTTGAACTTGAAAAGTTTACAGGTGAGAATGATTTTGGTCTGTGGAACATGAAAATGGAAGCAGTACTAATCAAGGAAGGGCTAGCTCTAGCCCTAAAAGAAGAGACTGAACTAGTGGAGACTATGACAGATTTCGAGAAGCAGGAAATGCTAGACAAAGCCAAAAGCTCCTTGATTCTTGGATTGGGTGACAAAGTCCTTCGGGAGGTCAAGAAGGAGAAGACAACTGCTAAAATCTGGAACAGGTTAAATTCTCTCTATCAATCTAAAACTGTCCCTAATAGATTATTTTTAAAGCAGATGTTGTTTAACTTTAAAATGGATGAGTAGAAATCATTGAAAGATAATAAAGATGATTTTTTTGAAAGTGATTCAGGATCTAGAAAGTATTTCTGTAGATATTGATGATGAGGATGAGACAATAATCTTGTTGAATGCATTACCTAAATCATATTCTAATTTTGTGGAAACCCTTAAATATGGTAGACAAACACTGAAGTTAGAAGAGGTAGTGGAGGCTGTTTCTACCAAGGATAGTGAAAATAGGATGAGAGATAAAAATAGTGGTGATGGTGAAGGCCTTAATGTCAGAGGGAGATCAGAAAGGAAGAATTGGAAAAAGGGAGGACAAAATAGGAACAGGTCAAAATCTAGATCAGGGAATAGAAAATGTTTCTTTTGCCATAAGGAGGATCATTTCAGGAGAGATTGTCCTGAGAGAAAGAACAAGAAGAAACCTGAAAGAGATAGTGAGGGAGGCAGTGTTGGTATAGCATCAGAGGGATATGAAAGTTCAAAGGTTTTAGTTGTTTCTGAGGTAAAACTAGTGAGGAGTGGATCCTAGACTCAGGGTGTACCTACCACATGACACCAAATAGAGAATGGTTCAACTTATTTCAACCTTTAGATGGTGGGAAAGTTATGATGGGGAATAATGTTGTGTGTCATATAAAAGGTATGTGTACAGTTAAGCTAAACCTTCAAAGTGGTGTAACTAAAACTCTCACAGACGTTAGATATATTCCTAACCTGAAAAGGAATTTAATCTCACTAAGAACTCTAGATTCTAATAGGTTTAGCTATAAGGTTGCCTGTAATGAAAGGATCTCTAGTTATTATAAAAGCAGAGAAAAGAAATGGGTTATATGTGTTAAAAGGTAGAGTGGAGAGTGGGATTGCTACTGTTGGGTCAACGGAAGTTCAAGATAGAACTTCATTGTGGCATCAAAGACTTGCACTTGTTAGTGAAAAGGGCTTAGTAGAACTGTAGAACTAGGCAAGCAAAACCTGCTATGTGGGGATAAGATTGGAAGTCTAACTTTATGTGAACATTGTGTATTTGGAAAAATGAGTAGAGTTAAGTTTGGATCTGGTCAACACTACTCAAGTTCACCACTTGAGTATGCTCACTCAGATGTTTGGGGGCCTTCTAGACACTACTCACTTGGAAGATGTAGATACTTCATTAGTTTTGTTGATGATTTTTGTAGGTATGAGTGGATCTACTTTCTTAAAACCAAGGATGAGGCATTCTCTAGGTTTAAGGAATGGAAAGTCATGGTAGAAACACAAACTGGAAATAAGATGAAGAAACTTAGGACTGATAATGGTCTAAAGTTTGTAAATGAAGAATTTAATAGTTTCTGTAGGATACATGGAATTGTGAGACACAAAATAGTAAGGAATACCCCACAACAAAATGGTCTCTGTGAGAGGATGAACGTAACCATTTTAGAAAAGGTTAGGAGCATCATGTCTAGTTCTAAGCTGCCACTTAAATTATGGGCAGAGGCAGCACAAACAACGGTCTACCTAATCACACTACAAGAAATATATTATATTGTGACAAAATTAATTTTATCAAAAGCTATTTCGTCACAAGTAATATAGGTATTATGACAAAATAAAAAAACATCACATTAAGTATGACAAAGGGAATATAGTGACTAAAAAAAATATTGTCATAATATTTTATCACAATAAAGAAATCCATAAGAAATATATTGAAGAAAAATAATTTTATCATAATAATTTGTCACAAATTTTTGGCGCCAAATTTTGCATCTAGGTAAATTGTTTATTGTGAAAAACATATTTTGTCATAAAACATTTTAGTCACTATATTTAGTTATACATGCTATAACTACAAATTATTTTGTCACAAAAGAATTTATTCATTATTAGAAAAATAATTTGTCATAACATATGCTGAAATAGAGGTATTAATGACAAAATGTTTGAATCAAAATTTAAGCGCCGAGATAAATTGTTTATCGTGGCAAGCCATATTTGTTATAAAAAACTTTAGTCACTATATTTAGTAATACATGCTATAATTACAAACTAATTTATCATAAAAGAATTATTTATCATTACCCAAAAAAAAAAAAATATTATCATTTGTAAATGTTAAAATCGAGGTATTAGTGACAAAATATTTGAGTCTAATTAAATGTGATATTTTGTGACAAAAATTTGCTAAAAAAACATAATTAATATGCATACAACAATTTGTCATTCCTCTCAAGTTTTAAGCAATAACATATATGTCATTAAATAAATAAATAAATAAGAACTCATAAATAATTTTAACAATATATTTCACTAAAAAAAGAAAAGGAAGGGGGGCGGTGGGGTGGTGTTTGGGGGAGGGGAGGGTGTGTAGTTTACTTCATAAATTATTTAACACAAGAATAATTACTAAGAACAAGAATTAAGTAGCAAAATCAAATTAAAGATGTTTTCGTTTGAAGGAGTGCATTTAGAACTGCTCATCTCCAAATGATGATCTTTTTTAGTAATGGTATTTGAGCCCATTACAAGTCTTTCTAAACGTTGGCAATTAAAGTCAAGTATGGACTTTTATGGGCCTAATAAAAAACATCAGCAACGGGGAGGGGGTGCTACTTCGAAAATTATTTAACACAAGAATAATTACTAACAACAAGAATTAAGTAACAAAAATCAAATTAAAGATGATTTTGATTCAAGGAGTGTGTTTAGAAGTACTCATCTCCAAATGATTATCTTTTTAGTAATGTTATATATTTGGGTCAATTACAAGTCTTTCTAAACGTTGGTAGTTAAAGTCGATGTGTGAGCCTTTATGGGCCTGGGTCTAGTAAAAAAAGGCCAGAAAATAAGACCCCAGGGGGTGGTTGTTGTTTACTTTAGAAATTATTTAACACAAGAATAATTACGAACAAAAATTTAAGTAAAAATGATTTCAATTCAAGGATTGCATTTAGAAGTACTCATCTCCAAAAGATGATCTTTTTTAGTAAAGCTATTTGAGCCCATTACAAGTCTTTCTAAATATTGGCAGTTAAAGTTGATGTGTGGCCTTTATGGGCTTCATAAAAACATAAGAGAATTTCGATATTTCATCTCTAGTAGCCACATACATTGTGTTTAATGACATTCATCACATTAGACACGTTCAATAATTATGTCATTAAGTATATGAATTGTGAAGAATTTAATTTTTATTTCAAAAATTTAAAATTATTTTCTTATCTAAACATGTATAAATTATCTTATTGCAAGAAAAAAATTTACTAGAATAATTTATTTTTCAACAATTTCCCAAATTATAAATATTTTTCAAAAAAATTATTAATGACATCCTAGAACATCCTTAATTTTATTTGTCACCAATTATTTAAAAAAAAAAAAAAAAAAAAACCTTTAAATAGTTTTTTTTTTTTTTTTTTTAAGTGAATCAAAATTTAAAAATAAAAAATTAATAGTAATTATTACTGTAAATAAACATTGTCATTTTTAATTAAAAACTTAAAACATAAAATATACGCAATCGCTTTCATGTGCCTTTAGATTCCTTAGGGTCCGCTTGGGAGTTTTATGATAACAGTTATGAGGGAAAACCACCGTAGTGGTTTTGAGGGTAAACCACCGTAGTTGTTTTGAGGGGTGTTTAGGTGTGGTTTTTAAAACACCCAACATGTGCTTGGGAGTTTATTTTCAAGCGGTTCTGACACTTTTTTAAAATGATAAATTTTCATATATGCCCATAAATTTTATACCAACTTCAACTAATACTTGGGAGTTTTGTTTTTTTCAATTACAAGGTATGAGTTCTTTATTTGTTTTCTACTTATTAGAATTTATAACTTAAAATGTGATAAAGTCTCCTTATTCTTCTTCGTCATTCTTTGTAACATCTGGAATGATTGAAAAATTGTAGCTATACTTCTTCAAGAAAAGATCTAGAAATGAGATTTTAATATATTTTTTTTTTTATGATTGCTTAAAATTATTTTATATTTAATATGTTTGGAGACGTGCATAATATGATTATTATTTTTTTTTTAATATAATTGTGATAATTTTGTAGTGGATAGGGTATTTGTGAAATAAAATTTTAAAACCAATCAAAATACCCTAATTTAGGGTGTTTTATAAACCCTAAAAAATATACTACATTGGTTTTAGAAGGTTTTTTAAATAGTCAAAACCAGTATATAAAAAATCTGATAAAGTAATGGATTTAGAATATCTCATAACCAGTCTAATTAAAAACCCTTTAAAACCGGTGAAAAAAAAAAAAAAAAAAAAACTCCCATTTCCAAGTGAGGAAGAGAAGAAGGGTTTTTGTTGAGGAACCTTCCCATTTCCACTTTAACCTTCTTTTTTCCGCATCAACCCTCTCAATTTTCCCAATTTTCTTTCTTAATTCCTTTTGCTCTAATTTTGATCACGTCCTCGTGGCCACCACCGGAAACAAAAACATCAATGCCAGATTGGTTAGCTTTTCGTAATTTTGACTTGTTTCATTTCTTTATTTTGGTTGATTCTTAGATGGGTCTAGGTCAATTGTTTGGCATTTTGTTTTGATGATTTTTTTTGTGGTTTTTTAGGCGAACTTCGATGTGGGTTTATTTTAATTTTTCAGCATTATGATCGGAATTCTGCATGTTCTGATGTGGGTTTACTTTGTAAATTGGTATCGATTGTTTGTGCTTAATTTTGATGGAAAATTATGATGTGGGTTTGCTTTGAAATTTAATTTTGGTTCAGCAAAATTCATATAACAATTATTTTTATTCATTAATTGCTAATCATAAAGCTTATTTTATCATTTATCTTTTTAGTTTGTTTATGGTGATGGTGTTGTTATGAGTTGTCATGTTTAATTAAATGTTTGATTAACATGATGGCTACTAATATTGAATGGATTTCAGGGCAAATTACATTTTGGCTTTGTTTCATTTGCAAAATAATTCATGTGGGTTTGCTTCGAAAAGTAGTATTGCTTCCTTGTGCTGAATTATGATGTAAAATTGTGATGTGGTCTTGATTTGGAATTGTGTTTCATTCATTAGTTGCTGGTGCTAGTGTTGTTTAGAACTTTGATGTTTAATTGTATGTTTTACCATGTTTTGATGTATTATTTATATTTATTTTTCTAAAATTTGGTTTTGATTGATGTTTGTTTGTTCTTTATGCTTTAGGTGTTGCTTGGAGATGTTGGAGCTGGAAAGACCAGTCTTGTGTTGCGCTTTGTTGAAGAGCAATTTGTTGATTTCAGGTATTTTGGACGACTTATAGTTGCTAGTGAACCCCTTTTGGTTTCAAGAGTTTGATTTTTTTATATAATTTTTGTAGGAATCGACTATAGGCGCTGCCTTTTTCTCACAAACATTGGCTGTAAATGATGCCACGGTAAAATTTGAGATTTGGGATACAACAGATCAAGAGAGGTACCATAGCTTGGCACCAATGTACTACAAAGGAGCTTCTGCCGCCATTATTGTCTATGCTATAACAAATCAGGCAAAGGTCTGCCAATGAATTTATTTCCCAGTAGGATATGGAATCTTCGAACTGCTCATTGTTAAAAATTTAAGGTGTAAGACCTACAGAAAAGAGCTTTGTAATCCTTGAGACTTGAGGAGTTGAGTCTCAGGGATTAAGCCTCTTACCTACCATCTAACTTGGTTAAAAGGACCAGATATGAGAGATGAAATACAGAGCTATGTACCTCTATTTTATGATTCAAGGTGGTGATCCTACTGGTACTAGAAAAAGAGGTGAATTTATATGGGGAAAGCCCTTCATAGATGAAGTGAACTCCAAGTTGCTTCACTCTGGAAGGGGTGTTGTAAGTATGGCAAACAGTGGTCCACACACAAATGGTTCCCAGTTTTTCATTTTGTATAAATCTGCAAATCATTTAAACTTCAAACATACAGTTTTTGGAGGAGTTGTTGGTGGTTTGACTGCATTGGTAGTGATGGAGAAGGTTCATGTTGATGACAATGATCGACCTCTGGTGAGTTCTTTGTTTAGCATTAATCTCTCTAAAACTACATATATTGTAAACCTGTATCTAATTTTTACTGCTTTCTGTTTTACAATTAAATGGTATTCCCTGATTAATGATAGATGTAATGTGTATTTAGCATATGATCTTTTTGGGAAGCAAGACTTTCTGTTTATATTAGTCCTCTATGCCTTCTGAATTTTGGTGAATGCCGTGTTAGGAATCAATATATTATTTGGTAACATATGTTATCTCGAAGGTTGAGCATCAAACTGGCTTCAACTTAACTCAAAAACTGCATATCTAGAAACACAAAGTTCATGATTTATCAAAAGCTGCATATCTAGAAATACAAAGTTCATGATTTATATGAAGATACTTTAGTATGTTCTGATCAAATTAGTTGCTGGACTCTGCCTTGATCATAAAATTAGTTGACTTAAATTAAATTATTGAATCCTTCCCTCATTATATGTTGTTTTCCTCTCATTTGTGTAGGAGGAGATTAACATAACCAGCGTAACACTATTTGTCAATCCTTACTCGGAACCAAATGAAGAAGAGGAAGAGAAGGCCAAAGAAGAGGAAAACGCTAGGGATGAAGATAAAGTTCGTATTGGGACTCTTGTAAATATCAGTTGCCTTTAGAAATCATCATTATTGAGATGACAAAAAATATTTGTCACGCCTATATTCTTTTGACAATAAAAAATTTGTCACATAAAAATATTTGTATTAAAAATTATTTGTCATGCTATTAAATATTTTAAAAAATTATTTCTATCACTATACAATTTTTGACAAAAAAATATTGTCATATAAACATACATGTGACAAAATAAATGTTGTCACAATAAAGTCAATGACAAATGCTTTCTGTCACTATTAAAATTATGACCAAATAATTTAGTCACCATTCACAATTTTGACAAAATCAATTTTGTCATAACATATGATTTTTTCACCATAAAGCTTATCATTTGGTCTTTAAATATAAATCAGTTGTGACAAAATATTACTTGTAGTGATAAAAATTGCTTTCTATTGTTATAAATAATTTATCACAATAAACTAGTTTAAAGTGATAAATTATTATTGTCATAGTAAATAATTAGGGTGTGGTGACCAAACGCTTTTTCGTCACCATACACTTAAGAGTACGAGCTTAATGTGACTAACCTGGTGACCAATATAATTCCTCACATTAGAGAAATGGTCACAATTTTGATATTTATAGTGACAAATTATTTTGTTGTGAGAAGCCTAAATTCAACAGAACACCATCTTCAACAATAGGTTTTAGAGTCCCTCTGGAGAAGTGGATTGGTCATCCTGTAAAATTGGAAAATCTTAGAGTTTTTGGATGTCTAGCTTATGTCCACGTTAGAGAAGACAAGCTAAAACCTAGAGCCATTAAATGTATCTTCTTAGGATACCCAGATGGGGTAAAGGGCTATAAACTCTGGAACTTAGAGTCTAAGAAATGTATCATCAGCAGGGATATTGTTTTTAGAGAAGAAGTCCTACCTGGCCTTGAAAAGGATTCTAAAAATTCAGAGGGCAGTCCATCAGGATTAGATTACTTAGATTAGAACTTCAAAACTCCAAAGTTGATTAAACTGTGAATCAAGGTGGAGCTGATGAGATTCAAGCTGAGGAAAATAATCCTGAAAATTTTGTGGGTGATCAAACTGGTGAACTTGAAGGTGAGCAGTTGAATCATAATGATGAGTTAGAGCTGTCTAATTACCAACTATCAAGAGATAGAGTTAGAAGGGTAATCAAACCTCCAAACAAGTTAGGGTATGCTGATCTGGTTGCTTATGCTTTAGAAGTTGAAGATGATATGAGTGATGAACCTAAGTCTTTTCAAGAGGTTGTGTCAGGGCCAGAAAAATTGCAATGGCTTAAAACAATTAAAGAAGAGTTTTCTTCTCTGATAAAGAATAAAACTTGGATTTTAGTAGATAAACCAAGAAATTGTAGAGTGGTCAAGTGCAAATGGATTTTTAAAAGAAAATCTGGATTAAACCCAAATGAGTCACCAAGGTATAAGGCAAGGCTGGTCGCAAAGGGGTTTACACAAGTGGAGGGCATAGATTACAATGAGATTTTTTCCCCAGTTGTCAAGCATTCCTCTATCAAAATTCTATTGTCACTTGTTGTCCAATTTAATCTAGAACTAGAACAATTGGACGTGAAGACAACTTTCTTACATGGAGATTTGGAAGAGACCATTCTGATGGAACAGCTAGGAGGATACAGAGATGTTGCAGGTAAAGTTTGCCTGCTTAAAAAATCCTTGTATGGTTTGAAACAATCACCACGACAGTGGCACAAAAAGTTTGATTCATTTATGATTGAAATAGGTTTTAACAGATGCAATTATGATAGTTGTTTCTGTTTTAAAAGAGTTTCTAAACTTACTTACATTTTCCTGCTTTTGTATGTGGATGATATGCTTGTGGCTTGTCATGAAAAATCCGAGCTGCCTCGGTTAAAAAAGATTCTGAACACCAAATTTGAGATGAAAGAGTTGGGTCAGGCTCAAAAGATACTTGGGATATCAATTATTAGAGACAGAGTTCATGAAAGTTTGAAGCTGGTTCAACAAGATTATACTGAAAAGATTCTGCAGAAGTTCAACATGAAAGATGCAAAGGCTGTCCAAACACCTCTTGGTCAGCATTTTAAGCTTTCTCATGATCAGAATCCTCAAACTGAAGAAGAAAAACTTGAAATGTCATCAGTTCCTTATGCAAATGTGCTAGGCAATTTAATGTATTTGATGATATGTTCAAGACCCGACTTGGCCTACTCAGTAAGCATTGTGAGCAGGTTCATGAGTAATCCAGGGAAGATCCATTGGTCTGCATTGAAATGGATCTTGAGGTACACAAAGGGGACCAGTTCAATAGGTATGGTGTATAGAAGGAATCAAAAAGAAAGCTACTGTGTTGAAGGATTTTTTGATGCAGACCATGCTGGTGATGTTGATAAAAGGAAATCAACTTTAGGTTTTGTTTTTACAGTATGGGGAAACTACAACACATGGTTACACTATCTTTAACTGAATCCGAGTATGTGGCGTTAACAAAGGTTGCAGAAGAAGCAAAGTGGCTGAAGGGTTTTGTGACTGAGCTAGGTTTAGAACAGAAGGCAATAACAGTTTATAGTGATAGTCAAAGTGCCATACATCTTTGTAAAAATCAAGTATTTCACGAACAAACTAAACACATTGATGTTCGACTCCACTTCATTAGAGAGATGATTGATAGAGGTGAAATTAAGGTTGAAAAGGTGGATGGTTCTCATAACCCAACAGATATGCTTACAAAACCTATTACTGCTGACAAACAAAGGCTCTGTATGAGCCTTCTTAATGTTACATAATCAAGAGCCTATTTCCAAGGCCAAATAAGGTGTCAAAACAAAAGCCAAGGTGGAGAATTGTGGTGACGTGGCTTATGTTTTGCCATGGTGGAGTCAATTAAAATTGGGTTGAGTCAAAGGGTGCAGCGACGTCGTTTAAGGTTGAGCTAAAGAGGTTTTTTTTCGTGTTATTCGATCCAGCCTTCATTTCTCTCTTCTAACTCATTTGTTCCAAAATGTGCTAATGGGAGAGGACGAATTCAGTTACTCATCTACGGCTGGAAATCCTTGGGGATCCAAGTGAAGGTTGATCCTGGAGATGATTGATGTGTATATATTGATTCCATTTGATACGGATTTGCAGCAAAGGGAAAAGGAGAAGAAAGCAAGGGTTTCTTCGGGTTGTATTCTTCCTTGCTCATTTTGTTTTCTTTGTTCAATACTATGTAAATTGTCTACTTGACTATGATAGTAATGACATCTTATTTGTACCTTGAAGAGTGGATGTAGGCTACCCAGCCGAACCACTATAATCCTTTGTGTCGATCTTTATCTCTTTACTTGATCTGATGTTTAAATGCTTGATGATCCCTTGTTTTAAATCTGTGATTACTTTTATGTTAGAAGGTTGTTAGTTAACTTGAGAACCGTAATCTGTGATTGTCTTCTTGTTACACAATTGATTAGTTAGTCATAAAGCTGTAATCTGTGAAAACTCAGTTCAAAATCCAACACTCTGTTTATAATTGGATATTTTGATGGTTTTCAATTGTCATACTTCCTAGGAAGCAGCAAGAAAGATTTCTTGTATCAATGAGGAGAAGCTTTTGGGTCTTCCTTGATTACAAGGGTAATTTTGCTTTCTCTGATAAATGGCACAAGCTTCAGTGGGAGAGCGATTCAATTTCAGTTTTGAAGTGCTTAAACCAACCCATATTGACCCGTCGCCATAATGGATTAAGTGGTTAGATTCCCATTCTAAATTCAAAAACGTGTAGATCTACATTTACAAAGAGTATGATATGCTGATACCTTAGCAAACTTGGAACTAATTCGTCCAAATATTTATCATTGATGGGCCAAGGCTCCAAAATAAATGAAAAGTCTCCTGCTCAAGGAGACTTGAGGTTTATCTGAGATAAGTTTTTCTGAAAGTGTGTTTATGTTTTTGCATGATTTTGCATCTGCTTCTTGTTAATGTAATGTTTCATCTTTTTTTGAAATAAATTACCTTTGGCGCCTTGTCGGTAACAAAGGTTTCACCCCAAAAAAGAAAGTGAAGAAACATGAAATGGCTTTGAATTCTAAAAGTAAAAGAGGGGCTGGAAGTAAACATGAACATGAGATGGTTTATGATTGTTGAAATAATTGTTTCTCACATCTAACATTGTGGTTGTGCATATGTTTTAAATGGGCCATGATATAATATTTGATTGTATGAATAGTATATCAGCTCAATGATTTTCTTGTAGTTGTTCGTAACTGGATTATTGTTTTTACGGTTAATGTATAAACACTAATATTATGTAACTTGATTAATATATAGCTGAGCTTGCTAGATGTATAATTTGCACTTCAACTACTGTTTAAAACTGTACGTGTAAAATGAGTTGCTCTGTTTTCCGCTATTTAATTTGTCCCCTGTTTTAGACAAAATTTTGTTGATATTTAGTATTCTGCATTTTTACACGTTGATTATTTTGAGTTAGTTGAGTAGTAATTATAAGCTGAATCCGCATTTATCGAACCAATACGAAGAAGCCTGAAATAAAGCTGAATCCGCATTTATCGAACCAATACAAAGAAGCCTGAAATAAAGTTGAATCCGCATTTATCGAACCAATACGAAGAAGCCTGAAATAAAGCTGAATCTGCATTTATCGAATCAATACGAAGAAGCCTGAGATAGACTTCCAATTTTACAGATTAAGAGTTATGGTTGTTGAAGGTTTATTTGGCTAAGTTGGTTGTTTTCATGCATTTTCTACAACTCAAGTGATGGCACTCATAAGTCTAGTGGACAATAAGCATCCAATTAACCCCAAAAAGTTGACCGAGAAGGTTTGTTCTCTTCATTCACTTCTTAGATTCAAACCTTGAAGTCACTTATCATATTGTAACTTATCTTGAATTATTAAGCTTGTAAGATATTCAATAGACTCTAGAGATAATTGAGATGTGCACAAGCTAACCAATTTTACATTATTATTACACAATCATAGACGTTGGACATTTACCTGCAATATAAGGAATAATTGTTGAATGTAGATTCCGAAAATAATCACTCAAAAAAAATTATAACCAGAAATTTTGCCAAAAACATGAGAGAAAATAGAGGAATGCCATAGACAAATTTGTATCTCTTTTGATCAATTCTAGCACAATCCTCTTAACTCTATCTCAGCAATTCGTTTCACTTTTGGTCAAAGTGCAAACCTGTACAAAAACAGGCCTGTAGAAAGTACATTAGAAATATAATTCATCAAAGGCATGAAATATGAAGAGTTTTGAATTAATTTCTTATAAAATTATAAAAATGATTATGATATTACCAGAAAAAAAAAAAAATTGATTCAGTGCATTAAAGCTTTGCCAAATGTATACAAATTAATGTAATATTTATTTTATCTACATTAATTAACTTATTTTAATTTTTTGTATACAATTTTCAATCACATTTATTTATAAGTCGTATCATTCGAGAATAATAATTTAACATCAAATTTGCATGTATAATGTTACCTTTTTTTTTTTTTTTAATTAATTTCATTATATAAATACAATTGTGACAAACAATTACCCATGTAACAATTAATTTTAAAATAATATTACACTAACAACTCTTTCTCACAAACTTTCTTTCAAAACTCTAACGTGACAGCTAGCAATTGTCAGTTTGCAATTAATTAGTGGGACTTGTTGTAAACTGACCAATTGTAAACCACCACGTTAGGGTTATGAGAGAAAATTTGTGGGTGAAGGTTGTTGGTGTAGTATTATTCTTAATTTTAACACAGTTATTTAGCAATATAAAATAAAACATTCACTTGCTCAATCATCTGTTCTTTTTTTTTATTTATGAAAATTTTGATCTACTAATTTTTCGTCAAACTTGAGTTTGAAATTCCAATTGAGTGCAATATTTATCCCTAAAATCCCAAAGACACTTTTACATTAGAAAGTGTGTCGATTGAGCTATCGACGTAGTCTCTCCTATACTTAAGTCGGCTAACGATAATTACATATGAGCTTAATTGATAAAAGTTGTTGATTAAATGTGATGGGATATTTTTAAAGAAATAGTTATTTTGTAAGAAACATAACTTCTCATAGCCATTTGTTGATCCACCTGTCCTTTATATTTGGTTTTAACAACTGTGCGTGCTCAACGTGACAGTTATGATTGTAACCGTCTTATCCAAGTTGTTGTGCAACAATTTGTTCGTAACTGTCTCAACATATTTTCCTTAACTGCTCTACCATGCTTTGCTTGCCACAATTCAATTTTACTTTTACTACAGCTAATTTTCTCCCTTAGGCCTCCTTAGTTTTACTTACAATTAATATTACTTGTAACCTGATATATCTTACTGCAAGTTTTTTCTACCGTTAGACTATCTCTTTACTAAAGAATGATTTGAATAGCATTAAAAAAAAAAAAAAAAAGTTAATGAGATAATAATGAAGTATCGAAAGTATTTGTAATGAATACGAAATTAAAGTTAATTTTAATAATCTTATATAAGGATAATTCGTCATTATAAATTTTATCAAAAAATGAGGCCTTTTTGGTCCATTAGTTAAGTCCTAATACCTACTAATAGATATGCTCTTTTTAAAGTTATAAGAGTCTGTTTAATCTATGGTCCAAAAATAATTTTCAAAAACTAAAATATGGTTCAATTTTTTTATATATCTTAATATTTGAAAATATGTTTAATATAAAATTAAAAAATTGTTTCACGTAACAAACAAATATAAAACTATGAAAATGACTTTTAATTGCTTTTAAATTTACACTAAATTTTAGGATTATATGCAAAAACTCTTTTTGTAAACCTTCTGTAATCATTTCTACTAAATGCATTTTCGTAAAATTTGTTATTTCATTTAAATTCAATATGAATATAACCACCTGTCAACAGCCGTTAATCAAAATGGAAGTCCAGAATGTAATTATCTCTTTAAAACATTTTATCTATCGAACACCTAAACCTTGTCTCTCCACCTTCACCAAGAAACTAGCGGGAAGAGTAAAAGGTCCGAGAAAGTCACAAAAAGTGTTCGAGAATTTCTACACGGTAAAGTTTACTTCTTCAAATCAAGAATCTCTTTGTCATGCCCACTGATTTTGCATCATGGCTTTCTTTTTTCATAATTATTATCTTATTCAATCATTACCCATCAAGTTAAATCTTTACATAATCATGGCTTCTTTAGCACAATCATGATCTTTTACTTGTTTTTGTTTTAGTTTTGGTTTGAGTTTGTGTTTTTCATTTCTGCTGTTTTGGTCACTTGTGGAAAGGGTTACTTATGATGGTTGAGTTGTGATTTTGAATTTCAAGTTTCTAGGTGAAGCTAAGGAAGTAGGGATTAGGTTCATTTTCAGTGTTTGACTAGAAGAGAATTGTTATAGGGGAAACATTTATGCTTGGTTTGTACTTAGCTACTTGTTTTTATGTACAATTTTTGAAGCTTTTTGGTTTCCTCTTTATCATTACTAATTGGCGAATGCTTTTCTTTTTTCCCACTATTCCATGATATGTGTTTGAACAAATTTGTTGTTGCTTATCCTCCATCTTGGAAATTGATGTGAAATTTGTGATGTTGTGTTTTAACTGCTTAAGGATATAGTAGATGCTTGAAGTATATAATTTGACATGGAGACGTCGATTTGATTCCAGAAAGAAGGAGGAATTGGGAAATAGTTACCAAGTCTTGATACCTCGTATTTGCAAAATATTCAGATGGATCCTGAATCATAAAGCTTCAGGTCCTTCTTGGAATATAAATGGATATAATGTATAGAATGAGCTCCGGGAACTTTACAACTGCTTGCCATGATGGGGATGGTGCAAATACGTGACAATAAAGTATCTACGTGTTTCTCAATCCGCATTTTCGCTTTTGTGTGGATTCTGAACTTCCTATTTATTTATTTCTTAATTCTTATGGTTACAATTGTGCAAGCTTTGGCATTCTATTGATAATTACGGGATTATTCATTTTCTGAGATGATTGATGAAGGTGTGTTAATCCATAATATGGAAAACTTTTGAACAATGGTTTGCTCAATGCAGTTATTTGATTTTCTTGATTCTTGGATGGAACCTATGTCAATGAGGTTTTCTGATTGGATACTGATTACTGAAGAATTTCTGATGTGCTTTTATATATTATTGAGGACAAATTAGGATTTTGTAGATTGCTTTTTCTCATCGGAGTCTATTCAATCAAAACCTTTTAGAATTGAAGATTAATATGAACAAGAGCATGACTATTAGACGAGGCCCAGTTAAACCTGTAGTTGATGTATTTTTTGGTAGATGATTCCTGTTCGAAAGATAATTAAACGACTTTCTAGGAATTTGATTTGGCATTTAGTGACCAAAAGTAGTTGATGTTTTTATCGTTGTGCTGCTTTAAGTGGCAGATGTAATGGTTACTTCCTGAAGTCTTATTTTGGCCTCAAAGTTAAGGATTCCAATTCACACTACAGTCATGATCTGAAATTTTTTTTTTTTTTTTTTTTTTTTGTGGAGAAACTATTGAGGCTAGTCTGTTGAGGTTTACAGCCTTCCTTTCATCCTAAACTTCCAATATTTCTTGGGATTCATCAGTTCAGTCTTATAACCTTTCAGACCTTGACCCATTAGTTTTTCATCTTGCCTTCAACCCAATGTCAACAAGCAAGAACAAAGTCTGAATCAATGAACAACTTACCTTCTTTTGCCATCACTTTTGGTAACGGGAGTCTTCATTAGAATGTCATCGCTAGACCTCGACTACTGAGGCTATTGATGATCAATTCAATACATTGCATATTAATTGGTCAATTTAATTATATGATTTTATAATTTATATTTTTTTGCTTCAGCTAGACATGCAACTCCTATAGAGCATCTAGCATTGAGTGTAGTCATTGCAATTCCAATTCTTGGATCTTCTCTAATGGGATATGGATCAGTAAGCTTGATTTATGGCTGTCTTATGTTATTTGAGTTTTTAAGAACTATGGGGCATTCCAATGTTGAAATTATTTTGCATGAATTGTTCAAGCCCCTACCGATTCTTCAATATTGTCTCTATACCACGTAAGTATTTTCATTCTCACAATCAAGTACCATGGATTAATGCATTAGAAAGGTTCTAAGTTTCATATATCTTACAATTTTATTCATCTAAGTTTAGTTTAATTTTCTAAATAGGCAATATGTTGAATTGATCATTATTGGTTTTTAAGAAACAATTTGTACTAGAATGATGAAAAGAGAATTTTGTGCTTGAGTAACTTCTTGTACCTCCTTTATGGTGAGGATTTCAACAAGTCTTCATTAGATGTCTTCACTGGACCTTGACTCTTTAGATTCAAGCAAATTATTTATTGGGTTTGTTGAAGAAAAAACTTTATTCACGGCTTTGATTTCTTGACTCTTCATTGATTTTGTTAGCATCTTTATATTTCTTAGGAGCTTTATTAGTCGAGGAAGATATCAAATGGAGAGTTGATATCCCATTAACTGTTGAACAAGCTCTTTCAAAAAAAAAATACTAAGGTTTTTTTGGTTTTAAATTCAGATGTTAATGTCTTTTTTTATTTTCTCATAAAACTTGAAAGAAAGATGCTGTATTCATATTTCTTTATAGAAGTCCTAATGGTATTTTGGTCCTCTAACAATCAAATTCTTTTTCAAGAAGTCCTAGTGGTATTTTGGTCATTTGAAGGTCATGAATTCTTTTTCAATAAATCTTAATGGTATTTTAGTCCTTTGACAGCCGAATCAGAGTCCAAATATTCTAGCTTATGAGGTTTTTTTTAATCTTACTGTCTCTCTCAGTCTCAGGTGTGTGCTGTGTTATGATTTGGGGAATTGCGGGCAGAATGTTTCTTAGGTATTTTTCGACCAAGCCAAAGCCGAAGATGAAGCCAATAGAGCTTAGCATGCCACTGGAGCAAACTGAGACCATCGCAAAGGTTATATTCAACATAGTCAAGGAACACGGTCTTCTCACTGTTGCCGAGACTTGGGAACGCGTCAAGGTCTGTGAGAGTGTAGTCAAACTGTTTGATTTTTAATGTGCTTCTTATAACCACAACATTTGCTTAACTTATCAGGAAGTTGGATTGGGAGGATTGACAGGCAAAAGCCACATGAAAATAGTGTTGAGATGTATGAGGGAGAGGCAGAAGCTCAGGTTGATATGCAATCATGTAGGGCCACACAGGCAATTTCTGTACACAAGTTGGTTCACAAAATCAAACAACATCTAGCAGGCAAAACCAGTGAGTCATTCTTCACAATCTCAACCCAAGCTGCCTTGACCATAACAGAGCTAATAAAAATACATGACATATTGCCAGTCTAAAGGTGCTTTCTCTGACTGTAGTTTAACATTTTCCATGATTGTACAGGAAATTTTGATGCTATTGCAATATATCAAAATATTAGTCTCATGTTTGGCTCAATGCTAACATGCATAGGATCTCTTCTTTAAATGGATGAAAGGAATTTTATTAGTTAAGGTATAATTTTTTCATGAAATGAGAGAAAACAGATACAAGTTTCAAATTGTTCAATTTATGGACCTTTAATGGGGATTTACTTTAGCGGAAAACATTCAAAATGACTTAGATACCCTTGGATTTTTTTAGTAGTATTTAGTTATACATTTATAAAATAAAAGAAGAAAAACTCCAAAAGTTAAAAATAAGCATGGGTTCAAATCTAATTTACTCTTCTTTTTTTGTAATACTAATTAAACTAAATAAATAAACAAAAAGCAGAAAAAAAAAAAAATGGTTTGAATCTAAATTTTAAAAGTAAAACTAACAAAAAAATTAGAAAAATTAAAAGATTTAAAAAATAGAGAAAAACAAGTTTAAATTTTAATTTAATTAGGATACAAAAAATTCGAAAAAGAAAAAAGAATAACTAGTTAAATATACTTTAAAAAATTATAAAAAAAATTATAAAAATAAACAAACCAACAAATTTAATAAACAAAAAAATAAAAAATGCTAACGACGCCCTAGCACATTGGCCTCGGCCTTTAGGCTTTTAGTTGGCTTTCTTTTTATCTTTTTCAATTTTTTTTTTTTTTTTAAATTTCTTTTCTAATTTTGTAGAATTTTTTTTTTTAACTTTTAGTTCCATATGTCAGTATATGATTGGATAAAACTTTTTTGGTTCTTTTTTTTTTATATAACTTTTATAATTTGCTACCTATGGTTTTGTTAATATAATAGTTATTTCATCTGATGTGTCATTTGAAACTTGTATCCGTTTCTTTTTCATTTAAGGAAAATATTATATTTTAATTGATAATATCCTAAAGGAAAATGAACCCTCTTCTCCCGCAAGTTAAGATCATGTTATTTTAATATAAATTAAATCTGATTTAAGAAGTTAATCAAATCTCATCATACGTGTAACATGTTAAAAAATGTTTAAATTTTCAATTAAATAGTAAATATTTAAATAATTAGTTAAAACAATTGAATATCAAAAAATTTATTTTTCAATAAATATTTGAGGAATCGAACATTTATTTGATAGTTTACTAAATAATTAAACAATTAACTGGATAATTAAACAATAAATAAAAAATTAATAATCTTATAACCAATATATGAATAAGTAATTTTAATTAATTAGTAAATATGTAATATATTTATAATTTTTATTATGAATACAAACATAAATCAAATTATCTTTATAATAATGTGTATAATTCAAAGTTTACAGGTAATTATATTAGGAAAATATATATATATATATATATATATATATATATATATATATATATATATATATATATATATATATATATTGGATTTAAACCTTGTGTTTCTAGTCTAGTAAGCATATATATATATATATATATATATATATATATATATATATATATATATATATATATATGTATCACTATCGAGTAAAACACCTTTATATATTTTCATTAGTTTATTTTATAAAAGATTAAAATGATCATTTATATATTTTCATTTACTAAATTACAGATTTCGATTCCGTTAACCATTTTCCTTCACCGTGGCTCTCTCTCTCTCTCCCTCTTTGTTCCTCTCGTTCTCCCTCTCTCTCTCTCTCTCTCTCTCTCTCTCTCTCTCTACACTCTTTATTCACCATGGCCTCCCATCGGTCGCACGCGATGGGTGGTTTGCATAGTTGGGTAGCAGGGAGTTGGCTGGGGAAAAATGTCGAGCAGGTGGTGGGCAGGCAATGGTGGGTGGGGTGCAAGTGGCGGTTGCCAGCGGCAGTCGGGCCTTCTCAATCCAAAAATCAAATCAACGCAACAAACACTCCAATAACCAATCAAAACCAATCACAACCCAAAAACTTCGACATCCATCAAAAACCCAAAAAAATCCAATCAACCGCGAAATCGGCAGCAGTTGCGCCGCCCACTGGCAGAGGATCGAGATCTTGAGATTGAGTGCACCGTCGGGGGGTTTGTTTATTGTTTGTTTGGGATTTCTGGAGTTGATTGTTTATTCTCTTGCTCCATCTCTTTTCATCTCTTCCTTCCCATAATTTTGGATCTCGACATAGGAAGGCCAACATGGTCAATGTGATGTTGGTTGCGCGGGTGGTTGGATGCTGAGTTTTTTTTTTTAAGGAAAATAATACAGCCAATTTATACACCATAAAATCTTGACTATTAATCAAGGTTTTGTCACGTTATTCAATATACAAATTACTGATACCATTATTTTTTTTTTTTTTAAAGTGGATGAGAAATATTTAAATAAATGAACGAGGAAAGAGACAAGAAGGATCAGAAAAGGGAAGGGATGTTTAAGGGTAGTTTGGTAAAAGAATGCTTTGTGCTCTTGTTTCAAACCCATTTATCCACATTTATTTAAGAGAGAGAATTTAGAATTTATAAAATTAAAGATAATGAACGACGTAATTTATGAGTGAAAATTTGAAATTTATGTTCATTTGAGGGTGAAAATTTAAAATTTATGAAATTAAAAATAACTAACAACGATAATTTGAAATTTATTTAACTAAAGATGGTAGACGGGATTTCGATAAACAGTGAGAATATATAGTTTACTTCTCATTATATCATTCATCCTTTATTTTTGGCGATTGTGTCTGTCAATTGGGCTTTCGTGTCTAAAATTTGGGACCCACTGAGAATATTACAGTGTGCTTTCCAATTTTGAAATTTAACCAACCAAAACCAAAAGAAATAACAAATATTATTTTACAAGCAACAATTTTCTCTCTCCAACTTTTAACCCATCTTCATTTATAAACATAATTATCTTTTTGTGATGAGAATGGGAATAAAATATGATTATTTACTTGTAATCATGAATAGTGATAGAATTGAATAAATTTAGTGTGTTTTGAAAAAAATTACCCTCAACTTTAAATTATCATATGTGTATATTTATCACAATATCAAATCTATTACAAATTTTAGACAAAAATAACTCTGAAAATATTTTCATAAACTTTTAAATTTAATTCAATATTACAATGATATTACTACTTTTAGATAATAAATTAAAAATTTTCTTTTCTATTTAATTAAAAATAAATATAAAAAAATTTTCAAAACCGGTCAACTTCGTTACTCAACTACTGAGGTGATGCTTGTGGTGTCACTGTCAGCACGTAAAGGTTTTGCAACCATTGATCTATCAATCTGGGCATTTGATTGATGCTTATATATGTTTAAACTCCATAAAAAATAATTTACATTGAATATGTTTTATTTTTTCATTTTTAAAATATTATTTTCAACAAACAATTAGTTTTCTTTTTCTAAGCACACATAGCATAAATTATCACTTTTAAAATATTTTCATAAAACACAGCACGACTTTAAAAACGAAGAGAACCCAACCCAACAATTCACAAATGTTTTTGTTATTATTGAAATCTCACCTATTCCTCCTTCCTGCTAAAACGAGTAATAAAGTAGGAAGAATCAAGAATTTTCAATAATAAATTTAAGAGTCAAAATTTTCTAATGTCTCCTTATAATTATCTTTATGCCCAACAATAGTATACGTTTATTGTTTCAAAATTCATTAAGACTAGAATGCTCTATGGACTATAATAATTAAAATATGTTAGATGCTTCAATTTATCAATTGTATTCAATAACTTAAATTGCAATATTTACAAAAATTAAATGCACATCTTAAAATATATTCCAATGACAAAATTGTATATATTATTTACTTCTTCAAGCCATTAACAATTTGAATTAGGCAAGAAGGTTTCATTGCTTCTATGATGCAACAAAGGAAGCCTCAAGTGGTGGAAGGTACTGAGATGATCTTAATTAAACAGTTAATGAACTATTCCTGAGTTTCCTTGGAGCTCATCCCCGTGTACATTTTGATCACCTGCATTTTTCATTCTCCATTATATCAATAACAATTAGAAATTTTATGTACACATATGTAGAGATATTAAAATAATTTAGCAATATGAAAATTTTTAGGTGTTGATATTTGAAAGTGTTTAATTGATTATTAAACATAGCGGAATGGGTTAGAATCTGTTCTTAATACTTTGAAAAGATGTTCAATCAACACTTAAACAATATCAAGCATCTAAAAAAAACATAATATAAAGCACACCAAAGATTTTTACATGGTTCGGCTAAAAACAATTTTAGCCTACATCCATGGGACCAAGTCCAACTCAATCAAATCCACTAGCAACAAAAGTCAATACAAAGTTGAAATCAAATACATTAAAAAGTAACACTCCATGTTTACAAAAATTTAATTCCACACTCCAGATTGAACCATTGCCCAACTACGGTCTGATTGCATGCAAGCAACCACTTGGATAGCTCAAGCTCCACTCGAACTTGGATAGCCGAAAGATACCTTCAAACTCACGAGCTTGAACTTTCTTCAAGCTTTAACAAGGAGCCAAATTCCTTAACACTTAATAACAAGATATTAGATCATCTAAGAAATGAGCAATTCACATAAAGGAACTTGACAAAAAAAGCCCTGTAAAATTTCTGAGAACAAAAAAATGGAATATTCAGGTTCAAAGGAGCAAGGAAGAAGATGATAATATATATTCTTGCTCAAACAAATCTCAACGATACACGTTTCATACACTTTTTAACAACCTTTTGTTGGACCACACTTGGAAAGAATGACACCTATAAAGTAAACTTATCATGCAAGTTTCATGAAGAATATAAGATAAAATATCTTCAAATATAACAAGAGTGAGACACCTGTACTGTGAAAAAACTAATGATAAAATGTTTATACATAAGAAGAAATGTGCCCCTTTTTTTTTTTAATATGATCCTATGAACAAGACAATGTGTACACATACAACAATATGTTATAACATGTGCAAACAATATACAAACACAATTACAATACCCTTATTTTTTTTTTTTTTTAAATTCAAACAAGGGTTCTTGATGACAAGAATGCACTAGTAGACAAAATTAAAGTCAAATTTCTTGTAGCATAGAAATAAAGTTTTTTGCCCTTTAGTGTATTACTAACATCAGAAATACAGATTTGGGTTTAAAGAAAATTGAAATGTCACATCTTCTCTTGTGATCGAATGACAAGCTCTTTAGCCATTAGGGTTAGTTATACCCAAGAATCTTGTGTTCGGGTCTACCTAGATTTATTGGGCTTGTAGGGTATTCTCTGGTTTTGAAGATTAGTCGGGTTCGACTAGCAATTGTGCTCGGAAATTGAAGTGTGTAGGAGAAAATGATTGTTTAATACATACAATTTAATGCCTATGTAAAGGTGAATTCATCTTCATAAGCACTAACTACTAAAAAAAAAAAAAAAAATGAGAGAGAAAAGAGAAAGAGGACATTACACACTTAAACTGGCTATTAAAGGTTCTTAAAGGAGAGTGGTTGTCAAGAGTATCAAACCTTTTCCATGAAAACATATCAGCTTGGAGTAGATTCCAAATGTCAGGTCCAAAAGTTTGAACAAACTAAAAAAGTAATTGAATAATTAAAGAAATGCTCATTTATGTAATTACTCATTTGGCTAATTAAAATACCACCTTCCATTTACAGTTGTTTTTATTCTGGAAGCATTGCTTCAATGCTTTGGCCAATTCAGATAAGTTAAAAAAACCATTTCACTTTTGTTAATTTAACCATAAATATTTTATTTTGTTAAAACTACAGTCAAAACACACTCGAAAATAAAAGCAGAAAAGTAAAGAAGACACATGATTTATCCTAATTTATTTCAATAAATGAACTACGTCCAACAATTAAATAGAGTATTAAGCAAATTAATTTTGAATCCAATTACTAATTAGGCTTATCGTGAAGGAGGTACTATCGAATAAGTCGGTGTAAGCCGATAATTCATCAAAGTTAAGAGAAGTATAAACCATATTTAATATTTTTATACATTTCTTTTAAATTTTTTCATCTTAGTAAACACAAGAATTACAAGACTAAAAAGGAGGCGGAAAAAAAGCAAAAGAATCCGAAATATTACCCAAATAGTTGATATTTATTTGTAATAAAGCATAAATTTATTTACTGTGGAGGAAACTTAAAATATGTTTATCAGATCAAAAGTGCTTTGCTGCTGTACGACTTGAAACTTCCAATACACCCAAATGAGAAGAAGGTTGATGTTGCATCGCAAAAAACACAACTTAAATCAAGATTTTTTTTTCTCTCTTAAAAGTCAGTATCAAAATAGACGACTGCAAAAGTGGAAGAATAAAAAGAAACTAATCAAAGGGGACAGATACGTACCATCCAATTAACTACAAATTTCAAAACGTTTGGCCCCCACCATTCCGTCCATGCTCTGCATTACAAAGGTAAGAATTCCAGAACCCGTAAGAAATCAGTAACGATATAGCGAAAGACAATTATTTACTCAAGTAATTAAGAAATAAGTCATACATAATCAGAAAAGTTTATTGATAAATTTGAAGACAAGTTTCAACCTGTTGATGCAGAATTCTTCTCTGCATAATGACTGTACTCAGCTATTCTTGGTATAACCTCCAACCGAAGATTTTTCCAATCCGGATCATGTTCTTCAATGGGTTTAATAATCAGATTTTGGAGAGCGGGGAGAAATTTTATAGCTTGTTCCATTTGATCAGTAAGTCTTGGACATAACAAAATTTTCAAATCCACTAAAGAAGTGAGCTTTTGCATCATTTCCACCGACAGAGATTCTACATCGGGAATTTTAAACATATGCATAGACTTCAAATTGGAGAGAGTGGCAGAAACTCTATTCATCAACATCATCGTCTGCTGCAGTGGTTTTGAACTCGTCTCGCTCAACTTTAGTTCTTCTAGAGATGGATAGAGCGGCATAAACGTCAAGTTGGGGCAAGTTTGGATATCTAATTTGGAAAGACAATGAAATGAAGGCAACTCTGCTCCATTATCAGCATCTCTCCTCCACCATCCCTTTAATTTAGGACAATGATAGATTGCCAGTTCCTTGAGTGATGGGAAGAATGTTGAATAACTAGTACTTGCTTCCTCCGAAATGTATTCCACCACATCTAGATATGCAAGAGACAAACTCCTCAAATGAGGTAATTGATCCAACGGTGGGATACATTGGCATCTCTTACATTCTTTTATGCTAATTGAAGTTAGCTTTGTGAGAGAGGATAGCCAATTACATAGCTTCACACCTGTAAATAAACTTATATTAAATTTTTTAAGATTTGGGTGTGGCTTTAGAGCTTCTAACACATTTTCATCAGTCTTTTGAACCTCTCCATTAGCACTTTTCCCCCAATCCAATATTAGAGACCAAAGATATGGTTTCCTTTCCAAGTTGGCCAACTTGCCAGTTTCCTCGTACTTTAAATTTTTAATCTTCAGTTTTCCTCTTAAGTTGTTTAACCCCTTTAATTCTTCTATCCCACTGTGTTTGCTATTTCTTTGACTTGCTACAAATATTGATAGAGTCTGAAGATTAGTCAGACATCCTATTCCATAAGGCATTCCACATAAAGAATCACATTTTTTATTTATAAGATGCCCAAGGTTCATCATTTTTCTAATATCTCTTGGTAGTTCCTTAAGCTTGTCACAATGAGAGAGGTCTAATGTTTCCAAATTCCACAGTCTCGACATCGAATCGGAAAGTTTTTCAATTTGCATATAAGAAAAATTAAGATATCGTAAATGCCCAAATTCACTAAATAAACTCTTTAGCTTACCATTTGAATGCAACTTCTTCTTAAACTTTAACTGTCCAAAATCTAATGCTCGCAAGTACCTATAACTTGAAAAAATTTCATAACCACCATCCAAGTCAAATCTCCAATTTGATCGATAAAATAAAAGTAAACTTCTTATATTTTTTGCACCATATAACGCAATTGGAAATTTCCATGATTTTTTTACATCCCCACAATCAAGTGATATATGACAACATTTATCATCCACACTTTGATCTGTGCCTATAGTTGTGAAGGTGCATTCAGTTCCTGCAACTAATTTTGCAAGTTCACGCAAAAGATCATGCATCTTACATGCTACTACATTGCCCCATTCATCATATTCTGGGTCCTGGAAAAATGACCTCAAAAGCAAAGTCGTAAAATACTTATTACCAACTTCTTCAAGACGTTCATTCTTATCTAATGCTTGAAGAAACGCTTGTGCCATCCAAAGATAAATCAACTTTTGCTTCTTAATCTTATAATCTTTGGGAAACAACACACAATAAGCGAAACATTGTTTCAAATGAGAGGGGAGATATTCATAACTAAGCTTGAGTATTGGTAAAATATCGCTTTCTTTCTCAATCACCTTTGACATTTCATTGTCCTTGAAATGCAACCACTCATCTTCCTCATTAATGCCACAAAGTAAATGTCCTATTGTCATTATAACAAGAGGAACTCCTCCACACTTTGCCACAATCTCTTTTCCAAACTCTACTAGTTTTGAATCTTTTGGCTTGATCCCATCTGCAAAGGCTATCTGCGTGAACAAAGACCAAGACTTGTTTTCATCTAGAACTTTCAAGGGATAGACATAAGAGTTAAGTGTGCTAGTAATCCTAGCAACCTGCTCACTACGTGTAGTTACCAATATCTTACTTCCTCTTTCACCATCCATTAACAAAGTTTTTAATTTGTCCCACATAATGGGATTTTCATTCCATATATCATCCAAAACTAGTAAATATTTTTTCCCATTAATTATTTCTTTGCGTAGGCATTCTTGCAATTGATCTATTTCAAGTCCTTTAGTTTTCCTACCAGCTGCAGATTTTATGATATTTTCCACAATTATTTTCACATTAAAGTTATTAGATACACATACCCACATCCTTAATTGAAAATAGTTTGTAACATGCTCATCATTGTATACAAGTTGACCAAGTGCAGTCTTTCCTAATCCTCCAAATCCAAATATGGAGATGACTGAGACATTCTCATTAACGTCTGAGTCCAATAGAAGTTGTATAACTTTTTTTTTATCATCATCTCTTCCTACAACCTTTTCTGCACGTACAAAAGAGTGTGTTTCCCTTTCTATATTCATGACTCTTTTTTCGTCAAGACTCTTAGTAAGTTCAAACTCTCTGTCCTTTTCAATCACATCTAGTTTCTCCCTAATTGTCTTAATCTTATGAGCTATATTAAGACTATATATAATCTGATTAGATTTGGAGAAAAAGATGCATACCTCCACTGCCATTTTATTTCCAGTCATTACCTCTCGCTGTTAAAGGTAAGTAGAGAAATCGTCCAGTAAGTCATCAGCTTCATAAAATGCATCTTTGAGCCTTTGAATCCAATATGTCACCGCCGCATAGTTCTTTCTGTTGTGCTGCTCCTCAGCATCGAGAAGTACAAGTCTGATAGTGTTGACAGTGGTATTGAGTTTTTGAATCTCATCTTTAACACCCCATGCCAATTTGCCTTCTCGGACAGCCAAGGACCCCAACATTTTGAAGATTTTCCCTGCAATGCCAAATACAATTCCTTCTGCCATTTGTTCTTGGTTTCAGTAATAAAAATTGATTGCAAGAGGGTAATTGTAAGACCATGTTACTCATATTTATAGATAAAAGTAATTACATTCTTGATCAACACAAAAATTTAAAATATGAGAAAGATACCTGACTTAATGATGGAAATTAAGCTAGAAGAAAAGTAATATATATTTAGCGTAATGATAGGAAAAGAAAATCAACCATCAGCACAAGATCTTACTTTGCTTTGGTAATAATCAACCATTAATAAATATTTAAGTTTTCTGATTAGATAATTTAGAGAGGTTAATACGAAGGAACAAAATAGTTTTTTTGAAAAATGTAAATCATAAAATTTCATTGTTGATATTTACATATGTTTATGATTTACATTTTTATAAGAACAAATTTCATTAAAATTCCATATATATTTTTTCCAATTTTAAAAATACACATATGACTTTTGAAAGTTTTCACATGATTTTCATAGATGTTAAAAGACCCCTTTAAAAGTATTAAAGAGACTATTGAATTCTTGGAAAAGCACGCATTTCAAGTTTATATTTCACTTTTTACATTTCAAATAATGTTGCAGTAACCAACTATGTATTACAAATCTTTTATCATCCTAAGGCATGTTTACTTTTGTGGAATGGACGCTGGACTCCCCTTCCACCGTTTACCTTAGTCCAAAATGGGGGAATGCTATTTCTCTTACGCCAACAGTAGTAATACTATTGGAATTCTTTTTTTGCCCCTATTTTAATATATATTTTTTTTTCCCCAATTTCTCTTTGAAACAGCTGATTTAGAATTTAATTATTTTTATAATTTAAATAATTATTATATTAATAATTGCAATATTGTAAAACTGAAATTATTTTTTTATCCTAGCTCCTTAATCTCTACCACCACCGACAACCACTGCCATGTCATCGTCATCGGTTGTCAATCATCGATGGAAACACCCTATTAGCTCATCATCGACAAGTGCAGAACCCTAGTCCGATAGTCTGAGTAGGTTTTGATAGCTAAAGATACCAGAGGTGACATCATGTGTGGCAACATGAATAATATGTCGTTCCATGTGATGTCACTTCACTGACCTTCGACTGCCAAATTTTCCTAGATTGGCAGATTGTTGGGACACCAATTCTGGATGTGTCGACAAGAAATGTTGTCGTGCCATCAATGTTAACTGACAATTGACTGATGTCAAAATTTTTACTCAAATAGAAAATAATATTTTTAGTTATTAAATAAAATAACAATCTTTCCCAATTCTTATCCTAAAAATAGTATCCCAAATGATGTGACGGCTTACTTGGCACTTCCACATCATCAATCAACTTAAATATATAAAAATTATAATTAAATCCTTATAAACTTTAATTTTATACGTTAACACACTATCACGTATCATATTAATCTTGTATTCTCCAATACAATTACATTTTTATTTCGATATACCTCTTCTATTTCTTACGCAAAAAATTAAAAATCTAATCAAATTTGCTCAACTTCAATTTACTATAATAAGAAGCATTTTGTTAATTAGTGACCTCAAAATAATAATAATAATAATAATAAGATTTAATTCTGAGAATAAATCCACAAATCATTCTTATTTCAATTTTGTCGCTTGATTTTCTTCTTCCTCTTCTCTGAACGCTCCACCGTCTACCCCACGACCTTCTCTTCAGGTTACCGGTAACTCTCCTTTACAATAGCTTTTTATTCTTTGAATTTGTTTGCTGGGTTTTGGTTTAAATTTGGTTCTATACTTCTGTATATTAATAGTATCCTGATTCATTGCTTGTAACTATTCAATTTACTGATTCACGAATTATATTATTTTTCTGTTTTAATTTTTTTTTTCTGGGTATGAGTGACATATATGATATCTAGAGCAAGGACCCTTTTTTTCCCTTTATGTGGGAGCTGAAATATTTAAGGTTTTGTTGTTTTTGAATGCTGGTTGTGCTAATTGAGAGCCAAAAGTTTAGTGTGTGTTGGACTTGGGAGTGATTTGGGAACTGCTAGAAGTGCTTTTAATTGTTCAAAAGTGGCTTTGTGTTAACTTTGTGGAGCTGGGTTTGAAAGTGATTTTGAAGGAAGGTTTTTTTTTTTTTTTAGTAGATGAAAAGCAATTAAGTGTACCTTTCTGAAAATGTTTTTTTAAAACTCAATTTACTCTTTAAGAGCTGTTTGTTGCAGCAAGATAAGTAGAGAATTATCTAGTGCTTCTCCCAAAAGCACTTTTTTAACAGCATTTTTATCGGTTTCAGCTAGACACTGCAGTAGAGCTTAGAGCTTTTAGCCTTTAACTATTTGACAACATTTTCCAGAGGCTCTTCCGAAACTCAATATGATTATCTGGAAAATTGTGGCTCTTTGTAGTTGATGTTTCACCACTTTCTTATTTTGAATTGCAGTTAAAAAAAGATTTCACTCGGTTAATTTCTGAAATTTGAGTTGTGTTGCAAAAGGGCAAAAGCATATTGTTGATGTTAGGGGAGATTATATTGCCGTCATGAATGGTTTCTTGAATAGAATGTTGGGTTCTGTTTGTTTCCTGAAGTATGTGCTCAAGCTAAATCTCTATATACATACAATGATACACATTAACATAGTGGTCTTCAACTTGTTTCTTGGTAGTTTCATACCCATATCAGTAGTAACATTCTGAGTTTAACTTTGAATTTATGCAGGTTTCATTCACCTCAACATGTTGGAAAGGTATACATTATTCGATACACGGACTATAAGTGTTTGAGATAGGGGTCAATATGGAATGATGTAAAATGAAGTAAATGGAGGTGCCAAAACTTAGGAAATGAAATATGTAGGGTTCTATGTCTTAATTGACACCATGTAATCTTTTATCTGAGGCATAAGGTAGCTCTGCCACCGGGAACTTGTGCTCAAATTTACATATTTGCTCTATTTGCTTGGAAAGGCATAGCCTAAAACCCACTCTCTCATCACAGATATTATGATTACAGTGCTAGCACCAATGTTTTTTTTTAGGTCTTTAGGGTGAGATTACCTACTTAGATTCTAGTTTATGAAGGGGAATAAGTTCTACTAGCAGGCATGTTACAGTGATTTTATCTTCTAGGATTTGAAACATTTTTTAGTTGGGCTTTGTCTGGCAATTTAAAAATCAACCACTGTAAGAATAGGTTATAAACTTGACTTCGATGAATCTTTGAATGCCTTCTACTTGTGAGTTGTGGGACAATGTTGTGGGACATTTCTGTATCTTATATGGATGCCATGGAAAGAGAAACCAAGTCTGGGAATTTAGATTGTATATCTGTAGAGAACAACAAATCATTGGTTCAAATAAAGGTATTGTTCTTTGCCAGTGTTGGTGAAAGGCTAAAAAGTGTACATGATCAAAGTTAGAGGAGCTATTTGTAATTTCACATATGTCATTTACAAGCAACGGTGTCGTTTTGTAATGGTTGTCTTGTTCACTCCTTTAGCTCACTATTAGCTCACGACACTTTACTCTTTTCATTTTAGTTTACTTTCTCCCTTTGAAGCTCTGTGTATATAAATCCCTAAACATTGTAATCTCATTATTCACTTTGATCAATAATATCTCGTATCCTCTTTTTTTTTTATTTTCAATTTCTTTCAGTTTCTTCTCATGGTATCAGAGCCAAAGACTAACGTCAATGGCAAAAATTTCTGGAAATTTCAGCTCTAACGAGAACTCAGTGAAGATGTTTGGCAGCTCCACTTCTGTTTTCTCATCTAGTCTTCAAGTAGTCAGTCCGAAGCTCACAAGAGATAATTACAGAGATAATTATCGCTTCTGGAGATCACAAATTCTATTAGCTGTTGGAGCTCATGATCTTGAAGAACACTTAACAGGTCAAGCTCAATGTCCTGAACCTCTTATTGCTTTAGATAGTAGTCTTGAACATGAGCTAGGTGAAGAAGGAATTAAAGAAACCCTAGGCAAAGAAAGAATTAATCCAGCTTATGTAGCCTGGAAAAAAACTGATAAGTTTCTTGTCACGTGGCTTCTTGCGTCAATTTCTGAATGTATGTTCAGTATTGTGTCCAAATGTAGATTTGCTACTGATATCTGGTTCGCACTTGAGACTGAATTTTTAAGTGATTCTAAGGCTAGAGCCCTACATTTAAAAAATCTTTTACAAAATACTCAAAAAGGTAACATGAGTGTGAATGAGTATGTTAAAAAGATGAAGGGAATTGCTGAGAGTCTATCAGCAAGTGGTCAAATCATTTCAGATGAAGATTTGCTCCAGCATGTGTTAGATGGCCTGGGACCAGAATTTGATGCAATCGTTGACAATGTAACCTCCAGAATTGAATCAAAGTTTGATTCAATTTCATTACAGGAGGCACAGTTTTTATTACAAAAATATGAACTGAGGCTTGAGAAGTTTAACGCCATTGATTTTCTTCATAGTTCCGTCAATATTGCTGCTCTCAGTAATGTCCATAACAGAATCTGTTTCAAACCAAATATACTGCTTGCCTATCGCTCATCTTGGTTCATCCAAGGAAGCTCCTGTTAGAGTAGATGCCCTAGAGCCAATCAATTATTGTATAATTGACTCTTTGTAATAATGTTCATTAATCAATAAAAGACATTTTATTCTATATCGCGTAAATCATTATTATTGCAATATGTATTGATATATGTCCTTAGAATGGTAGAGCCGTGACGAGGGTATCAAGTGTTTCAAATCTTGATAGTGAGAACCCTATGAGCACATATGGTGGCCATTCTAGAAACGTCAGTAGCCCCGATATTCTCGAACTAAGGGCACGATAATACGGTAAGACTATTATAGTGTTGAACGACCTGTCGAAAGGCGGATGGTGATCTCACTTGTCAAGGTTGTTTGGTGACAACCTGGTGCAACACATGGGTGTTTGTTGTAGGCGATTACACCACAACAAGTTCACTAGACTGACCCACCAGAGGATTCCATATGGATGGTAACCCTAGTGTCTATGGAACAAATCCTCTAACGAATGGTGGTGCATGTGATCCTTAGACTTGAGATCACCGGAGCGCCTTGTGCACCGATTGGTGTAGTTTGACACTAGCCTAACGCAGTTCTTTTCAGTGCTGTCAATACGGTGGTGATTGGCTGCATCAAGGAGTGTATCAAGACTATGGTGGATTGACAGAGGATTTATCACTCCTAGGTACGGGAGAAAGTTATCTCACGGCGCAATTCAATATATGGCAATGACACTAAAACTGTGGCCACAGTGGGATTGAGTTGTTGCTCTATCCAGTTTATAATACGGGTCATTGGTCCAGCAACTGAATAAATAATATCGAGAGTAACCGAAGGTTGACACTATTTCTATGCCTTCATCTCGTCGAGATAACGTATGATGAAAGGATTGAATTGCACGGTAACCATATCGTTGACAGGTAGCTACTTTGCTGAATCCGAATCTATCGGGTGGCCATGATGCCTTGCTAGGGGCCAATCTTGGTCTGTGTATTAGTGAGACGATTAATTGGTGTTAATCGCGATACTATACACTGCCGATATGATGAGGAGCCTATGGGTCACACACATAGAAGACAATTTAAGATGCAAGAAGAAAGAAGGGCGTTTTCGTCTTTTAAGGCGAAAGGGTATTTTGGTAATTTCACAGTGCAATTAAATTTTCTGAGGTCGTAGCCTTTATTTAATTTGTTAGAAAAATTAAATAAGTGAAATTACGTTTAAATATGTGTTCGCACATATTTAAATATATTATCATTATTGTTAAATGTTAATATATATTTAAATATATATATTAATTGATTTTAATTGAGATAATGATAGAAATTAAAATAAATCAAATTGGGAGTGTTTGGCAACATGGGGCGTTTGGGTTGGAGCCCAAGCCTATTCCGTATGGGATTAGGGCAAATTGTTTTTAAATATAAAAGGAAAAATGTGTGTGATTTGAATGAAGGAGTTTTTCTTTGTAAAACCAAAATACACACAACAGCCCTTTTGCTTCTCCCACGGCAGTAACATCTTGAGCCTAAAATCAATTCAATTGATTCTTCTTTTCTTCTTAATCTTGAAGCCAAAGAGGATCTAGCAAATTCCCTCTTTGGTTCTTTTAAGATTGTCTTCGTGTGGACTACGCAGGTTCGATCCTACACTTGGATCGGTAGTAAAACGTTCGACGACAAATTTGGAGGAGCCTTCAACGTGCGTTTGTTTCTCTTAACTCATGTTGAATATTTATGCAGATTTTATTTAATATAAATTGTTAAAATCATACCCTTGATCTTGGCTCATGTAAACGATCCTGTTATATTATATTTTCGTTTCCGCTGCGTATTCGGGACCGTTTACTAACAGTGGTATCAGAGCCTAGGGTACTGAATTTTACAATTTTTATGTGTATGGTTGATAACATGTATTTGATGATAATATGTTGCCATATTGAATCTGTGTAAATCTGTCTTGAAATATGTTTTTAAGAAACTGATTAATCGATTAATTTAATTTGTTGATGATCTGCTGGTTTGGTTTAATGCATGATGGATTTTTGTTGAGATCAATGTGTATGATTGATTGCAAAATCCAGTTAGAGTGTTTTTGGTTGCTGTATGAACAGATCCGGAGCTACAGATATGTGTACGCTCGCGGCGATATAATCCATCGCCGCAGCGATCGTTGTCGCCGCGGCGATCGTCCTTTGGACGAGCGCTGTATGAAAACAGCGCTCGCCGCGGCGATATAATCCATCGCCGCGGCGATCGTCCTTCGGACGTGCGCTGTACCAAAACCAATGCACGCCGCGGCGATCTAACTCATCGCTGCAGCGAGCGCACTTCCAAGTGTGCAGGGGGTAAAATACAAAGTTTCAAAACTTTTGGACCAAAATAAATCTGCAAATTGTCAGGGGGTAAATTGTAATTAACCCATAAATTTCAGAAATTGATTGTTTTTGAAATGTATGCTTTGTATATGTTTGTATATTGCATGATGTCCGGTACATGAGCCTTAGACCTAAGGGTGAATGTTTTAAAATATTTGGGTATGTATGGTTGTATTATTTATTAAATAGGGCCTGCGTGTCCTTCCTTTCTCCTCTTCTCGATGTATATTCTCTTCTCATCTAATTCCTCTCGAATGTAAATCGAGGTTTCTAAATTTATTGATGTAAAGAATTTGTATATTTATTTATTGTAAATTTAGAACGATAGTTTTTGTAATGTACTTGAAGACGAAGCAAAGGACGAAACAACCATACTTGAAGACTCAAGATGTTTATTACAGGACCCCTAGGTGACCCACCGATTCCTCTAGGCTCGAGGAAATCGGTTTTAGTTGGGCCATGTACCGGCACGTTTAATTTTTGTTTAGAATGCATGCTAAGGTTGAATGTTTGATAACATGCCAAACAATGTCATTCTAACAAAGATAATAATATGATGAGACATTAAATAACAAACCCCTCAACTGAATTATATTAAGTCACGTAAGCCTTCCATCACCATGGTTTTAATCAAACCACTGTTCGTCGAAACCTTGTTCGCCAAAGCGAAGGGTACACTTCTACTAGTGGGAGGTTAAAATACATTGGAGTTTTCCTTAATGGTGATGGGTCGATTTAAAATGACGGTTTTGCTTGTTCGTCAAAGCGAAGGTTGATAAACGCGTCATAGGCATAGTAGAGCAGTACACATATTATGTGTACGTGGTGACATGTAGTGTCCACTCTACTGATACTGAGAATCACACTTGAGGAAAATGGTTAGAGCCATTGGATTGTGTGATTGGCTTGTTGGCTTTCTCACATTTGAGGTTGATAGTGGGAGCTATCAACTGGTGTGGATTAAGTTTGTTGGCCTACCTAATCAACTCATTTTGGCTTGTTCGCCAAAGCGAAGGTTTGAAATGGGCAGGATGGGATCTCGGTCCACTAGGAAAGTCAACGGGTTTTTCCGAGTTAATAGTGAGGGCTATTGGCTTGAGTAACATAGTGGGAGCATCGTTTAATAAAAGACCATATTAAACAACAATGAACTTTATATTAACTTTATCTTTTCTGCAATTGTAGATTCACCAAAATGAGCATTATGAACATGCGACCGATAATCGAGAAAGAAAACAAGTTAGAAGGATCCAATTTCTCAGACTAGTATCGTAATCTTCGGATTATACTCAAGTCAGAAAAGAAATTGTACATCCTTGAAAAGCCATACATGGTGAGCGATCCTGATGCCACTCAGGAAGTTAAGGATACTTATCAAAAGTTCCTTGATGATGCTGATAGCGTTCAATGCTTGATGTTAGCATCGATGACACCTATGCTGCAAAAGCAGCATGAGAATATGGATGCTTCTTCCATTATTCTATATCTCAAGGAGCTTTACGAAACAAATGCTCGACATGAGAGGTACAAGGTGTCGAAAGCCTTTGTTTGGGGAGTCGTCGAGGGGAGCCCAAGTTGGTCCTCATGTGCTCAAGATAATCGAGCACATACGAGGCTTGAGACTTTGGGATGTGGCTTGGATGCAGAATTACAAATGGATTTAATTCTGCAATCCTTGCCTGACTCTTATGCTCCGTTCATAATGAATTTCAATATGAACACGATGGAGAAAACCCTGTCAGAGCTTGAACATGCTTAGGACTGCAGAGCAGGACTTGAAAAAGTCCAAGCCTGTTTTGCTGGTTGCTGCCAGTAAACCAAAGGGTTACGGCAAGGGTAAGGCCAAGGCCAAACCCAAGCCCAAGCCCAAAGGACAGGTTGCTCTTGGGCCTGAGAGTGGCATAGGGAAGGGAAGGGTAAGGTATGCTTCTTTTGTGGCAAGCTCGCCACCCGGAGGAAACACTGCAAGGCTTTCCTCGCAAGCAAGAAGAAGTTAGAGGCTACGACTTCAGGTATTTTTATGATTGAGATTAACTTCTCTCCCTCAACATCTTGGGTCATTGACACAGGATGTAGTACTCACATTTGTACTGATGTGTAGGGTCTAAGGCAGAGTAGAGTCCTCGCCAAGGGAGAGGTGGACCTACGAGTTGGAAATGGAGCACATGTGGCTGCATTGGCTGTAGGGACTTATTGTTTATCTTTGCCTACGGGCTTATTATTGGAACTACATAATTGTTATCATGTACCTTCTATTTCTAGAAATATTATTTCAGTATCCGCTTTGGATAATATGGGGTATCATTTTGAGATATCTAATGGATTGTTGTCCTTTAGTTTGAATGGTATTCTATTTGGAATTGCAAGGTTATATAATGGATTATATGTTCTTGATTTAAACAATAAAGATATTCTCAATATTGAAACCAAGAAAGCTAAACATAGCGATCAAAACCAAACATATCTCTGGCATTGTAGATTGTGTCATGTTAATAAGACTCGCATTGCAAAACTTCAAAGGGATGGAGTTTTGGCCCCTTTTGACTTCCAGTCTTTTGAGGTATGCGAGTCATGCCTTTTAGGCAAGATGACCAAGTCTCCTTTCACAGGACAAAGTGAAAGTGACTCTTGAAGCTGTTAGGCATCATCCATAGTGATGTATGTGGTCCACTAACAGTTGAAGCCAGAGGTGGATATTCATACTTCATCACATTTACTGATGATTTTAGTAGATATGGTTATGTCTACCTTATGAGACATAAATCTGAAGCCTTTGATAAATTCAAGGAATTCAGGAATGAAGTACAGAATATGTTGGGCAAAAGTATTAAAGCTCTTCGGTTAGATCGAGGAGGTGAATACTTAAGCTCAGGGTTTTCAGAGTACTTGAAGGAATGTGGGATAGTATCACAACTCACCCCTCCTTATACACCCCAACACAATGGAGTGTCAGAAAGGAGGAATAGGACCTTACTTGACATGGTTAGGTCCATGATGAGTTTTAGTGATTTACCTGCATCGTTATGGGGTTATGCCCTAGAGACTGCGACTCACGTTTTGAACCGTGTGTCGTTAAAGTCTGTAGATAAGACTCCATATGAGCTATGGAGTGGGCGAAAGCCCAACTTGTCTTATCTAAGGATTTGGGGTTGTGAAGCTTATGTTAAGAAATTGACTTCGAACAAGCTGGGCCTAAAATCCTGTAAATGTATATTTGTGGGGTATCCAAAGGAGACCAAAGGATATTATTTCTACCACCCAGAAGAGCGCAAAATTTTTGTTGCTCGATCTGGTGTCTTCCTAGAAAAGGAATATTTTCTAAGAAGTACTAGTGGGAGAAAAGTAGAACTCGATGAAGTTCTAGAACCACAAGGTATACTAGACGAAGGACGGGATGATGTGCCACAAGAAGTGGTTGAGCATCATGAGGAGGTTACTCCACAACTTGTGGATCAAAGTGAACTACCTCAAGTAGTACAGGAGCTACGTAGATCTGGGAGAGTACGCCATGAGCCCGAGAGATATGGTTATCTCGACTCAACATGGTGATGTCTTGGTCTACCAAGGCGATGAACCCGAGAACCTACGAAGACGCTTATATCGGATCCAGTTCCGTTAAATGGCTTGAAGCCATGAAATCGAGATGGACTCCATGTACTAGAACCAAGTGTGGTCTCGGTGGAACCACCGAAGGGGTAAAACCCATAGGGTGTAAATGGGTCTTCAAGAAGAAGCGACATGGATGGCAACGTGCATACTTATAAAGCACATTTGGTTGCCAAAGGTTTCAAACAAATTCATGGCATTGACTATGAAGAAACCTTTTCGCCGATTGCCATGATTAAATCCATCCGGATTATACTTGCAATTGCTGCATATCATGACTATGAGATTTGGCAAATGGATGTCAAAACTGCTTTCCTGAACGAAAACCTTGAGGAGGATGTGTATATGACATAACCTGATGGTTTCGTTCTTGATAGTCAAGCTAATAAGGTATGCAAGTTGCAGAGATCCATTTATTGACTCAAGCAAGCTTCAAGGAGCTGGAACATTCGTTTTGATGAAGCCGTAAAAGAATTCGGTTTTATTAAGAACGAAGATGAGCCTTGTGTTTACAAGAAAGTGAGTGGGAGCACAGTAGCATTCCTAGTGTTATATGTTGATGACATACTTCTAATCGGGAATGATATACCGAACTTGCAGTCGGTAAAGACTTGGTTATCTAAGTGCTTCTCCATGAAGGAGTTAGGGGAAGCGGCCTACATCTTTGGTATAAAGATCTATCGTGATAGATCGCGTAGGTTGCTTGGCCTAAGTCAGAGTGCATATATTGACAAAGTACTGAAACGATTCAGTATGGAAGAATCCAAGAAAGGATTTCTTTCGATGTCACATGGTGTTTATCTCTCTAAGGAATTGTGTCCTAAAACACAAGATGAGAGAGATAGGATGAAGAGGATCCCATATACATCAACAATAGGATCCATCATGTATGCCATGCTATGTACTCGGATTGATGTCTCATATGCCTTGAGCACTTGTAGTAGATATCAATCGGATCCAAGTGAGCATCACTGGATGGCTGTCAAGAATATTCTTAAGTACCTGAAGAGGACTAAAGATATGTTCTTGGTTTATGGAGGGGAAGATGAGCTCACTGTAAGAGGATACAGTGATGCTAGTTTCCAAACGGACAAAGATGATTATCGATCGCAATCAGGGTTTGTATTTTGTCTCAATAGCGGTGCAGTGGGCTGGAAGAGCTCCAAGCAAAGCACTGTAGCAGATTCTACAATGGAGGCTGAGTATATTGCATTGTCGGATGCGGCCAAGGAGGCAGTCTGGATTAAGAAGTTCATTACTGAACTTGGTATGGTTCCTACGATTGTTGATCCTATAGACATATATTGTGACAACAATGGAGCAATTGCTCAAGCCAGGGAACCAAGGTCTCATCAGAAATCCAGACACATACTCAGACGATTCCATCTCATCAGAGAGATAGTTGAGAGGAAAGACATGCAGATTAGTAAAGTGCATACTGATGACAATCTCGCAGATCCACTAACAAAGCTTCTGCGCGACGAAGCATGACAGGCACTTGAGATCATTTGGTATTAAATACATGAATGATTGGCTATAGTGCAAGTGGGAGATTGTTAGAGTAGATGCCCTAGAGCCAATCAATTATTGTATAATTGACTCTTTGTAATAATGTTCATTAATTAATAAAAGGCATTTTATTCTATATCGCGTAAATCATTATTATTGCAATATGTATTGATATATGTCCTTAGAATGGTAGAGCCGTGACAAGGATATCAAGTGTTTCAAATCTTGATAGTGAGAACCCTATGAGCACATATGGTGGCCATTCTAGAAACGTCCGTAGCCCTAGTATTATTCTGAACTAAGGGCACAGATAATACGGTAAGACTATTATAGTGCTGAACGACCCTGTCGAAAGGCAGTGGCTGATCTCACTTGTCAAGGTTGTTTGGTGACAACCTGGTGCAACACATGGGTGTTTGTTGTGGCGATTACACCACAACAAGTTCACTAGGCCTGACCCACCAGAGGATTCCATATGGATGGTAACCCTAGTGTCTATGGAACAAATCCTCTAACGAATGGTGGTGCATGTGATCCTTAGACTTGAGATCACCGGAGCGCCTTGTGCACCAATTGGTGTAGTTTGACACTAGCCTAACGCAGTTCTTTTCAGAGCTGTCAATACGGTGGTGATTGGCTGCATCAAGGAGTGTATCAAGACTATGGTGGATTGGACAGAGGATTTATCACTCCAGTGCGGAGAAAGTTATCTCACGGCGCAATTCGGTATATGGCAATGACACTAAAGCGTGGCCACGGTGGGATTGAGTTGTTGCTCTATCCAGTTTATAATACGGGTCATTGGTCCAGAAACTGAATAAATAATATCGAGAGTAACCAAAGGTTGACACTATTTCTATGCCTTCGTCTCGTCGAGATAACGTATGATGAAAGGATCGAATTGCAGAGTAACCATATCGTTGACGGTAGCTACTTTGTTTGAATCCGAATCTATCGGGTGGCCATAATGCCTTGCTAGGGGCCAATCTTGGTGCGTGTATTAGTGAGGCGATTAATTGGTGTTAATCGCGATACTATACACTGTCGATATGATGAGGAGCCTATGGGTCACACACATAGAAGACAATTTAAGATGCAAGAAGAAAGAAGGGCGTTTTCGTCTTTTAAGGCGAAAGGGTATTTTGGTAATTTCACGGTGCAATTAAATTTTTCTGAGGTCGTAGCCTTTATTTAATTTGTTAGAAAAAATTAAATAAGTGAAATTACGTTTAAATATGTGTTCGCACATATTTAAATATATTATCATTATTGTTAAATGTTAATATATATTTAAATATATATATTAATTGATTTTAATTGAGATAATGATAGAAATTAAAATAAATCAAATTGGGAGTGTTTGGCAACATGGGGCGTTTGGGTTGGAGCCCAAGCCTATTCCGTATGGGATTAGGGCAAATTGTTTTTAAATATAAAAGGAAAAGTGTGTGTGATTTGAATGAAGGAGTTTTTCTTTGTAAAACCAAAATACACACAACAGCCCTTTTGCTTCTCCCACGGAAGTAACATCTTGAGCCTAAAATCAATTCAATTGATTCTTCTTTTCTTCTTAATCTTGAAGTCAAAGAGGATCTAGCAAATCCCTCTTTGGTTCTTTTAAGATTGTCTTCGTGTGGACTACGCAGGTTCGATCCTACACTTGGATCGGTAGCAAAACGTTTGACGACAAATTTGGAGGAGCCTTCAACATGCGTTTGTTTCTCTTAACTCATGTTGAATATTTATGCAGATTTTATTTAATATAAATTGTTAAAATCATACCCTTGATCTTGGCTCATGTAAACGATCCTGTTATATTATATTTTCGTTTCCGCTGCGTATTCGGGACCGTTTACTAACAGCTCCTGGACCTCTTAATCAGTTGACATCTCTGCAATATTCATTACCAGCATTACCACAGGTCTATCACTCATCAGCTTCTCAGAATGCTCAACCTTATTCACCTGATTTTGGCAACCAAACTGGTGCCTTCAATAGTACATTTTCTTCTTATCGACCTGCTGGATTTGTTGGACATGGCAGAGGTCGTGGCAGAGCTAATGGTAGAGGGAAGCCAATTTGTCAACTGTGCAGCAAGATTGGACATACAGCACCTCAATGTTACCATCGATACAATGCCAACTATAACGGAGCACCACCTCAGTTTTCTGGTCAGTCTTCTGTTGGTACTGGTTCTAATATGTTCCACTCTGGGACCACATATTCTGATGGACATAACTCTTCCTTCTTGAATGCTGGTTATCCGAATGTTGGCACATCTAATGGAAGTCAGCAGCAAACTTATGCTCCTCCTATTCAGTCTGGCTCATATTCTCAACAGAAAGGGAATACTGGTATTCAGCAGTCAATTTCACGGTCTCAGCAGCAAGGTTTTCGAGTCCCTAGTCAGCAACAACCACACTCTCCTAACCAAGTGTATTTTGCCTCTCATTCAGCCACTGCACCACTATCTCATCTTCAAGCATCTCACATTACCTTAACCACACCTCCTGATCCAGCTTGGTACATGGATTACGGAGCCACTGATCATGTCACCCCTGATCCACATCAACTAGTCACCAGCAGGAGCTATGATGGTAATGAACAATTGCAAGTGGGCAATGGTGAGTCTCTTTCCATATCTCATATTGGGCTTACCTTGTTACCTAGTTGTTTACATTCTAAGTGTGTTCACTTGAAAAATGTTCTTTGTGTGCCTAGTATTACGAAAAACTTACTTAGTATTTCCAAGTTGACTAGAGATAATCAGGTTGTTGTTGAATTTGATTCTGATTCTTGCACTGTTAAGGACAAAGCTACCAGAACAGTGTTGCTCAAGGGAGGTCTTAAAGATGGTTTATATCAGTTGCATGTTCCTTCCACCCTGCCATCCAGTTCAGTTACTGTGCCTAATTACTCTAGTTCATTGTAGCCCTTTGCTGCCACCTTAGATCACAAGACTTTAGAGTTGTCTGCTGCTAATTCTAGTTAGTTCAATTGTATTAATAATCAGGTTGTTCCACCTAAGCAGTGTAGTTCTTTGAGTCAACTTAGCTGTTCTAGCAAACATCATCAGAATAATTGTTTCTCAAATTTTTCTAATCTGAATGATTGTACTTTCTTTCAAAATAATAAAAGTTCTTCTTTGCTATCCTCTCAACATGATTCTAATCCTCAGTTCTCTAATGTTACCTGCTGTGAAGTAAATGTTGCCATCAACAAACCTTGGATGTATCATGATCATTCTATTAATAATTGTACTAACTATAATCATCATGGACAAGATCCATTACTTGCATTTCAGGTTAGTAATGCCAAAGAAACCAAGCTGTCTCTTTGGCACAATAGGTTAGGCCATCCTAATACTAATGCCCTTCAGAAAATTCTGACCTCTTTGCATAAAGACACCAGAAACAGTTTCCACAGCATCTTTACCTTTTTGTGATGCTTGCAAACTAGGCAAACTTCACAAGAATCATTTTCCTCTGTCACAATCTAGAGCAACCAAACCATTAGAACTTGTCCATAGTGACATTTGGGGACCCGCTCCAACTGTTTCTCTCGAAGGATATAGATACTACATTCATTTTATAGATGACTATAGTAGGTACACTTGGATGTTTCCCTTGCGAACCAAGGCAGATGTTCAGTCTGTGTTCATCAAGTTTCATCATCTTGTTGAACGACAATTCAGTTGCAAACTTCTATGATTGCAATCTGATCAAGGGGCAGAATATAAGGGGCTGATCTCTTATCTTACAACCGCAGGAATACAATTTAGGCACTCATGTGCATATGTTCATCAACAAAATGGGAGGAGTGAAAGAAAACACAGACACATTGTTGAAACTGGTCTTACACTATTAGCTCATGCATTCATGCCCTTGCATTTTTGGTGGCTTGCATTTGACACATCTGTCTTTCTTATAAACCGACTGCCCATTGCTGTCTTGAACTTTATCTCCCCTTACCAAGTCCTATTTCATAGAACACCTGTTTATTCTTCCCTTAAAGTCTTCGGTTGCACTTGTTTTCCTTACTTGAGGGATTATAACAAACATAAGTTCAGTTTTCACTCTTCCAAATGTGTATTTGTAGGGTATAGTCTGATTCACAAAGGCTATAAATGTTACAATTCTGAAGGGAAAATCTTTGTTACCCCTAATGTTCAGTTTAATGAGTTAGAATTTCCTTTCTCTAAAGAGTTGTGTTTTTCTCCTAATTCTGCAAGTCAGTCTTCAACATCTTTAAATGGCTTCATCTCTGCAGATTCTGCTCATTCAGTGTCTAGTTTCCCTTATAATATTGTGTCCTCAGCACCTAACTCTACTAGCAAAGAACTCCCTTTGAGCAACACTTATTCTGCAGGTGATGTTTCTACAATGCAGCATCAGCATCATTCTATCAATGATAATTTGCATCATCTTGCTTCCCATTCAAATACAGACACCAATTTTCATAATATCTCTGATTTTTCTGATAAACTACCTATTGTACCCCAAACCACCTCACAAACACAGTCTTTTCCACCTAGCACTAGTCAGCCATCTCTTTCTTCTATACAACCAGCGCCAAATACTAGTTCATCTCAATTACCATGTTCTTTGGAAATTGATCTTACTGGTTATCTTCCAGCTGCCTCAACTAAAACCTCACTTCAGTCATCTGAATTGTCATCTCATCCCATGAAAGATCTCTTGCCTACTTGCTCACTTGCGGTTGATTTAACACCTTCACAGCTCTGCACATCATCCAACCTTTGTTTACCTTCCACTTCAGTCCCAAATATTCAGCCTCATTCCACCACACCAAAAACTACAAATATTCACCCAATGACAACTAGATCTAAAGCTACTGCTCCCATCAACACTACTACTGCCTTAGCCATTTTCAAACCCGTTCGGCCTGAACTTAATTCAATCAAAGTAGTCCCTACACTTGCTGACTAGACAAGTGTCTGTCACAGGAGTTCACTGCCTTAACTGCATCCAAACCTGTCCATCCTGAACCCAATTTAGTTTCTGAAGCTTTTAATATTGCTGAATGGAAGAGTGCAATGCAAGATGAGTTCAATGCCCTTATAACGAATGGTACTTGGACTCTAGTTCCAAAAGAAGCTGATATGAATGTAGTGGGCAACAAATGGGTCTTTAGAACAAAGTTTCATGATAATGGAACTCTTCAAAAGTATAAGGCTAGATTAGTTGCAAAGGGTTTTCAGCAGACCACGGGGTTAGATTATTTTGAGACGTTTAGCCCCTCGTTATTAAGCCATGTACAATCAGAATTGTTTTTACCCTTGCTGTCACCTATGGCTGGGATATACAGCAAATAGACGTCAACAATGCCTTCTTGAATGGTACTTTAAGTGAAACAGTTTATATGAGGCAACCTGAAGGGTTTGAAAGTATTGAATATCCCTCTCATGTGTGTAAACTCAATAAGGCACTTTATGGACTCAAGCAAGCACCACGTGCTTGGTTTGATAAACTCAAACAAACGTTGCTTGATAAAGGATTCTACAGTTCAGTTTCAGATTCCAGTCTATTTATTCTCAAAGATTCTAGTCAAGTACTATATGTCCTTATCTACGTAGATGATATACTACTCACTGATTCTAATAAAACTGCTATCCTTCAGCTGGTTCAAGATCTGAACAACCAGTTTGCCTTGAAAACTTTGGGAACTGTCACTTATTTCCTTGGTTTAGAAGCCACTCAAACAGATGAAGGCATACATTTAAAGCAGACAAAGTATGTCTCAGATTTATTAGCCAAAACCAAGATGCAGGATGCACATCCTTGTCCCACTCCAATGACTGTTGGTGTTAAACTCTTCACTGCTGATAGTGAGTTATTTCAGAATCCTAGTCTATATAGAAGCACCATTGGAGCTCTTCAATACTTAACATTAACCAGGCCAGATATTAGCTTCATTGTGAACAAATTGAGTCAGTTTCTTCAGGCTCCAACTGAGCTTCAGTGGCAAGCTTGTAATCGGGTGTTAAGATATATCAAAGGGACTCAATTTCATGGTCTTATCTTCAAACCAGCAGCTTCTCTGTGTATTGAAAGCTATGCTGATGTAGATTGGGGTAGTAATCAAGATGATAGGAGATCCACAAGTGGCTATTGCATATATCTAGGTCCCAACTTGATCCAATGGAGTTCTAGAAAACAAAGGGTGGTTGCTCTCTCATCTACAGAGGCTGAATATAGAGCGTTAGCTCAAACAGCCACTGAGTTGGCTTGGCTAGATAGTTTGTTTTCTGAATTGGGTATGCAGTTGAATTCTTCCCCTATTATTTGGTGTGATAATATTAGTGCTGGTGCACTAACTGCTAATCCAGTTTTTTATGCGCGTACCAAGCACATTGAGATTGATACTCACTACATTCGGGATCAAGTGTTAGCCAAAAAGCTCACTGAACAGTATGTTCCTTCTCAGTTACAAATTGCGGATATTCTAACTAAGGCTCTTTCTATTTCCCAATTTCAAGAACTTAAACAGAAACTCACTGTTACTGAAGCAAAGGTTACTTGAGAACTGAGGTTACTTGAGAACTACTGATTTTTTTTAGAAGCTTCAGCTGGTCATTATAGTTTTCTGGTTGATAGTTGCAGTTTTCTGGTTGTTTGTGAAATATTGAGAAACTTGGATATGCAAGCTGAGCAAGGTTTTTTTTTCTATTCAGTGCAAAGTGCATGCAGTGTGAAGAGTGTTTTTCTTAATTTGTGATGATTTTTACAGTTTGCAAAGGGTTAAGAAATCAGGATTTGCAGAAGCAGGTTCAGTTTGGTGAATTTTGTAGTTTGTGAAGTGATTGAGAAAACTTGAGCTAATGTAGTTTATGACAGCTTGAAAATGCAGTTTATGTGGGTTGAGACAGGATATGCAGTTTGTAGTTGTTTAAACTGTTGAAACAGATTCTGTGATTTCGGCTTGTAGTAGTTTCAGCTGATGTTATGAAGTGTAGATATGAAAAATGCAGTGTATGTGGGTTGAGAAAACAGGATATGCAGTTTGTAGTTGTTTAAACTGTTGAAACAGATTCTCAGTAGTTGTTGTAGTAGTTTCAACTGATGTTATGAAGTGTAGATATGAAAAATGCAGTTTATGTGGGTTGAGAAAACAGGATATGCAGTTTGTAGTTGTTTAGACTGTTGAAACAGATTCTGCAGCAGTTTCAGTTGTTGTAGTAGTTTTAGCTGATGTTATGAAATGCAGTTGTGAAATGCAGTTGTAAAATGATTGTTGATGTGTTCTGTGTGCTGGAAGAATCAAGAACTCTGCAGAAAAATGTCAAGCCTGTGCAGTTGTTTCTAAGCAGTTTTGTGAAAAGAAGCTTAGTGCACTACTCAAAGGCAGAGTGCAGTTTTTCATTGTTTTACCTGAGGGCAGTCTAGTCTACAGGGGCATGTTGATCACAGAGTTCAAAGTAGGGCAGTTGAGTTTGAGGGAGAATGTTGGTGAAAGGCTAAAAAGTGTACATGATCAAAGTTAGAGGAGCTATTTGTAATTTCACATATGTCATTTACAAGCAACGGTGTCGTTTTGTAATGGTTGTCTTGTTCACTCCTTTAGCTCACTATTAGCTCACGACACTGTACTCTTTTCATTTTAGTTTACTTTCTCCCTTTGAAGCTCTGTGTATATAAATCCCTAAACATTGTAATCTCATTATTCACTTTCCAGAGCTCGAGATTTAACTGGTTTAAGTGATTTTCCACTGAAAGTATCATATGGTTAATGGTAGTACAACTGAAGATTGCTTGAACAAGCTTGTTGCAAAGTTTCCAAGATTGGAAAATGAGGAATATGCAAATGACTCAATTATTGTTAAGGACAAAGATGAATGGGCTTGGCTAATTATTTGCATTCATAAAGAAAATAGAAGAAAATGAAGTTGATGACTAATTCCTAGTTAGTAAAAACGCGTATTATACGCGAATTATACGGACAGCCGTATAATTCGCGTATAAAATGCATGTTTACGTATTTTCTAAAATCTGCCGTATAATTCACGTATAATAAGGCTTCCCATATAATTCGCGAATAATTCGTGAACTATTCGCGAATAATTAAAAAAAAAAAAAACAAAATCTCACTCCTAAAACGACGTCGTTTTAGTGGGTTTTTACTAAAAATTAAAACAAATCTCTCCTTCGGTTCTTCTTCAGTTCTTCACTTCTTCTCCCTCAGTTCTTCTTCAGCTTTTCTTCCCCAGTTCTTCACAAATTTCCACAAGCAATCAACTCCCACAATCAACACACAACAATCAACTCCAGCAAACAATCAATTTCCACAACCTTCGTCTCTTTTGTATAGACATAAGTTTATACTTTATACAAAAGAGACGAAGGTTTAAGAAGGAAGTGAAGAGAAGGTGGAGAAAAGAAAGAGAAAGAAGAGAAGAAACTTACAGAAGAAAGAGAGAAGAAAGTTTTAACTTTTGAAAAGAACGAGAAAATGAAAGAGAAGAGAAAGGAGGGAGAAAATTTAATAAAATATATAGCTTTAACTTTTACGTGGTACATTTGTAATTTTTGTAAACACTACAGAACATCCAGCCTTCATCCAGCAACAAACTAGTAAAAACCCACTGGACCCACATCAGAAAATGAGCTAATGAAGACATTAAAGTTGGCTAAGCAAATAAGCAAGAAGAAAGATCATAAACATGGAGATATTTTTCACATAGCATTCTTTTAGCAAGTATATCATCAAAGTAATGATGTAGAGCCTCCAATGCCTCCAAATGCTAACTAGATCCAAGACTACCAACAAGAGCAAGACAAATGCTCTAGTTGCAGTAACATCTCCTGCAGTAACATCTTCCAGTGAACCTTCGAATATTCATGAAGCTTTGAGTTCTCTACATTGGTTCTCAACCATGAAGCAGAAGTATGATCCTTTGCAAGTCAACAACACCTAGACATTAGTTCCCTATAAGAGTCAGATGACTTTGGTTGACAACAAATGGGTGTTTTGTATCAAATACAATATGGATGAGATCATTCAGATGAAGGAATTGTGTTGTGACAAGCGCAGAAATATAAAAAAAAAAAAAAAAAAAATTGCCATGGCACGATCGTTTTTACCTAAGATCATGATTTCAACTTGATAATCAACATAAAATTAAATCAAAACCATACAAGGTTTAATATAATATCTTCGTTGGTGGCTCCTTCTCTGGATATCTCAATGTAGGATTAAGTCCATCGGTATCCACATGAAGGTAGGCTCGAGATCACCCTAAGATTAATTGCTAGACCAATCTTAGAGCTTAAGGAAGGGAGGCGGAAATCAAGAGAATAAAATTCTCTTGGTGGCTAGGGTTTGGGCGTGAGCTGTTTGGAAGAGGGAGAAAAATTAATTTAATTTTTCTCAAAAGAGTTCTCTCTAATATCTCTTATTAATTAAAATCCATTGTCCCTTTACATAGGCAACCCCAAACTAGAATTCTACAAGGATTATGAGTCCTTGATTTCCAATTTGGTTTGGATTGCAATCTCCTTAATTCTAATTTGAATTGGATTGCAATCCTTTATATTAGGGATAAGAATATCTCTTAAGATATTCTCCTAAATATGAATTTTAATTAAATAAATATCATTTATTTAATTCCTATATATATATATATATATATATATATATATATATATATATATATATATATATATATATATATATATATATATATATATATATATATATATATATATATATATATAATTATTCTAATTAAATAAATATTTATGTTTATTCAATCCATATATACCGTATATATATAATTTTGGATTTTAATATATTTAATTTAAATTAAATATATTCCTTCATATTAATTAAATTAATATGAATCTAATTTTGCCAAAATTCCTCCAATATAAATATTGGATAATGGTGTCAACCCTAGCAAAATTACCAAAGTGCCCTTTTCGCTCATAATGACAAAAATGCCCCTAGACTCCCAAATTATCGAAATACCCTTTTCAGCCCAAGGAAAAGATTGTCCTCCCATTTTCATTCTTCACTTAACTACCTTCTATGTGTGTGACCGAAAGACTCTCTACTTTGCCGACAATGTCTCGATAACTAATTAGGTATCAACCAATTAGTGTTTTTGTACACCAATCAAGATTGACCTCTAGCAAGACATCATGATTCCCTGGTAAGCAAAGATTCATCGATCCAGCTTTCCTTGTCTATGGTATGGCTATCGTGCAATTCGATCTATTTCATCATCTTATATCTCATCAAGGTTTGAGGTATAAAATTAGTGTCTACCTCAAAACTATTTCCTTGACATGTTGTATATTCAATTCTTAAATCGGACGACCATATAAGATTAGATTCAAGCACCAACTCGACTCATTGTGGCCATGACTTTGCAATCGTAGTTTTTTAACCAAATATCTCGCCGAGATAAGGGCTTCCGTAACTAGGAGTGATGAATCATTTGTTGATCCACGATAGCTATAGTGTACTTCCCAATGTAACCAATCACCAGCATTCTAGTAATCCCAAAGAGAGACAATGTTTGGTTAGTGTCAAATCACATCGATCTTTACACATGGTGTTCTGGTGATCTCAAGTCAAAGGACCTCATGCACAACCATCCGTAAGAGGATAAGTTCCATAGACACTGAGTTATCATCCTGTATGAAATCCTCTAATGGGTTAGTCCAGTGGACTTGCACATGCATAGCACCAGGTTGATGCTCACAACCTCGATATGTGAGACTTGTCACTATCTTTTGATAGGGTCGTTCAACGCGATGATAGTCTCTCCGTATAATCTATGTCCTAGGTCAGATTTATACTATGACTATGGATGGTTTAAGAAGGGCCACCATTTTTGCTCATATGCTTCTCACAATTAAGATTAATGACACTTAATACTCTCGTCACTGGTTTTAACCTTTCTACGGCATATACTATTTTCTTTATGCCTAGTAAATATATATTATAGAATATTGCTTATAAGGAAGCATTTTCCTTTTATTCATATAAATATGAGTTTACAAGAGCTACAATGTTGGCTCTAGTGCACCTACTCTAACATCAGAAGTATAAGGCTCGGTTAGTTGCTAAGAGGTTTCAATAAACTCCTAGAATCAACTACTTTGAAACTTTTGCTACAATGGTTAAGCCTTGTACTAACAGAATTATCCTTGCATTGGATGTTCAACTTAGCTAGAAAATTATGAAAATAGATATCAATAATGCCTTCTTGAATGGAGATCTTATAGAAGTAGTTTACATGACACAACCAACTGGGTTTATTGATCCAAACAAACCTGCTCGTGTATATAAGTTGAACAAGGCTTTGTATAGCCTTAAGCAGGCTCCTCGTGCCTGGTTTGAAAAACTCAAAAGAGCTTTGTTAGACAAAAATTTTCGGAACTCTTCTTCAAATAGTAGCCTGTTTATTCGTTATTCTTCTACAAAAGTTGTTTATCTACTGGTATCGGTGGATGATATCTTAATTATAGGTAATGACTTCATTTACATTTAGCAGTTAATTAATGAATTGCACAAAACTTTTGCCTTAAAAGTCTTAGGGGAATTGAGTTATTTTCTTGGCTTCGAAGTGGTAAGAACTACCACTGGTATTCACTTAAATCAAACTAAGTATGCTACTGATTTACTCAAAAAGGTCAGAATGTTTGATGCCAATGCTAGCTCAAATCCTATAGTTATAAACACCAAGTTAGTTAAAGATGATGGTGCTTTATTTGAAAATCCAACCTTATACAGAAGTGTTATTGGCAGTCTGTAGTATTTAACCATGACTCGACTAGACTTGTCCTTTGTTGCGAATAGACTAAGTCAATTCCTTCAAAGTCCATTTGTGTCTCACTGGGTTGCCTGCAAAAGAGTCCTATGTTATATTAAAGGTACTCTTGATGTTGGTCTCAAGTTTTAGCGCTCTCAAAACTTAGTGCTGGAAGGTTTTGCAAATGTAGATTGGGCCAATGATCTTAATGATAGAAAGTTTGCTAATGGTTTTTGTGCTTGTCTCTTTGGAAACTTAATTGGTTGGGTATCCCACAAACAAAAGGTTGCAGCATTAAGTTCTATAGAGGCTGAATATAGATCCCTTACTCAAGCTTCCACTGAACTTGTTTGGGTTCAACTATTTTTGTAAGAATTACAAGTCGCTCTCCTTACTCAATCAGTCTTGTGGTGTGATAACAAAAGTGGAAATGCACTTGTTGCAGACCCTATATTTGATGCTAGCACTGAACACATCGAAATTAATGTGCATTATGTTTGAGACTTGGTTCTTTCAAAAGAGCTAATTGTTCAGTATATTGCCTCTGAATTTCAGATTGCAAACATACTTACCAAACCTTTACCTATCACACGATTTCAAATTCTGTGTGATAAACTTCATCTGATCTCTCTTGTCAGTTTCAGGGAGGACATACAATCCACTGCTACCTTTCCTATAAGTTTCAGGGAGGACATTTTGTCCTCTCACTCTTCTTCTAGTCAGCTTGATTAACCTACCTTTTCATCAACTAGTGCACCTTCAAGTCAAAATTGATTTATCAATAACAAGTGTGCTTAAAAAAACCAATCACCTTAGCTTTGCAAACTTTTGCAACCTACTGCTGCTTAGTTTGAAGGAGGATGTTACAATATCAAAGGTGTTGGAAGTGTTGCATTGCAGTTGATTGTTTTGCTTCAGATCATACAAGCTTTTGCAACCTATTACTCAACTTGAGGGAGGATGTTACGGTCAGAAGCAAAAATGTAGAACTACAATCTTCATCAATCAAAATTGATTGTTTTTTCAAGATCAAGATGAGTGGCTGAGATTTACAACTTGCAAACTAATTCCTTGTATATTTGTAATAGCACTCGCGTGTATTGTTTTAGGAGTGCCACTTGCTTCTACTTGCCTTAGTCATGTCTAGAATTAGTATAAAAAGGCACTCTGCCTTCACGTGTAAAACATTGAAAATTTTTCCAAGATTAGAATAAAAATTTGTAGATTCTACTTTTTTGTTTTTCTGTTTGGCTTCCTAGAAAGTTTTGCAACTTTCATGCTTTCGATTCTAGGACTTCTTCAAGATGACTACAAGGAGAAGTATTACGAAAATGGTGGCAAACTTAACTTGAGCCATCTTTTGCTTTGGGGTGAATTAAGAGTGTTTTGAGATACAAAGGAAAAAGAATTTTGAGGTGAGCATGTAAACTCTAAATTAGGATAATATATATTTGAGAAAGAACAAAAGAATAGGATAGATTCAAGTTACACCAATGAACTAAAACCAAAAATACTTTGGGTGGCTTCTAATTAACACAAGGCGGAGCCAGAAAATGTATTCTAGGAGACCGAAATGTAATGCTACGTGAATGAAAGGGCCAAAGCATTAGGAATTACATTTATGGGAGCCATACTGTTAAGTTAAAAACTAAGGAGGCCAAAAAGAAAAAATAACAAAATTTATCTTTATACTTAATTTTTTATTTTTCTTTATTTTCACATGGTGGGGTTGTACAAGTAATCAATTTTCATATCGCGGTAGAGTAAAGATGAAAAGAAAAAGAATAAAAATACGGAATGATAGTTAATTAATAAGCTTTTATATCCATTAAAAAAACATTGACATCAGAAAAAGTTTGAAGGTCAATAGTAATTTCATGAAATAAAATAATAAAACAAAAGTAAACTCACTTTTAGGCTTATAATACCAATACCATTCATCTTATGCAATCATTTGTTTATTTAAATAAGGGATATATTGTTAAAATTATCAATTAAAATTCGAGTGTAAAATATTGTTCTTTTTTGTTTTTCCTATCTATTCATTATGAATATAACTTTTAAATATTATTATTAAATACATTTTCCACCTCAACTCAAAAAGATATAATGACATTCAAGTTAAGAATCAAATCTTATATGGAAGTATGCTTGAGTTTATAGTTAGGCATATCATATGCTTTATATTTTGTTTTAAACATTGTTTTTGGTATTGTTGCTTTTTTAAGTTTAGTTTTGGTTTGGGTATCCAAGCAACTTCATGTTGTGCAATCACTCCAAGTAACTTAACGTAAAAAAATTCCACCTTCTCTTTTCTATTTATTACTTTATAAATTCTCAGTCTTTCACGCAAACTCTATATCTTCTCTCTGTCTCTCTCCCTCGCCTCAGACTCTCAAGTAAGTAATCCCACAGACAGTCCAATTTTTTTTTTTAATTATTATTAAAAAAATCATGGGTTGCAATGATTGATCGAAAGTGTTTTTAATGTTTTTTGGATTGCAGGTGAAGTAATTTAATCTTTACATAGTGGGTGGAAGTGCGATGGATGTTGTGATAAATGATGATAGGAAGCTCCCTTCCCTATCCAGTGGAAAACGGTCTGTGGCCAGTGGAGAGCGGACTGTGGTTTTAGTTGGGCGTACTGGCAATGGAAAAAGTGCCACCGGGAATAGCATTCTTGGAAGAAGGGCTTTTAAATCCAGGGCTAGTTCATCTGGTGTAACTAAAACTACTGAATTGCAGAGAACTGAACTCAAAGATGGCCAGATCATTAATGTTATTGATACTCCTGGTATGGTAACTTGGATTTGATTGTACAGTTTACAACTTTTTATCTTGTAGTTGAAATTTGTTCATCAAATAAACTAATGTGGTGAGTCAGTGCAGGACTCTTTGATTTTTCTGCTGAATCTGAATTTGTTGGGAAAGAAATTGTCAAATGTATTAAATTGGCCAAGGATGGTATCCATGCAATCCTTGTAGTTTTCTCAGTGACAAACCGTTTTTCACAAGAAGAACAAGCTGCAGTACTTACCTTGCAGTCTTTGTTTGGAAGAAAAATTGTAGACTACATGATTGTAGTCTTCACCGGCGGGGATGCACTTGAAGAAAATGAGGAAACATTGGAAGAGTACTTGGGTCGCGAATGTCCAGATCCTTTAAAGGTTTCCTCTTTAACTTAGGTTTGGTTTATTAGCCGTGCTGTTTATTTTCTTAATAGTCTTTGTTTTGACAGATTTTACTTGTGAAGTTCTAGAATCCTCTGAGGTTGGAGCTCCCTGGACTATTATGGATCTATAACTTTATATAGGATTTAGCAATCCATTCTTGTCATTGAATCTATATTTTCCATAAATTGACTGGTTCGCTGGTAAGGGACCAGTATTTGCTACATAATTGCAATTAGTTTTACAAGACGAAACTTTGTTTAAAGCCCGCATGATTGGTTTTTATTCCTTCTTTCCTTTCAGTTGTGAGCACATTTAATATTGTTTCTAAGCTATTTTGTGTGGTTAGCATATTTATGCTAGGCTGAACATCTTCAAGCTTCACGATTCTTAAAATGTTCATTAATCCTGAAAAAAGGTTAAGATAAGCTATTTTTCACATTTATATTAACATTGTTTCAGAATATTCTTGTTTTATGTGAAAATCGGCGAGTGCTTTTTGATAACAAGACTAAGGATGAAACCAAAAGAGCCAAACAAGTTGGAGAGCTTCTCTCCCTTGTTAACAGGGTCATAGCGCAGAATGGTGGGCAACCATACACAGATGAAATATTTGCTGAAGTGAAGGTGAGTTTGTTCACAACTTTTTTTTTTTTTTTTACTCATACAGTTCACATTAAATATGTTGTGAAAAGTCTTTATTTGATATACAAAAGGGGGCTATGAAACATCACGAACAACAAGTGGAGGTTGATTCCCTAAAGGGATATTCAAAACGAGAAATTGCAGAGCTGAAGGCGGAAATAGAAAGATCATATGAAGATCAACTCAAAAAAATTAGTGAGATGGTAATCTTGTTGATCTCTCTTCATTTATTGATTTGTCATGTGTATTTGTAGTCAGATATTCTAAGTTGTATAATTACAAGATGGTAAAGGTGCAATTGTGGCCTTTCCCTATACTTATGGAGAATACCACCCCTAGAAAGATTAAATGTCTTATACACCTCTTAAGAGGCTTTAACTTACCATTTCATTGAAGAAAACTCTTTTATAAAACCATATTTTCACATATTCTGATTTAGTGACTATAAGTAGTTGAATTTTTCATAAAGGTTTAGTAGATATTCTTTTGCATTCTGGCTTTCAATGACTTAAGAAGCAACAAGAGTACCTGCGGTAGTTTGCTCATGTTGAATTTTTTATCTTTATTGTCAAGCATTTTTGTACTGTACTTCCTGTTTTATTACTATTATTACCCCTTTCCGCTAGTCTAAAATTACAGCACGCCTTGGATTGATCTTGGTAATCAATGAGATCCTATGCAAACATATATTCTTATATGATTAACAATGGTTGTATTTTTTCAGGGGGGTCCTCCAACTATATCAAATTTTGGGACGCCATTTTACTTGGGAATGGTCTCCAGTTGATAAATTTGTTAATGTTTTAGCTAATGTCTTATCTTTTTTATTCATCAATAATATCGAGCAGTATTTGTATTATATTGATATTTAAGGGCTTAATGGTCCACGTTGATGTTTTTAATAGCTTGAGTTGAAGCTCATAGAGGCAACTAGAAAGCTTGAAAAGCAATTGATGGAGGAGCAAGCTACCCGATTAAAGTTAGAATTGGACGCACAAGACGCTCAAAGGAAATCAAACGAGGAAATTCGTAGGCTTAATGAGAATCTTGAGAGAGCGAATATAGAGAATATTCATATCTGTAATGGAGGAAGACGGTGGTGTCCTATTCTTTGAACAATCTCAATCATCACAGTATGTGCAATGGCGTGAAGAACAAATAAGATTGTTTTTTCTTTCCCTGATGTCAATATGTTCATACTGCAAATATAATATACTCATATAGAAATCTATTATATCTTTTATTCTCTATCATGTAAATTTTCATGGTGCTAGGTTGAATTGCAGTTGAAACTTATACTAATCTTATCCGCTCGATATATTGTTATACAATAAAGTCAGAGGTACAAAGTCTGACATTTACCATGTGGGCCACGGTACTCATCCCCAAAACTAGAAATAAAAAATTTCAAAACCAAAATTTCCTGAAAAATTGGATAACTCTAAGGAGGCGTTTGGTTGGAGGTAATCTAAGATTACTAGGGCTATGTCATTTTATATTACTTGATTACTATATTTGATTGTCCAGTAATATAAGATTCTAGTAACCTTGTATTACCAATAGTTGTTACTGTTGGTAATATTGGAGGTAATCTGATTACCTCCATTTTGTTAGGTATTGTAAGATTACAGTAATCTTATTTTTATTACAATTTTATCTCTTATTAATAAAAAAATTTGGACAATAATGCCCCTGTTTTAAAATCAATTTACATTAATATATCATTTCAATTTTACCCTTGTTCAATTAAGTTTTTAAACAATAATGCCCTTATATTTAAAACAAGTTACATACCACCATAGCCACCCAACCACCACCGTCGATAGTGGACCAACCACCACGGACCACCACCGGAGTCCCTAAAAATGACTGAGAGTCACTGGGAGGCTTTGATATGGCCGTTTCTAGCCATCAATATTGCTGAAAACTGCCATATCAGGCTAGATTTGACCGAAAATAGCTAGATCTATTATGGCCACTAATGGCTAAGGATCTAGCTGTTAACTGCCAGATTTGACCTGATATGGCCTTTTTCGTCCATCAATATGGCCAGAAACAGCCATATCAAAGCCTCACGATCATGGTGAGCTACTCATAGCGACCTTCGGCAACTTCCAGCGATGGCGACAGGGGGTAGGGGTGATTTTTTCATAAATTAGAGTTTTATATTAGCGGGGGTGTTTTAGCTAAATCTGAAATATTGGGGGTTAAAAAAAATTATTCAAAAATTAATAATAAAAATAATATTATATTAATATTTAAAAAGAGGGCAATTTAGTAATGTAAATAACATACCTACCAATTTCTTCCCCCTAACCAAATATATTAATATAACATACCCACCAACTAACCAAACACATTTTTCTAAAGATTCCCAATAATCTTCAAGGTAATATAAGATTCTAGTAATCCAATATTCCCTAAACCAAATGCACCCTAAATCATATTCTCTCCCAACCCAAATCATCAAAATTTCTAATTCCCTTGATCAAATCTCTCTCTGTCAAAATTCTAGCCGACCACCACTAGCCGCACCGTCCAAATTGATATCTTGATCGACAATTTTTTTTTTTTTTTTTGGGTTGAAGATTATGCTACTATTTTTACTATTTGTGGTGGTATTCAAATTAAATCCCAAAAGGTATATTTAATCTCATTTCCCCCTTTGATTTACAGTTTAGTGACTCTAAAACTGATATTTATTCTCTTTGGAACAAGAATTTTGTTTTGGCTTTGTTGAATTTGAAGAGGAAGTTGCTGTGCAAAATGCAATAGAGGTGTGTATCAGCTTTTGCTACTGTGACTTATTTCTTGTTATCCATTTGTATACTGTATCTTGAGGATAGGTTTTTAATGAAATTCATAGATTTTGTTCCACCATGGATGAAAACAAAACAGATTATCTGTGAGTTCCTTTTTGTCTATTTATGATGTTCACTCTAGTTTTTGGTATTTTGCGTGTATTCTAAACTTTGATGCTAATTTTTGATGTCATAACTGAAAGTTTTAAGACTTTAACAAGTTGTTAAAACTTAAGTGGAATGGGTTAACTTGTTCATGTGTGCTTATGTGTTGTTTAATGATCATCAACCTAAACAAATCATCCATAGCAAAATATAAAGAGCACAACACATTTTTATATGGTTCAGCAATTTGTCTACATCCACGGGACTAAGTCTAGAAGAAGCTAACCCACTATGATAAACTTTTTGTGTTCAAATACAAAGTTAAAGATAAGCACGAGTTTCAAAACACTCCCTATTTATGACAACATTTCAATCTTCACTCTTTGGTTGAACCTCTAGTCGTCATAGCAAGCTTCACATCTCGAGACCACTTGGTTAGCCTTGAGCTCCTCTCAAGGTTCAACACCGAAGATGCACTTCAGTTTCAAAAGCTTGACACTCCTCAAGCATCAACAAGGAAAAACGTTCCAGCCATGAACAAAACAAAGTGTAACCAAAGTATTTGTAAGTCTACCTAAGCATATGGAACCTGATTCAAAACTAATAAAACCTCAAAAAATATGAATAGAACTTTCAAAGGTATATTCAGACTTGAAATGAAATGCATTGGAGAAGACGAATATAAAGAAACTTGCTTACCAATGCAAGGGGACAACCAGCCAAAAAGCATTTTACATGTTTAGCCATTTTGGGAAGGTTTTCACTAAACTTTCTAGGAACCACTATAAAGCACCTAATGAGCTAATTACACAAGTACATGGACCACTTACACATGTCTCAGATAAGGATAAAATCCTAGCATCAAATGGAGATGTAAAATGTGTTCATAGAATCTAGCTCTCAGTTTTTTGTTGAATTTAATAAAAATGATTGAAATTAGAAAATTAAATTCCTAGATTTTGATGTGGGTTTTGATTTAATATTGCTTATGTTGAGGTATAAGTTAATTAGTTGTTATTTTAAGTTGGGTTTAATAAATTTTACTTAGTTATTGAGTTAATTTTGAATGGGTTTAAAGAATTGATGAAACCCTCAACTATAGAGATTTAAGGATTTGGTTTAATTTTAATATATTAGTTAATTACTTGATATTTAGAGGATTTGATAAATTTTCATGGGTTTATGAGTTGAATTTTATCAGGTTAGTAAAAATGGTTTGAAAAGTCCAAATTATAAGATTTAGAGCTTTGATTTATAGTTGATATTTTGACCCCTCTGACTAAAAGTCTCCCTGATCATATATCTACTATTTTCTAATTGTTGAGTGTTGTGAATGTGTTATATTCTCATTAATTACTTGTTTCTCGGAAGATGCAGTTCGAGGATTTCTTTATGATATTTTCTTCTATCGTTCTGCTTGGTTTTGAATTTACAATAAACTATTTTCTATTGCTTGGGATTGTTTTGTACTTGGTGAATTTTTTTGTTCATCGAGTGTATTGATGATGTTAAGCTTACTGGTGGCTACAGAATTTAACTTTACCCTGTTACAGTTTCTGTCTAGCCCTTGGCATTGATATTGTGTTGAAACATTAATCAAGGCGTGCACATTTGAAATGTACATTGGATGAAGTAGTTGATAATTTCAAACCTTCATTCTCCATGCTGAAACTGAAACTTCTTCCAATAAGTATAAACCTTTGGGGAAAGCTTCCCCTGTTTTCCTCTGTTCTGTTTTCACAAAGGCCTCACAAATTTCTCCCACCCACATCTTTGGTTATTAAATTATCCAGTCCAATTTTGAACATCATAATGGTACTTTTTCCTTTTGCAATGACTGGAACTACTCTCTAAATTAGAAGATGGAAAAATTTTACTAGTTAAACTGCTATATTTTCCTATTCTAATAACTGGAATATTGGTAATCAAGGCAAATTAAAATGGTATGTGCTATACCTCAATCCATACACATATTCATGAACAACAACTGGTAAATCTTTTATGATGCATATTCTTTCCTTCAATTTTTTAAGAAATTTGTCTTTTTTTAATTGCTTGTGTTTCGGAGGAAGACGCAATTCCAGGATTCGGATTTCTATATACGATATATTCTCCTACTTGAACATGATAGTAACCATTCTGCTTGGTTGTGAATTTATATAAGTTCTTACCTTTCTCTTGGGATTGTCTTATACTTGGTGAATTTTTTTATTTTGTTGAGTGTATTGATAACGTGAAGCTTGCTAATGGTTACAGCCTGCAGAATTTAACTTCACCTCAGTACAGTTCGCCAAGCCCTTGGTATAAGATCATTGTGTTAAACATTAGGCTGTTTTGATCACCAATGACTCATGGAGGTAAGATGAATAGAAGGGAGAATATGGGGAAACACCAAGGCATGCAGCTGATTCAACGTTAGAGCATCATGGGTTGCTTTTGATTCAATAACTCATGAGTTAACTATTTTATTCATCAAAATATAGTTAAAATGCCAGCCACAAATAGCTACGCCAAATCTTGGTAAAATTAAAAGAGGAACTGGGTTTTCAACAACAGTTGAAACCAAGTAACTGTGCTCTTTAACGAGCAAGCAAGAGATTTAAAGAATTTTATGTTTCATCAATCACAACATAGCATATTGTTAAAATTAAACAAAGATAATAATTCATATATATTCTTCAATTAGATAGACCGATATATATATGTAACGTTGGCTCGAGTGATTTATGCATGTATCCACAATTGATGTCCCTTCAAACAGAAGCGGTTTGTACATGTATCCATAATTTATCTCCTCTCAAACACAAGTGATTTGCGCATGAATAGACGATTTATCTCTCGTCAAACACAATCAAATACCATTATTACAGTAAAACAAAGTTGATGACTTTAATTATTGTTATACCTGCTCGCAACAAATCAACCAAAACAACCACAAAGCACACAACACAAAAACAGAATCACACACACAACACACCAAGATTTACCGTAGTTTACTTGCTCAGATTTGAGCAAGCTACGTCCACATTGAGCTCGGGAAACCAGTGAGCTTGCTGCACTATATTGATCAAGATTACAGAACACAACTCGACCAAAGATTTGAACCATTTCCCAAACCTTTATAGAACCCGTAACACCCTAGAGACACAGATCTAGTACCCAAGATACACTGCAAACTCTAGCACCCTCAAGTAGCCTGCAAACCAGCCACTCAACACCCTGTTACAAGATTCAAGATCAAAACTATATCCAAACCCTAAAGGAGGCAGTTCGTTTTACATAGAAAAGGGAAAAACACGAAAATAGGTTCAATCGTTTGAGAAGGGTGTTGTCTTGCTTTTATATGATTGACTATCGGTGATTTGCCATAGTTGGATTCTCGGCCCGATAAGGCGAAGCGATTGATCTTTACTTGGCTCAAAACGACGTCGTCCCACTTAATGATAAAATGTCACCGTATAAAGCCATCACTCTAACAATTATGAAAATTATTATCTAGGGTAAACCTTTTTAAAGTACACACAAAAATAAAAATAAAAATATAAAGGATAATTTGAGGAAAGATCTCCTTAACTTTGAAAATGCATTGATAAAATCTTAGCCAAATCAAATTTGAACATTTCATTGACCCACCAGTCACAAATATTGAATTAGAAACTTGATATATTATAGAAAATTCAAAATATTTATATCCCTAAGATAATTTGTTTGATGAGCAAGTTATATCAAATAAGGACATCACGTTTTTGCCCTTGGGATTAAACTACTGGGTCGAAGAACCAAGATGTATGGAGTGGCTCGATTCAAAGGAACCAAACTCTGTTGCCTATGTTAACTTTGGGAGTGTGACTACCATGACAAAACATCAACTTGTTGAATTTGCTTGTGGTCTTGCAAATAGCAAGAAGACCTTTTTGTGGGTAATTAGGCCTGATATGGTGGAGGGTGAATCAGCCGTTCTTCTTGCTATTTTATTACAGAAACCAAAGAAAGGGGTTTCTTGGCAAGTTGGTGTTGCCAAGAAGAAGTTATAACTCACCCAGCGATTAGAGGGTATCTAACGCACTGTGGTGGCAATTCTACAATGGAAAGTTTGTGTGCTAGCGTGCCTATGATATGTTGGCCATTCTTTTCTAAACAGTTGACTAATTGTTGGTTTTTAAGGACTAAATGGGATGTTGGCATGGAATTAGAATATAATGCTGACAGAGTTGAAATTGAAAGACTTGTGAGAGGATTGATGGATGGAGAAAAGGGCAAACAGATGAAAAAGAAAGCAATGGAATGGAAACTGTTGGCAAAAAAGGCAACTACGGCTCCTAATGGATCATCTTACAAGAATTTTGAGCAAGTGATTAGCAAAGTTCTTCTAAAATCAAGAAATAATTATAAAGATTGATATTTTGTTACCAATAAATTTGTGACGTAGCACACCCTAATGTTATCGAGGCTATGCTATGTAAGTACCATATGTGATGCTTCACATATGATATTTTTTTTTTTTTTTTTTTTTTTAATAATAGGTTTTCTAACCATTTTGAATTTAATACCACAATTAGATAAATCATAAATGCAATACTAGGTCCAAACATATAGACATTTTGAGTCACAAAGTTGGCTATTCAAGATGCATTTAATATTCAGAGTTTGACAGACATAAACTAAAACTGGGGAGCCTAACAGCATACCTGGTCTTTTTTAGGCAAATAATTAAGGACAAAATTATATATATAACAAAGCAACAAATACTATTTCTAAGGGTCAAAAACAGTGTCCCTGTTTTCTAAACAAAATGAATCCTAGTGTCCCTGTGCCCATCTACCTTTTCCACTTTATTGCCTCGTGACTCTTGGATGTCCATTTTCCATTTCATTAAAAGGAAGAAACCTCTCAAACAGTCAAACTTTTCATTTCTTGAGTCTCTTTCTTCTTCTCCCAAACTCTCCTAATTTCTCTTTCATTTCTTATTTATCTAAACAGTCATACAATTTCTTCCGGTTGGCAGTAAGTTGAGAGTTGCATTGAGAACAGATCTTCACCAATTAAAAAACTGGTTCTTTGTTTTGCCCATTCAAGAACTTAGTAAGCTAGAGAGAGGTTGTAATTGAATCCATAATGAGAGGGCGAACATCTATTTGTATAGTGAGTTAAGGTAGCTTGACTCCTTGTAGAACTCAAAATTCACATAGTATCAGGAATTTGAGTTAATAAGAAACTCATAGTAGTAGTTTATATAAGACTAGGAGTCTTAGATGAACTAGGTTTCGTATGGGACTTGAATCTTATTGTAGAACAAGTATAGGCTGATAGGCTGGAGTTTGGGTTAACCTAACCTATAGAGTGGCCCAACTCATGAAGCGGCCCAGAATGTAGGTTGGCCCAATTCGTCAGGTAGCCTTGATCGTAGAGTGATCCAACTTGTCCATTATTGAACTTAGTTTAGCCCTAACTCGTACTGATTCTTTGAACACGGCATCTTGTAGCGGCATAAGTGGTAGATATGACTATCTTCAACCATTTCACACTGCATTGTAGGTGATAAACATGACCACAAGGCTATTGACAAAAATTTATTCTTAACTCCATAGTACAACCAATTTGCTCTAACCAAAGTGCTGCCATTTTGCTCTAACTTAAGTTCTGCGATTTTAAGCAAAGTGCTGTTGTTTTGACTGAACCAAAGTGCTACCATTTTTGAGTTTTTAAAGTTTGTTATAAAAACAGCTACTATACTTCTTCAATTCATTGAGCTTAACAAAACTTTTCAGCACAAATTCTCTCTCAATTTCTAAGATTTACATGGTATTAGTGTTGAACAAATATGACCAAACTAAAACTGCTAGTAGAGTTTAATGTAACATATGTTACATTAAAGGTTTATGATGAAATAAAATATTTATCTAAAGTTGTTTGAGACAATGATTTATGCTTTAGAGTTGTTATCAAATCCTCTAACTTACGGGTATATAATAACTCGCTAGCATGGACACCTTCTTGTTGAAACCAAAATATTTCTAGCTTCTTAAGCATCATTAGAGCTTCATGGCACAAATTTTTTGCATTTCCGTACTATCATCCTCGGGATTATTTCCTTTCTCTTCTTATCTAATTGTATTAATGATTTCTTCTTCAGTTAAAGTATATACGACTTGTTGCTCATTTGGATGATCGAGGAAGACATTAATATCCATTCGATTAATGTAGTGAAGTTGCCGAATTTGATCACTCAATTCTACAATGACTTTTCTATTCTCTTCATCCACTTCATTTGTAACTTGCAATTCATCGACATCGGAGGTCCTAATTTAGCAATGCTTAAAACAATTGATAATTGTCTGTGGCTTCACATCAATTGACCATGCAACAACTACATTTACAATTCCATCAAGGATACTTATCTTTTCTGGTTCCAATACATGATCTTCTATCTGTTTCAAAAGTAAGCAATTAAAGCGCTGCCGATAATAACCTTTGAAATTTCTAAAAATGCCTGCATCACATGGCTGGATTTTGGAAGCACTAGCTAGTGGTAGGAACATAACAGTTGTGTGATGAAGTGGGGGGAGATTCTCCTTTTTGCCATGTGTGGTACAATTATCCAATATAAGCAAGACATTTCTATCCAAAAGGCTATCAAACCACTTAAGCCATTCCATAAAAAACAAAGATGTCATCCATGCATTTGAATTCGCTTGACACTTGCAATTGAGATTATCACGGTTAACATTATTAAAGCATCTTGGATTAAGAAACTTAACGATGACCTAAAGCGGAAGTTTGTCAGAGGCATCGCCATTGCAAGAAATAACAATGGTAATCCTCTCTTTGTTTTGCTTTCGGCCCTCCAACTGCTTTGTTGCAAGAGAGTTATCAGCTTGCATTCGATAAAATAAGCCAGTTTCATCCATATTATAAATGTCCTTCCAAGCCCATTTGTCTAATTCCTCCCTTATTGATGGCAAACTAGGTTCAATTTTCTCCATATTAACTGAACCACTTTCCCCAAAATGATGAAAGGAATGAATTGCATGTCGTTGCTTGAACTTTTCCAACCATCCATTTGAAAATCCAAATGAGGTAGCTTTAGGATAGAGTTTCCTTAGAAAAATATTTCCCTTCTCTTTTAATAATTCACCATTCATATTGACATGCTCTTGATGGCATACAAACCATTCATAGAGGGCATACTCCATTGTTGGGTACTTTACCATCTTTGAATGTTTTGTGTTTGGGTTCAACAATCCTTCTTCTTGAAGGAGGTCAGCTGATCGTTTGAGTTTCTTAGATATTGTTGCTTGTGATACCTTAAGACCATGAGTATCTTCTAACCACTTCACAAGATCTTTCTGCTTCCAACTAGGGTCTGATTCTTTCATTGTGCACAATTCAACACGAATACTTTCAGTCAATTGAGTTTGTGTATTAACTTTGGGTGGCATGATTGATTTGCTAGAGGAAGAAGAAAGGTATCACTTGAATTGGTGGAAGATTTTATTGAAAACTTGATTGAATAAGTTGAAACATAACAACCCTATTTCTAGCAGGCTAATCATAATTCTACTAGGATAAGTAAATAAAAAATTCTAATACTACTACTAAAACAATGAATTGAAATCCTACTAATACTAAAACATGAATTGAAATCCTACTACTAACAAAACAGGAATTTTAAAATAGGAAATCAAGTAATATTAAAAGTAAATAGGAAATCCTAATACTGCTAAAACATAAATTATAAAATAAGAAACAAGTAATATTAAAAGTAAATAAGAAATCCTAATACTACTAAAACAATTAATTGAAGTCCTAATACATACTTATAAAACATGAATTATAAAATAAGAAATCAAAATAGTTTTTTGGTAACTACACCTCTATTAAGTTATAACCTCCTTATAGTAATAAATTAGTTTGATCTCAACATTATGACTATAGAGAGGTTTTACTATAATATTCAACTATTTAAGCTGACTTTTATGAACACTTTATTAATAAATTGTAACACTATTCACTTTATTGAGTACAACAAGAAAGTTTCTTTTTCTTCTTTCCTCTCTAATTTTTGCTCTCAAATCCCTAACCTTCACATGGTATCAGAGCATCCTTGACTAATGTCAATGGCGGAAAACTTTGATAGCACCAATTCAACCAACAAAGTCGACAAAATGTTTCACAACTCTGTCAACAATTCTCTTTATCTCACTTCCTCAACTATTTCCTCTAGTCTCCAAGTTATTAATCCAAAGCTTACTTTAGACAATTACAGATTCTGGTGCCCTTAAGTACTTTTTTCAGTAGGAGCTCACGAATTGGAAGATCATCTAACAGGTTTAGTTCCCTGTCCAGCTCCTTTAATTCCTAGCAATTCTGATAGTTCTAAAGATATTGTTGATGGTCAAGATGTTGAGTTGTTTTCTAAAGAAAAAATCAATCCAACTTACACTCTATGGAAACGAACTGATACGTTTCTTGTGAGCTGGGTGTTAGCCTCGATCTCTGAGAATATGTTTAGAATTGTTTCCAAATGTCATTATTCCACTAAAATTTGGTTTGTTCTTGAAAAAGAATTCATTACAGACTCCTAACCTAGGGCTTCACATTTAAAGCATTTACTTCAGAATACTAGCAAAGACAATCTTAGTATAAGTGAATATGTTAGAAAGATGAAAGGAATTTATGACAATTTGTCAACTAGTGGACAAATTATTTCTGAGGAAGATTTGCTCCAGTATATCTTAGATGGACTAGGTCTAGAATATGATGCTGTTGTTGTAAATCTTACTTCAAGAATAAAATCTAGAACTAACTCAGTGTCCTCGCAAGAAGCCCAATTTTTGTTGCAGAACTATGAAATTAGGTTGGACAAGTTCAATTCAATAGATTTTCATAATAGCTCAATTTAGCTATAGACTACAATGCAGCCCCTTTAACTACAGACATCAACTCCAGTACCCAAAAAAAAAAAAAAAAAAACACAAACTTCAGTTTCAACTTGTGCTCTCAACTTCAACTTCTGGCAGGTCAGATGTCACATTCAATTTCTCCCTCAATAAGGCAAATCTAGTACAAGGAAGAGCTTTAGTTAGTTTATCGACAATTTGATATTTTGAAGCCATGTACTGAACATTCAATACTTTGTTGGCAACCAGCTCTCGCACAAATGAACATCAATTGCATGTGCTTTGTCTTTGCATGAAACACAGGATTTGAGGACAAAGCACTTGGACTCATGTTATCGCACCAGATGACAGGACAGTGATTATTGATAATGTCAAGTTCTTTGAACAAATTTTGCACCCATACTAGCTTAGTTGCAGCTTGACTAAGTGATCTATATTCAACCTTGGTTGATGACAAAACAACAACATTCTATTTCCTTGATGACCACTGAATCAAATTTCCCCTAAGAAATATACTGTACTGTAATAACTACTTCATACTGGGGTACTCATAGAAAAACATAAAGTAAAATGCATTTATATTAGCAAAAGTAAATGGGCCCGAAATTTTCTTTTAATACATATAATCATTCTTTATACAAAGTAAGGTATCATTTGTAGAAGTTATCAAAAACAGTGGACAATGTAGCTATTGCTCCTCGCTTGCCGACGCCCATTCGACCGCGTCCTCACCTAGATCCTGCAAACACAAAGAGAAACAACGGGGTGAGCACAAAATAATGCTTAGTAAATAAATCCTCTACTCATCTGTCCCCGCAACTCTTACTCTTAATTCATTCCTTACACTCTTCTCATCTCATTTATTTTCTCTTTCTATTTCTCTTTCATGTAGCACTTTTCTATTAACTTTCTGTTGTATGTCACGGCCTCATCTTACCGAACGCACGGCTGAGTGGAGATCACAAAGCACCCACCCACTCTTCGTGACTTCTACTCATTCTCTTCCTCTATTCTTTCTCATATTTTCTCATTCTTTCTCACTTGAATGTCACGGCCCCATCTTACCTGAGGCACGGCCGGGTGGAGTTCACAAAGCACCAACCCACTCTTTGTGACTTTCGGGTGGAGTTCACAAAGCACCCACCCACTCTTCGTGACTTCCGGGTGGAGTTCACAAAGCACCAACCCATTCTTCATAACTTCCGGGTGGAGTTCACAAAGCACCAACCCATTCTTAGATTTTTCTCATTCTCTTTACTTTTAGAGTAGCTCATTCACAAAGTTCTCTACTCTTTCTCAAACTACTTCTCAATGCACAATTAATGCATAAGGATGGTTCATGCTTAAAGTTTCTTACTTAATGCACTTATGAAATGCACAAATGCAATATTGCATCAAAATAGTCATTCTGCACAGGTCACACTCAAGAAGGCATAACTTGAGTTATACACATCGGATTGCTACAATTTTGGTCTCGTTTTAAAGCTTAGAGACAGGGCTACAATGTTTAAGTTTCGGTCTCAACCCAGTTCAATATGTAAGATGCCCAAAAATCACTCAGAAAGTCACGGCTTTGACAGGGCAGTTTTCACTTAGGCATTTTATCAAACATTAGTTGTGCATAAGCAAACCCTGATTCAATTACCATTCTATTTATTTCTCAAACCATCCAAAATGAGAGAAAAACTCTCTTGTAGCATCACATACCTACATGGCAAACACACTCCAAAAATTTTTCTCAAATTCTTCCAATTTCAACCCATCATCAAATCATCACATATACTTCTCATATTCAATTATATCCAACAACAAGCATAATTCATCATCAACCTCATCTCAATTTCTCAATAATCACAACACATGCATATTTAAAGGAAATCTCTACTCACTTGAATTCTTAAATTTTAGGTTGAGTTGGATTTTGAGTGGAATTTACTTACCTTGTGCTTGAGTAGTCTCTCCTAAGCTTTCTACTCTTGTTGGATTCCAATCTTCTCTTAACCCTAAGCATAAACTTCATAAGACCTCAATTTTTACACAAATAAAACATAGATAAAGAGCATGAATTCTTACCTTTTGATGCCTTGAATCAAAACCCTATGAAAATCTACTCAAAAGCCCTCAAATTCCTTGGAGAAGTGAATGAAAATTTGAGAGAAAAAAGGGAAAAAAAGGAAGGGGAAGAGGAGGGGGGGGGGGGGGAAGGTGGGGGAATGAACGAAAATAAGGGTTTCAAACCCTTAACACTTTAATTTATAACCACACTTTCCCATTTTTTCCTTGCTCTTTCTTAGAAATTCCATCTATGTCCCTTAGTCAATTACAATAATGCCCTCATTACTAATGCATTCTCTATGAAATTCTATTTCTTTTCACTCCCCACAATTTCAACTAATTTTGAGTGAAAAGACCATTTTACGCCTAATAAAAGTTTAAGGGATTTTCTTTAGATTTTTCTCAAAATAACTTTAACAAAAATTCAACTAAGGCCCAACCAACCAATATTAACAATATATCGACCAAAATAAAAGCAAAACAATAAACATTCAAGCAATACACCATAACTTAGCTATATATGTACCTCAAGTGGGGCGTTACAATTCTCCCCCACCAAAAGAATTTCGTCCCGAAATTCAAACAAACAACTCCGAGTAACAATTTTGCATGTCTTGCTCTACCTCCCATATGGCCTCTTCTACCTTGTGATTTCTCCAAAGGACTTTTACTAATGGAATGCTCTTATTCCGGAGCTCTTTAATCCTTCGGTCCAAAATCTGTACTGGACGCTCTTCATACACAAGGTTCTCCTCTAGGTCAACGTCCTTTATTCTCAAGATATAGGAGGGATCACTTACGTACTTTCGTAGCATCGAGACATGGAAAACATCATGTATCTTGTCCATGCTAGGTGGTAGTGCCAATCTGTAGGCCACCTTTCCCACTCATTGCAATACCTCAAATGGACCTACATATCTCGATGCTAATTTTCCTTTATTACCGAAGCGCATCACTCGTTTGTAGGGGGAAACTCTTAGAAACACTTTATCACCCACTTGAAATTCAACCTCTTTTCTCTTCAAGTCGGCATAACTCTTCTGTCGATCTTGGGCTTGCTTCATTCTGTTTCTGATTAATCTTACATCTTCTATCATTTTCTAAGTCATCTTTGGCCCAAGAGCGGTACTCAACTCATCATTTTCACCTATCTCATCCCAATGTAGTGGAGACCTACATCGTCTACCATACAAAGCCTCGTAAGGCACCATATTAATTGTGGACTGATAACTATTATTAGAGGCAAACTCCACTAAGGGTAACATCTTATGCCATGATACTTTATAATCCATACAACAGGCCCTCAACATATCATCAAGCACTTTCGTTCTCTCTGTTTGGCTATCTGTCTGAGGATGATAGGCAGTGCTGAATGCCAATCAGGTATCTAAATTCCTCTATAAACTCATCCAGAAAGCTGAAATAAACCTGGAATCTCTATCTGACACTATTGTCTTGGGCACACCATGTAACCTGACTATCTCCTTAATATAAATCTTAGCTAACTGATCCGTAATGGTGCTCTCCTTTACTGGACGGAAATGGGCTGACTTGGTTAACCTATCCACAATCACACATGTAGCATTATACCCTCGCTATACTCTAGGGAGACCTGTAATAAAATCCATTGAAATGCTCTCCCATTTCCACTCTGGAATACTAAGTGGCTGAAGTAACCCTGATGGTCGTTGGTGTTTTGCTTTCACCTGCTGACAAACTAGGCACTTAGCTACAAATTCTGCAATATCCTTCTTCATACCTGGCCACCAGTAGCCTTTCTTTACGTCTTGATACATCTTGGTTGCTCTAGGATGAGCAGTGTACTGTGTGTCATGAGCCTCTGTAAGTATTCTCTTCCTCAACTCATCATTTTAAGGGATACACAACTGATTCCTAAAATAGAGGACACCATCTATTAAGTGGAACTCCGTTTCCTTGCCCTTATCACTTGCTGAACTATTCTTTGACACCACTCATCGGCCACTTGCTTATCTCTGACTTCCTCCAGTAAAGTAGACTGAACCTCTAACCTGGCAATCCTTCCTAGAATCACTTCAATCAGTTCTCTACACAATTCTTCTATCAACTCTTTCTGCTTAGTGAGCTGGAACAAATAAGCTTTTCTACTCAAGGCATCGATTACTACATTGGCTTTCCCCAGTTGATACTTGATCTCACACCCAGAATCGTTAACCAGCTCTAACCATCTTCTCTGTCTCATATTCAGCTCCTTCTGAGTAAAGAAATACTTTAAACTCTTATGATCGGTGTAGATATTACTCTTGGGACCATAAAGGTAATGCCTCTAAATCTTTAATGCTAAAACCATGGTTGCCAACTTTAAATCATGCGTAAGGTATCTCGTCTCATACTCTTTCAATTGCCGAGAGGCATCTGTTATCACCCGACCTAACTATATTAATACGGCACCAAGTCCTTGCAGAGAGGCATCTGTATAAATGTCGTAATCTACACCCTCCTGTGGTAACACTAACACGGGAGTTGTCGTTAACCTTTTCTTCAACTCTTGGAAGCTCTCCTCACATGCTTTTGACCATACAAAAGTAGTTCTCTATTTGGTAAGAGCTATCAACGGTTTAGTCAACTGGGCGAACCCTGCTACAAATCATCGGTAGTAACCTGCTAGGCCCAAGAAACTTCTAATCTCTTTTACTGTTTTCGGCCTCTGTCATTCAAGGATTGCCTTCATTTTACTCGGATCCACTGAAATCCCTTCTTTTGACATAGTATGGCCTAGAAATATCACTTGATCAAGCCAAAACTCACACTTAGAAAATTCAGCATACAACTTCTTTTCTCTCAATCGTTGCAATACTATTCTCAAGTGTTCCTCATGTTCTTCCCTTGACTTAGAATAAATCAGGATATCGTCAATGAAAACCACTATAAACTTATCCAAATAATCGTGGAATATCCAGTTCATCAAGTCCATAAAAACTGTTGGGGCATTAGTCAAGCCAAATGACATCACTGCAAACTCATAATGCACATACCTTGTACGGAAGACAGTCTTAGCTACATCTTGCTTGGCCACTCTTACCTGATGGTACCCTGACCTCAAATCAATTTTAGAGAACATTGCGGCTCCTTTCAACTGATCAAACAAATCATTAATACGAGGTGGCGGGTACTTATTTTTCACTGTCACTTTATTCAACTCTCTATAATCAATACACATCCGTAGTAACGCGTCTTTCTTTTTCACAAACAAAATTGGAGCTCCCGAGGGAGAATGATTCGGTCGGATAAAGCCTTTATCCAAAAGCTCTTGGAGTTGCTTCTTTAATTCTTGAAGCTCTGTTGGGGCCATTCGATAAGGGGCTTTAGATATTGGTGCTGTTCCTGGTGCTAGTTCAATACTAAACTCAACCTCCCTTTCTGGAGGCCAACCCGGTAACTCTTCCGGAAACACATCTAGAAAATCTCGAACTACTGGCACCCCCTGGATCTCTGGCTGCGGAACATCACCACTCTGCACTACATGGGCAATATATCCTAAACACCCCTTTCTCAACATCTTTCTAGCCTTCATACTACTAATCAACATGCTCAACTGATGGCCATCTCCAAAACTAAACTTGTCTCCACTATCGAGATTGAATCTCGCTTTCTTTTTCCGACAATCAATTTTTACTCCATACCTCCATAGGAAATCCATGCCCAATATCACATCAAAGTCTGGCATATCAAAAACTATTAGATCAACTATTAACTCTCTACCCTGGATCACCACGTACTCTCCTGACAACATCTCTTGCATCAGAACACTAACCCCATCGGGTAACTCTATCTTAATGGGTTGAGTCACTTTAGTAGGTTTTAAACCTAACCTCTCTATCATCCCATAAGATATAAAAGAATGAGTGGCTCCTGAATCAATTAAGGCATATAAAGGAACAACATGAAATAGTAACTAACCAGTAACAACTGATGGACTAGCCTCTGCTTCACCCTATTCCACTGTAAATACTCTGGCATTAGTAGTATCTCTAGAACTTTGTGCTGGTGTTGGAAGAGGAGCTTTACAATCTCTCATCAAGTGCCCTAGCTGTCGACACCTATAACACACCCTTCGGTCCCTCAGACACTCTCCTGGATGGTTTCTCCCAAATTTAGGGTAAAGAGGAAACCCTTCCGTCCGAGGCCGCTTACTCCTCCACTCTTTTCTGTTCTGTCTAGATTGAAACTTCTTCATATTATTCTTCATTTCTTTGCTTTTCACACCCTCAAATTTCTTTCTCTGCGGGGCAGAAAATGGCTCACTTGGTCCTCCTGTCGAGGAACCTACTGGGGGAATTTTATTCTCAAATATTTCTGCCCTTATTGCCCACCTCAAGGCCTCACTATAAGTTTGAGGGGGATCAGAACTCGTCATGATATCCCGAGCTATCTCCGGCTTCAACCCATGTGCAAACTTGTCTCTTCTCAATGTTGGAGTACTAACTATTCCGGGTGCAAACCTTGCAAGGGAATTGAATTTCACTGAGTACTCCTTCATGGTGCTAGACCCCTGCTGCAAGCTGATAAATTCTTGGACCTTCTCATGAACTCGGTCCTCTATCCTGTACTCGGCCTCAAACTCTTGTCTGAATTCTTCCCAAGTCATCACTGCCACATCATGGGTATCTTCTATTAATTCCCACCAAATTCGGGCATCACCCCGAAATAAGAAACTCGCATACCGGATCTTCTCCCGGTCTGTCATGGGAAACAAAGTTGTAGTATGTTCTACGGATCTAAACCATTTTTCTGCTACTATCGGGTCCGTAGTACCCTTAAACTCTGAGGGTTGATGTTGGCTGGGAAAACCATAAATCGGTTCAGCTCTATTCTGTACTAGGGGAGGTACCGGTTGTTCTCTTTCTACATTAGTGGCTGGTAGTACCTGTGCGGGGAGGGGGTCCCAACTCTCCCTTGGCTTTCTGCCATAACTTGTTGTACAATTCCCTGAATTCTAGCTTCATCCAAGGGAGGGGGCGTAGCTTCTGGTAGATTAGAAGGTTCTCCCTTATTCATCACACCTTTACCACGCTTTCGGGTACTACGCCTCATCTATAAAACAACCACATTCAATCAATTTGAGAAACACTCATAGTAAGGAAAGAATTAACTCACACAGTCGGTTATCGGACGTCGAGGTGATGAGAATAGTACATTGTCAAATCCCAAAATCTCTACTCTGATACCAAAAATGTAATAACTTCTTCATACTAGGGTACTCATAGAAATACATAAAGTAAAATGCATTTATATTAGCAAAAGTAAATGGGCCAGAAATTTTCTTTTAATAAATATAATCATTCTTTATACAAAGTAAGGTATCATTTGTAGAAGTTATCAAAAACAGTGGACAGTGTAGCTATTGCTCCTCGCTTGCCGACGCCCATTCGACCGCGTCCTCACCTAGATCCTACAAACACAAAGAGAAACAACGGGGTGAGCACCAAATAATGCTCAGTAAGTAAATCCTCTACTTGTCTGTCCCTGTAACTCTTACTCTTAATTCTTTCCTTACACTCTTCTCATCTCATTTATTTTCTCTTTCTATTTCTCTTTCATATAGCTCTTTTTTATTAACTTTCTGTTGTATGTCACGGCCTCATCTTACCGGAGGCATGGCTGAGTGGAGATCACAAAGCACCCACCCACTCTTCATGACTTCTATTCATTCTCTTCCTCTATTTTTTCTCATATTTTCTCATTCTTTCTCACTTGAATGTCACGGCCCCATCTTACCTGAGGCACGGCCGGGTGGAGTTCACAAAGCACCAACCCACTCTTTGTGACTTTCGGGTGGAGTTCACAAAGCACCCACCCACTCTTCGTGACTTCCGGGTGGAGTTCACAAAGCACCAACCCATTCTTCATAACTTCCGGGTGGAGTTCACAAAGCACCAACCCATTCTTAGATTTTTCTCATTCTCTTTACTTTTAGAGTAGCTCATTCACAAAGTTCTCTACTCTTTCTCAAACTACTTCTCAATGCACAATTAATGCATAAGGATAGTTCATGCTTAAAGTTTCTTACTTAATGCACTTATGAAATGCACAAATGCAATATTGCATCAAAATAGTCATTCTGCACAGGTCACACTCAAGAAGGCATAACTTGAGTTATACACATCGGATTGCTACGATTTTGGTCTCGTTTTAAAGCTTAGAGACAGGGCTACAATGTTTAAGTTTCGGTCTCAACCCAGTTCAATATGTAAGATGCCCAAAAATCACTCAGAAAGTCATGGCTTTGACAGGGCAGTTTTCACTTAGGCATTTTATCAAACATTAGTTGTGCATAAGCAAACCCTGATTCAATTACCATTCTATTTATTTCTCAAACCATCCAAAATGAGAGAAAAACTCTCTTGTAGCATCACATACCTACATGGCAAACACACTCCAAAAAATTTTCTCAAATTCTTCCAATTTCAACCCATCATCAAATCATCACATATACTTCTCATATTCAATTATATCCAACAACAAGCATAATTCATCATCAACCTCATCTCAATTTCTCAATAATCACAACACATGCATATTTAAAGGAAATCTCTACTCACTTGAATTCTTAAATTTTAGCTTGAGTTGGATTTTGAGTGGAATTTACTTACCTTGTGCTTGAGTAGTCTCTCCTAAGCTTTCTACTCTTGTTGGATTCCAATCTTCTCTTAACCCTAAGCATAAACTTCATAAGACCTCAATTTTTACACAAATAAAACATAGATAAAGAGCATGAATTCTTACCTTTTGATGCCTTGAATCAAAACCCTATGAAAATCTACTCAAAAGCCCTCAAATTCCTTGGAGAAGTGAATGAAAATTTGAGAGAAAAAAGGAGGAAGGGGAAGAGGAGGGGGAAGGTGGAGGAATGAACGAAAATAAGGGTTTCAAACCCTTAACACTTTAATTTATAACCACACTTTCCCATTTTTTCCTTGCTCTTTCTTAGAAATTCCATCTATGTCCCTTAGTCAATTACAATAATGCCCTCATTACTAATGCATTCTCTATGAAATTCTATTTCTTTTCACTCCCCACAATTTTAACTAATTTTGAGTGAAAAGACCATTTTACCCCTAATAAAAGTTTAAGGGATTTTCTTCAGATTTTTCTCAAAATAACTTTAACAAAAATTCAACTAAGGGCCAACCGACCAATATTAACAATATATCGACCCAAATAAAAGCAAAACAATAAACATTCAAGCAATACACCATAACTTAGCTACATACCTCAAGTGGGGCGTTACATGTACTCACTTGTTGATCTCCTATCTATTGCATCACTTGCCCAATCAGCATTAACAAACACCTCCACAGTACATGGTTTTCTTTTTTGTAAAGACAATACCATAATGTAAAGTGCCTTTAATATATCTCAATATCCTCTTGCAAGCTGTCCAGTGGGCTATAGTAGGATTTTGGAGAAACGGACTCAGCTTGTTAACCAAAAAAGCCAAGTCTAGTTTGGACAATGCTAGATATTTTAGACCTCCTATGATGCTTCTGTAAAGTGTGGGATGATCAAATAGATTAGTATTTTCTTTCCGAAATTTCACTCCAGTAGCCATAGGTGTTGAACATGGGTTAGATTCTCCCATTCCAGCCTTGTGTAGCAACTCTTGTACATACTTGGTTTGTGTAAGTAACAATCCAGAAGCATTCCTTTAAACTTCAAAACCAAGAAAATATTGCACTTCCCCCAAAGTTTTTAAAGCACACTTATTATTAAGATCAGTCACGATTTATGAGATAAGTTGGTTGTCATTTCCTATCACTAGGATCTCATCCACATAGACTAGGAGATACATTACTATTGAGTCTTTCTTATAAAAGAACAAACTGATATCTGAAGTAGAATTAACAAAACCCCAGTCCAATAAGGCATTTTCCAATTTTTCAAACCAAACGCTTGGAGCTTGCTTAATACCATATAGGGCCTTATGTAATCTAGAGACTAGCTTTTGTATAAGAAGAAGACACATGAAAGAATCCTTCAACAGGCAACATGAACACTTTTTTTGATAGCTCCCCATTCAAAAAAAAAATGCATTATTTACATCAGGTTGTTGAATAGGCCTATTTTGGTGGACTGCCAAAGACATCACAATTCTAATTGTTTCTAACTTTACAATTGGAGAGAAAAGGTCAAAATAGTCCAGACTAGATGTCTGTTGAAAGCCTTTGGCCACTACCATGACTTTGTATTTCTGTAAAGTCCCATGTGAGTTTAGTTTGGTCTTAAAGACCCACTTAGTTCCTACCACATGCACTCCTTCCTCATAAGGTACTAACTCCCAAGTTTTGTTTTTCAAGAGGGCTTGATACTCATTCTCTATAGCCTGTTTCCATTCAGATATATGTAAGGCTTCAATAACAGTTTGTGGTTCTCTGAGAATGGTATTTGTACATAACAGTGCTTGATATGTGAAGGCAGGATCAACTCTAGTTTTTGCAGAAAAACCAACATTAGATCTAGTAACCATAGGATAAGTATTGGTGACTTGTGTGGATGGACAAGGAAGTACTCCTTCCAAATGAGGACTAGGAATAGTGGAAGCCATAGGATGCTCATTTTCCAAATCAACGATCACATATGGAGTAGAAGAACTAGGATCAGAACTATTGGAATTCAGAAGACCAGTTTGTGAGTTTGTATTAGTCGAAAGAGAATTTTGTTTTGCTGTTTGTGCTACTGTAGTTGTGGAAAGAACATGAGTGACACTTGAGAAGGAATTCAGAGTGTCAGTTTGTGAAGCTGGACTAGTTGGATTGAAATTGTGTGATATACAACTGGTAAGAGAACAGTTTGTATTGGTCGAAGAGAATTTTGTTTTCTTGTGCTCTAGTTGTGGAAAGAACATAGGTGACACTTGAGTTCCGGAGTGTCAGTTTGTGAAGCTGGACTAGTTGGATTGAAATTGTGTGATATACAACTGGTAAGAGAACAGGTGTATCACTTGAGATGAATTCAGCAGAAGCTGGACCAATATTAACTCTTGAGGTTAACACAGGATTGGGAACACACCAGGACTTAGTAAAACCATGAACTAAGTTGTCACTATGAGTTGTTGAATCTCCAGAAGTTTGGGACTGAAATTCAGACTTAAATGAAAGTCTGTCTCATTAAATTTCATTTGTTGGGCAACATACACTCCGCCAGAAGATGCTAAGCACAAATAGCATTTATGAGAAAGACTATATCCAAGAAAAGTACACCTTTCTGTATGATAAGAAAGTTTATGTTTTTGATATTGCCTAAGATATGCTACATCCAAACACCTGAAGGTCAGCATAATTAGGCTCTTTATGAAATAAAGTGTAATAGGGTGATTCAAAATCAAGAAGTGTAGAAGGTAACTTATTCAATAGGTATGCAGCTGTGCTAAAAGCTAACCACTAAAAACTCAGGGGCATAGTAGCATGAGCTAAGAGAGATAACCCATATTCTGTGATTGCCCTATGCTGTCTTTCCACTCTCCTATTTTGTTGGTGCAAGTAGGGACAAGAATGTCTAAACATTATTCCATTCTCCTATAGGTATCCAGAAAAGGATCTAAATTCACCCCCCAGTCAGTTTGCAAATACTTCAGACTTGTATCCAACAGTTTCTCCCCAAATTTATGAAAACAAACAAAGGTATTAAGTGCTTCAGATTTGAGTTTCAAGGATATATCCAGGTATATCGACTAAAATCATCCACAAAGACGATGTAATACATAAACCCCTTTTTAGACATAACAGGGGTTGGTCCCCATAGGTTAGAATGTACTATCTCTAGTGGAGATTTTGCTCTAGAAGAGGATACAGAAAAACTACAGTGCTTAAATTTCCCAAACTGACAAGCTTCATAGAATAATCTTTATTGCTACTAATAGAATGTTCTACATGCAACTTATTCAAAACAAACTGAAGAGCTTTAACATTGGGGTGTCCTAGTCTTGCATGCCATAAGAAAAACGTATTTGACTGAACATTATTGGTTTTACCAACAGCATCTTTATGAGAACCAAAACTGGAAAATTCTTCAAAACTAGCTGAAGTAGAGACATTAGCTTCATGAGTTGCACAACATGAATAAGATATGATGAACGATGCATGAGAATGACTAACATTGCTTGATAGTTCCAACTGGTAAAAACCACCTTTTACTTTTCCTTTCAACAAGTAGCCTTGCTACTTTTATCCTTTACCAAGCAATGATCATGATGAAATTCAACTATGACATTATTATCCTTGGTAATTTGAGAAATGGTTAACAAGTTTTTTGCAATTTTTGGAACACGGAGAATATTCTTAAATTGTAGAATCCTATGCGAATAAAAAGAGGGAACAAGTAACATACCTATGTGAGTTATAGGAATAATATCACCATTGTGAACTTGTACTTTAAAGTTCCCTAGATAATTTGTCTTGAGAACCAGATTGGTAGCATCTACTGTTATGTGGTTAGACACCCCAAAATCCATGTACCATGATTGGTCATTCATTGTTTGTGGAGTGGCCACAACTTGATAGGCAACTCCTTAAGTTCATCAATGTCCTAGTTTCAATCTTAGAGGTGTTGACATTAGGTATGACACTGTTATTTGTGTGTGATAAGGGACTAGGTTATTGTCTCTTTTCTGTAGGCTGAAATGTAGAAGTAGAGTACTGATTTAATTGTGGTAAAGGCTTGCTATAGTAATCATGAAAGCCAAGAAGTGAGCTACTACTAGGTGCATAATGACTAGCAAACGGTGCTTGTACAGGTTCATTAGGGACTCCTGCAAAACTGGCTTGAAAGGGCATTTAAGGATTAAATGATGAGGCTTATATTGGTTGGTTGTAAACTAAAGGATTAAATCCCTAGAATTCTTGATTGAATTGATGGTAGCATTGTAAAGCATAATGACCTGTTTTACCACATACTTGACAGACCAGTTTTGGCTTGAAATAGCCTCTACCCCTTCCTCTGCCTCTCATCATATTATTGTTAAATTGATGAACACCTATAGGCACGAAATGAACACCAATAGCCCTATTCAATCCACCTCCTTGAAATCCAAAATTTCCAAACTTAAAATTCCCAACAAGAATTTGTGTAGGTATATTAGCTGAGGTATTCTGACTTTCCTGGTAATTAATTTCAAGATATTAAACACTTGAAACTCCTGACTTCAGTAATTGTGATGAATTTTGAAAACCAACGCTTGAGACATGTTGAAAACCACTGCCTGAAGACTGTGAAAATACAAGATCAATAGGTCATTGCTTAGAAGCCAATAGTGCAGAATTCAGTTGTTCATGAAAGTTCATCAGTGCACTGTTTTGTCTTTCCAACCTCATTTCATGCTTGTGTAGCATGAATTGAGCTTCTTGAAGAGTAGCATTGCTACTATTAAAAGTCAGGTTTGCCACCACAACACCATATTCAAGACCTAGACTGCCTGATATGTACAACAACAATTCTTCGTCTCCAATTTTAACTCCACTTGCAGCCAGCTCATCTCCTAACTCCTTCATTGTTAGAACATACTCATTAATACTCAAGGACTCTTTCTTAGTAGTCTACAATAAGTTTCTCAATTGCAGTGTCCTAGCCTTAGAAAAAGACTGGAAATGAAGTTCTAACGTTTTTCAAATCTTAGACAAGCTGGTGCATTTTGCAACGTGGCTAAACATGGACTCAAATGATGCGTGCTTTCACAAACATCCATATTTAGCAAGTGCACTAGTCGTAAAAAGTAATAAAGTGATGAATAGAGTATCGTTCCCATGAGGGTTGAGTGCCAAGTACCAATTTTCCTAGTTTTATGACTAATTGTAGAACACAGAAAATGTTTGGATTTGTAGGAGAAAGTAAAGCTAAAATTTAAAACACAAAATTAAACAACTGAAATTAAAAGTAAACTAATTAACACAATATCAATTCTAGGCAACAGAGGTTATGGTTTGGACTTCACTAGGATACTCTAATTTAATCTACAATTTCCGTTGCTTTCAAATTCACATGCAAGGATTATAAATTAGACTCTTTAATCAGTAGAATATACCTTCTCATGCTATATTCTCCTACTTATCCCCATTAACCTTCTGCACCCAACAAAATGAAGATTAACAGTTCAACGTCCATTAAGTTAAATGGAATACTAAAGAGATTTCATAGATCGTTGAACCTATCTCTAGCATTTGCTTAATCTACAGTGTTTAATTTAAGAAGCTAGCACATGAATCACTTCTCAGTCTTATCATGCACAACATTAAATTGAATCAAAAACCCAACATCCAATTTGTTAGAGTAGATACCCTAGAGCCAATCAATTATTGTAGAATTGACTCTTTGTAATAATGTTCATAAATCAATAAAAGGCATTTTATTCTATATCGCATAAATCATTATTATTGCAATATGTTTTGATATATGTCCTTAGAATGGTAGAACCGTGACGAGGGTATCATGTGTTTCAAATCTTGATAGTAAGAACCCTATGAGCACATATGGTGGTCATTCTAGAAACGTCCGTAGCCCCAACATTATTTTGAAGTAAGGGCACAGATAATACGGTAAGGCTATCATAGTGTTGAACGACCCTGTCGAGAGGCAGTGACTGATCTCACTTGTCAAGGTTGTTTGGTGACAACCAGGTGCAACGCATGAGTGCTTGTTGTAGGCGAATATATCACAGCAAGTTCACTAGACTGGCCCACCAAAGGATTCCATATGGATGGTAACCCCAGTGTCTATGGAAAAAATCTTCTAACGAATGGTGGTGCATGTGATCCTTAGACTTGAGATCACCAGAGCGCCTTGTGCACCAATTGATGCAATTTGACACTAGCCTAACGCAGTTCTATTCAGAGATGTCAATACGGTGGTGATTAGCTACATCAAGGAGTGTATCAAGACTATGATGGATTGACAGAGGATTCATCACTCCCAGGTACGGGAGAAGTTATCTCACGGCACAATTCAGTATATGGCAATGACATTAAAACTGTGGCCACAATGGGATTGAGTTGTTGCTCTATCCGGTTTATAATACAAATCATTGGTCCAGAAACTGAATACATAATATCGAGAGTAACCAAAGGTTGACAATATTTCTATGCCTTCGTCTTGTCGAGATAACGGATGATGAAATGACCGAATTGTACGGTAACCATATCATTGACAGGTAGCTACTTTGTTGAATCTGAATCTATCAGGTGGCCATGATGCCTTACTAGGGGCCAATCTTGGTCTATATATTAGTGAGACGATTAATTGGTGTTAATCACGATACTATACACTGCCGGTATGATGAGGAGCCTATAGGTCACACACATAGAAAATAATTTAAGAGCCAGGAAGAAAGAATGGCGTTTTCATCTTTTTGGGTGAAATGGTATTTTGGTAATTTCACAGTGCAATTAAATTTGCTGAGGTCGTAGCCTTTATTTATTTTATTAGAAAAATTATATAAGTGAAATTACGTTTAAATATGTGTTCGCGTATATTTAAATAAATTATCATTATATATATATATTAATTGATTTTAATTGAAGATAATGATGAATTAAAATAAATATCTAATTGGGAGTGTTTGGAAACATGGGGTGTTTGGGTTGGAGCCCAAGCCTATTCTATAAGAGAATAGGGCAACTAAAATATGATTATAAAAGAAAAAGGTGTGTGTGATTTTTTAATTAATGATTCATTCTTTGATTGAGAAAGAAAAAGACACAACCCCAAAAACACTATCTCATTCCCCTCGAATGTAAATCGAGGTTTCTAAATTTGTTGATGTAAAATTAATTAATATTAATTTTATTGTAAATGTAAAATGATATTTTTGTAATGTACTTGAAGACGGAGCAAAGGATGAGGCAACCATACTTGAAGACTTAAGATGTTTATTACAGGACCCCTAGGTGACCCACCGATTCCTCTAGGCTCGAGGAAATCGGTTTTAGTTGGGCCATGTACCGGCACGTTTTAATATTGTGTTTAGAATGCATGCTAAGGTTGAATGTTGAATAACATGTCAAACAATGTCATTCTAACATAGATAATAATCTGATGAGACATTAAATAAAACCCTCAATTAAAGTATATTAAGTCACGTAAGCCTTCCGTCACCATGGTTTTAATCAAACCACTGTTCGTCGAAACCTTGTTCGCCAAAGCGAAGGGTACACTTCTACTAGTGGGAGGTTAAAATGCATTGGAGTTTTTCTTAATGGTGATGGGTCGACTTAAAATGACAGTTTTTCTTGTTCGCCAAAGCGAAGGTTGATAAACACTTCATAGGCATAGTAGAGCAGTACACATATTATGTGTACGTGGTGACATGTAGTATCCACTCTACGGATACTGAGAATCACACTTGAGGACAATGGTTGGAGTCATTGGATTGTGTGATTGGCTTGTTGGCTTTTTCGCATTTGAGGTTGATAGTAAGAGCTATCAACTGGTGTGGATTAAGTTTGTTGGCTTACCTAATCAACTCATTTTGGCTTGTTTGCCAAAGCGAAGGTTTGAAATGGGCCGGATGGAATCCCAGTCCACTAGGAAAGTCAACGGGCTTTTTCGAGTTAATAGTGAGGGCTATTGGCTTGAGTAAAATAGTGGGAGCATCGTTTAATAAAAGACCATATTAAATAATAATGAACTTTATAATAACTTTATCTTTTCTGCAATTGTAGATTCACCAAAATGAGCATTATGAACCTGCGACCGATAATCGAAAAGAAAAGCAGGGTTGGATGGATCCAATTTCTCAGACTGGTATCGTAATCTTCGGATTATACTCAAGTCAGAAAAGAAATTGTATATCCTTGAAAAGCCATACATGGTTGAACCTGATCTTGATGCCACTTAGGAAGTAAAGGAAACTTATCAAAAGTTCCTTGATGATGTTGATAGCGTACAATGCTTGATCTTAGCATCGATGACACCTATGCTGCAAAAGCAGCATGAGAATATGGATGCTTCTTCCATTATTCTACACCTCAAGGAGCTTTACAAAACAAATGCTCGACATGAGAGGTACAAGGTGTCGAGAGCACTGTTTTGGACTCGTCTGACTGAGGGAGCCCAAGTTGGTCCTCATGTGCTCAAGATGATCGAGCACATACAGAGGCTTGAGACTTTGGGATGTGGCTTGGATGCAGAATTACAAATGGATTTAATTCTGCAATCCTTGCCTGACTCTTATGCTCCATTCATAATGAATTTCAATATGAACACAACGGAGAAAACCCTGTCAAAACTTCTAAAAATGCTAAGGACTGCAGAACAGGACTTGAAAAGTCCAAGCCTGTTTTACTAGTTGCTGCCAGTAAAGCAAAGGGTAAGGCCAAGGCCAAACCCAAACCCAAACCCAAGCTCAAGCCCAAAGGACAGTTAGCTCTTGGGCCTGAGAGTGGCATAGGGGGCAACGTAGTCTACTTCTTTTGTGGCAAGCCTAGCTATTGGAGGAAACACTGCAAGGCTTTCCTCGCAAGCAAGAAGAAATCAGAGGCTACGACTTCAAGTATGTATATGATTGAGATTAACTTCTCTCCCTCAACATCTTGGGTCATTGACACAGGATGTGGTACTCACATTTGTACTGATGTGCAGGGACTAAGGTAGAGTAGAGTGCTCGCCAAGGGAGAGGTGGACCTACGAGTTGGAAATGGAGCACATGTGGCGGCATTGGCTGTAGGGACTTATTGTTTATCTTTGCCTACGAGCTTGTTATTAGAACTACATAACTGTTATCACGTACCTTCTATTTCTAGAAATATTATTTCAGTATCCGCTTTGGATAATATAAGGTATCATTTTGAAATATCTAATGGATTGTTGTCCTTTAGTTTGAATGGTATTCTATTTGGAATTGCAAGGTTATATAATGGATTATATGTTCTTGATTTAAACAATAAAGATATTCTCAATATTGAAACCAAGAAAGCTAAACATAGCAATCAAAACCAGACATATCTCTGGCACTGTAGATTGTGTCATGTTAATAAGACTCACATTGCAAAACTTCAAAGGGATAGAGTTTTTGACCCTTTTGACTTTCAGCCATTTGAGGTATACGAGTCATGCCTGTTAAGCAAGATGACCAAGTCTCCTTTCACAGGACAAGGTGAAAGGGCTACTGAGCTGTTAGGCATCATCCATAGTGATGTATGTGGTCCACTAACAGTTGATGCCAGAGGTTAATATTCATACTTTATCACATTTACTGATGATTTCAGTAGATATGGTTATGTCTACCTTATGAGACATAAATCTGAAGCCTTTGATAAATTCAAGGAATTCAGGAATGAAGTACAGAATATGTTGGGCAAAAGTATTAAAGCTCTTCGGTCGGATCGAGAAGGTGAATACTTAAGCTCAAGGTTTTTAGAGTACCTGAAGGAATGTGGGATAGTATCACAACTCACCCCTCCTTATACACCCCAATACAATGGGGTGTCTGAAAGGAGGAATAGGACCTTACTTGACATGGTTAGGTCCATGATGAGTTTTAGTAATTTACCTGCATCGTTTTGGGGTTATGCCCTAGAGACTACGACTAACGTTTTGAATCGTGTGCCGTCAAAGTTTGTAGATAAGACTCCATATGAGCTATGGAGTGGGCGAAAGCCCAACTTGTCTTATCTAAGGATTTGGGGTTGCTGAAGCTTATGTTAAGCGACTTCGAACAAGCTGGGCCCAAAATCCTGTAAATGTATATTTGTGAGGTATCCAAAGGAGACCAAATGATACTATTTCTACCACCTAGAAGAGCGCAGAATTTTTGTTGCTCGATCTGGTGTCTTCCTAGAAAAGGAATATTTTTTTAAAAAGTACTAGTGGGAGAAAAGTAGAACTCGATGAAGTTCTAGAACCACAAGATATACAAGACGAAGGACGGGATGATGTGCCACAGGAAGTGGTTGAGCATCATGAGGAGGTTACTCCACAACTTGTGGAACAAAGTGAACCACCTCAGGTAGCACAAGAGCTACGTAGATCTGGGAGAGTACGCCATGAGCTCGAGAGATACAGTTATCTTGTGACTCAACATGGTGACGTACTAATTTACCAAGACGATGAACCCAGAACCTACAAAGACTCTATATCGGATCCAGATTCCGTTAAATGGCTTGAAGCCATGAAATCTGAGATGGACTCCATGTACCAGAACCAAGTGTGGTCTCGGTGGAACCACCTGAAGGGTAAGACCCATAGGGTGTAAATGGGTCTTCAAGAAGAAGCCTGACATGGATGGCAACGTGCATACTTATAAAGCATGGCTGGTTGCCAAAGGTTTCAAACAAATTCATGCATTGACTATGAAGAAACCTTTTCGCCGGTTGCCATGATTAAATTCATCCGGATTATGCTTGCAATTGCTGCATATCATGACTATGGGATTTGGCAAATGGATGTCAAAACTGCTTTCCTGAACGGAAATCTTGAGGAGGATGTGTATATGACACAACCTGATGGTTTCGTTATTGATAGTCAAGCTAATAAGGTATGCAAGTTGCAGAGATCCATTTATGGACTCAAGCAAGCTTCAAGGAGCTGGAACATTCGTTTTGATGAGGCCGTAAAAGAATTCGGTTTTATCAAGAACGAAGATAAGCCCTGTGTTTACAAAAAAGTGAGTAGGAGCGAAGTAGCATTCCAAGTGTTGTATGTCGATCACATACTTCTGATCGGGAATGATATACCAAACTTGCAGTCGGTAAAGACTTGGTTATCTAAGTGCTTCTCCATGAAGGACTTAGGGGAAGCAGCCTACATCCTTGGAATAAAGTTCTATCGTGATAGATCGCGTAGGTTGCTTGGCCTAAGTCAGAGTGCATATATTGACAAGGTACTGAAAAGATTCAGTATGGAAGAATCCAAGAAGGGATTTCTTCCAATGTCACATGGTGTTTATCTCTTTAAGGAATTGTGTCCTAAAACACAAGATGAGAGAGATATGATGAAGAGGATCCCATATGCATCAGCTATTGGATCCATCATGTATGCCATGTTATGTACTCGGATTGATGTCTCATGTGCTTTGAGCACTTGTAGTAGATATCAATTGGATCCAGGTGAGCGTCACTGGATAGCTGTCAAGAATATTCTTAAGTACTGGAAGAGGATTAAAGATATGTTCTTGGTTTATGAGGAAGATGAGCTCACTGTAAGAGGATACAGTGATGCTAGTTTCCAAACGGACAAAGATGATTATCGATAGCAATCAGGGTTTGTATTTTGTCTCAATGGCGGTGTAGTGAGCTGGAAGAGCTCCAAGCAAAGCATTGTATAGACACTACAATGGAAGCTGAGTATATTGCATTATCAGATGTGGCCAAGGAGGCAGTCTGGATTGGTGTGGTTCCTACGATTGTTGATCCTCTAGACATCTATTGTGACAACAATGGAGCAATTGCTCAAGCCATGGAACCACGGTCTCATCAGAAGTCCAGACACAACTCAGAAGATTCCATCTCATCAGAGAGATGTTTAAGAGGAAAGACGTGCAGATTAGTAAAGTGTATACGGACGACAATCTCGTAGATCCACTGACAAAGCCTCTGTCGCAGTAGAAGCATGAAAGGCACTTGAGATTATTTGGTATTAAATACATGAATGATTGGCTATAGTGCAAGTGGGAGATTGTTAGAGTAGATGCCCTAGAGCCAATCAATTATTGTAGAATTGACTCTTTGTAATAATGTTCATTAATCAATAAAAGACATTTTATTCTATATCGCGTAAATCATTATTATTGCAATATGTATTGATATATATCATTAGAATGGTAGAACCATGACGAGGGTATCAAGTGTTTCAAATCTTGATAGTGAGAACCCTATGAGCACATATGGTGGCCATTCTAGAAACATCCGTAGCCCCAGTATTATTCTGAAGTAAGGGCACAGATAATACGGTAAGGCTATCATAGTGTTGAATGACCCTGTCGAGAGGCAGTGACTGATCTCACTTGTCAAGGTTGTTTGGTGACAACCAGGTGCAACACATGGGTGCTTGTTGTAGGCGGATATACCGCAGCAAGTTCACTAGACTGACCCACCAAAGGATTCCATATGGATGGTAACCCCAGTGTTTATGGAACAAATCCTCTAACGAATGGTGGTGCATGTGATCCTTAGACTTGAGATCACCGGAGCGCCTTGTGCACTGATTGGTGCAGTTTGACACTAGCCTAACGCAGTTCTATTCAGAGCTGTCAATACGGTGGTGATTGGCTGCATCAAGAAGTGTATCAAGACTATGGTGGATTGATAGAGGATTCATCACTCCCTCGTACGGGAGAAGTTATCTCACAACGCAATTCAGTACATGGCAATGACACTAAAACTGTGGCCATAGTGGGATTGAGTTGTTGCTATATCCGGTTTATAATACAGGTCATTGGTCTAGCAACTGAATACGTAATATCGAGAGTAACCGAATGTTGACACTATTTCTATGTCTTCGTCTCGTTGAGATAACAGATGATGAAAGGATTGAATTGTATGATAACCATAGCGTTGACAGGTAGCTACTTTGCTGAATCTGAATCTATCGGGTGGCCATGATGTCTTGCGAGGGGCCAATCTTGGTCTGTGTATTAATGAGACGATTAATTGGTGTTAATCACGATACTATACACTGCCGGTATGATGAGGAGCCTATGGGTCTACACACATAGAAGATAATTTAAGAGCTAGGAAGAAAGAATGGTGTTTTCGTCTTTTTGGGCGAAAAAGTATTTTGGTAATTTCACAGTGCAATTAAATTTGCTGAGGTCGTAGCCTTTATTTAATTTATTAGAACAATTACATAAGTGAAATTACGTTTAAATATGTGTTCGCATATATTTAAATAAATTATCATTATTGTTAAATGTTAATATATATATATATGAATTGATTTTAATTTAAAATAATGATGAATTAAAATAAATATCTAATTGGGAGTGTTTGGAAACATGAGGTGTTTAGATTGGAGCCCAAGCCTATTCCATAAGGGAATATGGCAACTAAAATATGACTATAAAAGAAAAAGGTGTGTGTGATTTTTTAATTAATGATTCATTCATTGATTAAGAAAGAAAAACACACAACCCCAAAAACACTCTCTCCCACGCCACATTGCTTATTTGCTTAGAAATCAAATTCTTTTTTGTTTTTCTTCTTTGTTCTTAAGGCTAAAGAGGATCTAGCAAATCCCTCTTTAGTTCCTTGCGATTGTCTTCGTGTGGACTTCATCGGTTCGATCCTACATTTGGATCGGTAGAAAAACACGTTCAGAGATAAAATTGGAAGAGTCTCCAACGTGGTATGGTTCTTAAACCTTGAACTGATTTTTCTGCAGATTTGATTATTTTTATATAAACTGTGATTTTTTGTACCCGGATCTTGGTTCTAAGGAATAATCCATGTAGTTTATGTTTTTGTTTTCCATTGAGTAACTAGGTTGTTCACTGACACAATTGCAATAAGAACAAAAATAAACATATAATCCAAGCAATAGAACTCAAAAACAACATCAATTTATAGACTAAACCATTGTAATCCAAGTTACATCAAAACCCTAACCCAAAAGTGAGTTAGTTCATACTCAAAGTAAAGAAAAACATAACATAAACTATAATTGAAGAGTTCAACATGCTAGAAATTGAAAGAGAAACGAAATCTTCCCTAATTTGGAGACCCAAATTCTTCAAATCTCTTTCTCCTCTTCGCCTTTTCCAAGAATGTTAACTGCCCACTCAAAATGAGCTAAGTCTCTCTTAAATAGTCGGCCAAAACCCTAGAACTAATTCAATAAAAGTAAAATGCAACATTTTACAAAAAAAAATTTTTGCAGTTTTCACTGCGACGAAGAAAATTCTTACCGCAACATCGATTTGAATTTCGTTGACCCATCAGTCCAGAGGCCAGCTTGCCGCGGCAAAGAGAGAACCTTGCCACAGCGAACTCTTGCTGATCTTTGCTGAATTTACAAAACTGCCTTCTGTTTGCTTCTTTGCTTGAATCTTCGATCTTCGTGATCCCCAATAAGAACAAACTCCAACGGTGCTTCAAATAAGCATCAGAATTCCCCCAATCTCTGAATTTTGCTTGATTTCGGGTCCAAAAACTCATTTTTGCTCGGTTTTGCTTCAACTGCACATTTTAGCCTAAAACGTAAAATATACAAAATTAAGTAATAATTCAGGCACAAAACTTAATAAGAAGTATCCAAAATCCTACAAAAAGCATAAAAAAAATAGTATAATCCTTAGATTATCATCAGATTTAGTCTAGAACAGCCAACTCACTAAGAATCGATCTGTCCTCTTCCAAATGAAATACTTAGGGTTTGGTTTCTTAACCAAATCTTCTGACTCTATTGATTTCTCAAAATGAAACATAGTAGGGCATGGACTCTCACCAGTAACAAAACCATCAAGTTTGTGAGTTGCCAAAGCAAGAAGAATTTGACAGCACCAGTATCCTTAATTCTTCTCCATGAGCTTTACAAACAGTGTTAGGAGAGAGGATTGAAGCACTGAATTGAATGCATTTGCACTACGCGCTTGTTCAATCTCTATTTTAGAAGTTGAAATTGAGAACTTAGGATTCATATTAGCCATGAATGCTAGTCAATAGCTGTGATACCATGAAAGATTGCAGCAAAAATGAAGAAAAATAAAGGAAGATCTATGACGAACAGTTGAGAAAAAAACTAGGACAAGAACCCAAAAAATGGGGATTTTTCATTAACTGAAGTTGGTTACAAAAATGGGTGATTATATGTAATTAGATTCTTAAACCAAAACGCACCGTTTGGACATTGTTTTGCTACTATAAATAAATAACCCAGGCTACTCTTAAATCATTATATTTTCATCCTAACTATTGCTTCACATATACTGGACCAATAAAAAATATAATTACAACAACAAAGAAAACAAATCCATAGAATAAGACCTTTGGCAAGTTGTCCAACTGAAAAATCTTACCAAATGGAGAACAACGTCTCCATAGAATAAGAACTTTGGCAAGGTGTTCAGTCCAACTGAAAAATCTTCCCAAATCATAAAAGATATCTACGGCAACAAGATGGAAATGGTTGCTATAACAATAGGATCTTCAGGCTAAAGGTTATCAACATACTGCTATTAAACACATACTCCACCTATACGGATACTGTTGGTCACATGAAGTTGTTGGATTATGATGATCCTCCCTTATCTTCTACCTATTTAACCATCTTGAAATAAGGCAAATTCTTGTCCTTTTAACAGCAGCTTGTGTTGGTACGGCATAAAACAGTAGTATTATTTTCTATAATTCTCTAAAGGTTTGAATGTTAACAATCTGTAGGGATTGGGCTTGTTGACTTCATCAGCTATGTTACCTTCAGTTAGCACTGCCGATTGCCAAAACATAAATATAATCAGTTCATGTAGTTCTCAATATAATTTCCCAGAAATGTTATTCTTCTTCTCTCCATATCTGGTAGCAATTGGACAAGGTGAGCACAAGCCCTGCGTTCAGGCTGTCTGTGCTGATCAGTTTGGTGGACAATCCTGAGGAATTAATGTAAACTGAAAATTCTTCAATTGGTGGTATTTTGGGTTATGTGCAGCCTCCTTATTTGCCTTTTTTATCTTATTCTACATCCAAGACAACCCTAATTGGGCTCTTGGATTCGGAATCCCTTGTATTTCAGTGGCATTTGCCCTTCTTGTTTTCTTGCTTGGAACTAATACTTATCGTTATAGTATAAATTTAGGTGACAAGAAAAACCCATTTGTGAGAATTGGTCAGGTGTTTGTTATTTCCGTTAGGAATTGGAGGCAAATTACACCTCCTGCTATGGATCTTAAAGGAAGCTCATGGCATCTTAGTTCCTCGAGAATATTTTGACAATACAGGTAATAAAAGAAATATTTGAACATTTCTACAATTCTAAGCTTTGTAATTTATTTTTTAAGCTGAAATAGTCTGGATCTCACGCAGGTTCCTCAATAAAGCATTGCTTACACCAGATGAATATGGGAAGGTGTTACTATGGAACAGTCAATTTCACTAGGCTTCAACATACCAGCTGCTTCACTTAAATCCTTCATCACCCTTGCTATTGTGCTCGCCATTCCCATTTATGACTGTTTTTCTATTCTTACAGCAAGAGCTGGGTAGGCACCTCCCGACACGAAACCCACTCTTACTCAAGCCTATACCCACCGGGTGTCCACAATTTCTACTCCAGCCTATACCTGTTGGGTATCCACAAATTCCACCCTAGCCTATACCGACTGGGTATTCATAAATTCCACCCCAATTTGGACCTGCTAGGCATCCACAAATTTCACCCATGATCTACCCTCGAAGCGCCATGATATGGGATTGGTATAATAGAATCCCGTCTACAGTCTACCCTTGGGGCATCAAATAACAATATCCCACCCACGGTCTGCCCTCGGGTGTAATCTTGTCTGCAGCTCATCAGGAGCTTGTCATGTCTCGATAAGATGGTATAGATCACCATTGTCGATAGTATGAACCATCTCAATGCACGCATGAGGTCAAATATAAGTGCTAGTTGAAGTTTAGAGGGGGACGAGTACTAAAAGGTGGTTACAGTCTGAAATAAAACTTCCACAATCACACCTCCGAATTTTCCAACCTCCAATGATATTACATGTCCTCATGCAAGTATTCGAATATGGGTGTCGTATAATTTTTAATAACGGAGTATGTAAAAACGAGTGTAATGTTTCGAAATATGCACATGTAAAATATCAAATTACCCCCTATTTTTTTCATTTCAATTTAGGGCCAAACGTTTGAGATCCTTCTCCACCTCTAAACCTTTGAATTCTTTGTCAAACCCCTATACTTTTAGATCGTTGCAATCAACCCCTAAACTTTTAAATCCTTACGTTCAACTTCCTGTTTTTTAAATCCTGTCAAACCCCTGTATTTCTAAATCCTTGCAATTAACACCCTACATATGCTTCAATATTTGCAGAAATGACAATCTGCCCCTTGGAATCCTGCTGCGACAAGGGAAATTCTCCACCGTGGTGGAGTGCTCTCAGGTTTGATTCCGCTACGACAAAGAAAAATCTCCACCTCGGTGGAGTTCTGTTTGGCCTTCAAAATTTCCTCTCTCCCACAAATTTCCAATTTTCTCCCAAATATGAAGATATACATCTTTACCAACATAATACAACCAATTTCACTTCTACAAACACAATTTCCCAATTTCACATTTACAAACAAGACTCCCACATTTCACATACCCATCAATTACACTTCAAACTTCTCATTCCCCATTCAAAAGCCAACAAACTAGCCCTTCCTTTACCACAATTCTGCACGCTTTTCAACATTTCTTCCTTCTTTATCCTTCAATTAACTAAGCCCGACATATTCTCTATAGCCTAGTTACTCCCAAATTAGCAAACAACAACTAATTATAAATATGAAACTATTTATTATAGTCTAAATAATCAATGTGAATGCATAACATTTAATTTCATATAATTAAAATTTCTTTACATACAAGCCTTAACACCCCACGCATCCTTCAATTAAGGGACAATAAACACTAACTAGGGTTAGATTCAACTTTATATAAGGGTAAAGACATAACTGAAGAAATTTAAATCATTCCTTTATATAACTAAATCAAATGAACCTTCATTGAAATGTTTCTCTGGATATAAACGGCAAGGAGTGATTAGGAGTGATAAATTTCAAGGAAATATCTTCCTGATTTTAAGCCTTTTAAAGATTCAATAACATGAATTAATTAAGACAATGTTTACAAATAACATCCAAAATAGTAATAAATGAACGAATTAAATTCTAAGATTAATTCTCCAATTTAAAAATAGTATAACAAATGAAACTTAGGACCACAAAATCTGTGTATATCATAATTAATAATAACAATAATAATAATTTACCACTAAAAGGAAAATTAATTTGAATCCAAGATATATAGATCTATTTTTTCATTGTAAATTAAAAGATATAAATACGTTGTAATTACAAGATATTATTAACTAATTTATATAAATCAAATAAAGTTTAACAAATATTTTTAATAAATAGTATCCCTTACCCTCACAATTTATCCTTTTGTATTTTAGGCTTTCATGTAACCATTTTTCACCTAAAAACCATCGATTGAATTGAATATTATTTAGTTAATTTAGAAGAAAGGAAAAATGAGATTAACAATGCAATACTAGTTAATATATTGTAAAATATTAACTGAACATTATGTACTATACTATTTTGTGCTATACGCATAGCGTATGACACTAGTGCATATGATAATATAGGGACCCAATATTACCACTTAGGTAGATTGACTTAAAACTAATTTGCATATAAATTAAAATTATATTATAAATGCAAATTATAATAAGTCTTAAAATAAAAGCTTAAAAATTGATATGATAAATAGCTTGAAATCCATGTTATTTGAATATGATAGAAAAATGATTTATCCCTCATAACATATAATAATCACAAAACATTCATAACTTAGTATTATTATCATTCGTATTATTATTAATTACAACGACAAGAAATATAATAATCACAAAACATTCATAATTTAGTATTTGTACTTAAATTCAATGAATTCTTTTTATTCTTAGTTTACTTCAATCAAAATGGAAATCTCAACAATATCTTCATAAAGAATTAGATTTCTCTTAAGTTAACTTCAACGACATATATAAGCTTTTTAAAATATTTGGACACATGGTCATTATCAATAACAACAGTAATATATATGTGATTTGATATTTTTATATTATTTTCATTAATTTTAGATATTAATAACGAATTAATTCTAGTTTGAATTTTTTTCAAAATAAAACTTGGGTTTCATATGAGTTATATGAACATATAAGTGATATAATTCGACAACAAAATGAAATCATACAGGCAATTTAAAAGAAGAAGAAAGAGTTAACAATTACCTTGAGCTAGATTCGTCATGTATGAGATTTTGAAATTCTAATGTTTTGGGGATTGGTTCATCTTGCTCTTCGTCATGATCAAAGATGAAACATCTTCTGGATCTGGATTCCTCCATTGCTATTCCTGGATTTAGAAAATTCATAATCCCGAACACAACCATTTATTTGTAGCTATCCAACTCTCCCCACTACATTGGTATATCAAGTTATACTCGAGATACAATGGTCCTTTGTCACAACAACAATCCTGCAATGCTAAAACGGTGCAGCAACTAAAGCCGATGGTATCATTCAATGAACCTTGCGATTGCTGCAGAAAAGTTCCATTACTTGGATTGCAGAAAAATTCCTGTACAACGAAAATTATTAGTGTAACATCATATATTTTTTCATTAAATAAGAAGAAAAGAACTCTTCCAGTGTCTTAAACGCTAAAGGCATACAAAACTGCATAAAAGCCCAAGGTTCATAAAGATTATTTTGGATAGTTGTGCCACTCGTCAACAATCTTCTACGTATGACAAATCGCTCTCTAAGGACCTTATATACAACTCGTGGTTCAATCATTGAAATCTTTCGAATGAGAAAATCATACGAAAATCAAGAAAAATGTTTCCATTAAAATATTAATTTTCATCTACTCAGATCTAGTCTTATTTTAGACAACTAGTAGAAAATTACTCAAAATTCACACTAGTAACCACCCGATAAAGTTGAGGAAGCTAAAACGGTGCAACAACTGAAGTCAATGGTATCATTTAACTAACCTTACCGTTGTTGTAGAAAAGTTTCATTACTTGGATTGCAAAAAAAATCCTCTACAACGAAAATTATTAGTGTAACATTATATATTTTTTCATTAAATAAGAAGAAAGAAATTCAAATCATATGCAATTAGATTGAGTGAAAAAAGCCAATGGCTGCCAACCTGTTGTTAATATCACCATCCTCTGCTTATTAAACAAGCTATGTATATTTTTTTTCATTAAATAAGAAGAAAGAAATTATTAGCGTAACATTATATATTTTTTCATTAAATAAGAAGGAAGAAATTCAAATCATATGCAATTAGACTGAGTGAAAAAAGCCAATGGTTGCCAACCTGTAGTTAATATCACCATCCTCTGCTTATTAAACAAGCTATGTATTCTTCTTCATCTCCTGCAAGCTCATCTCTTCAATAGAATTGAGCAGATCAACCAAATCATTATTTACTTCGTTAAAAAATCCCAACAGTTGACCAATCAAAAAGCATGCATGTTTCTTCAAACTAAATTCAAGAAACAAGCATTATTTCTCAAACTGTTCATATTTAAAAGCAATGAAATTGTACTGTGATGCATGAATTTTCTCACTAACGGTAACTGAGTACTGGGGATGGCTTGCTCATCATGTTTTTCTTGACATGAGTGACAGACATGGTCTCCAAGTATGTATCTGCAACTAAGCCGGCACGAAGTGCTGTAAAACCAAAGGATAAGAAAGAAGGATTCCTACTAATACAACGACATCACTTGGAGCTACCTGTGAACAGAAAAACTGAGAGGGAAAAGCTACAATGAAGAGTTACATCTTTGGAAGGGACAAGATGATGAACTATCTGACAGAATGCAAATTTTTAAACAAAGAGTATCGTAAGAACCAGTTGCAAGTGAATAATTATGTATCTGCAACTAAGCCGGCACGAAGTGCTGTAAAACCAAAGGATAAGAAAGAAGGATTCCTACTAATACAACGACATCACTTGGAGCTACCTGTGAACAGAAAAACTGAGAGGGAAAAGCTACAATGAAAGAGTTACATCTTTGGAAGGGACAAGATGATGAACTATCTGACAGAATGCAAATTTTTAAACAAAGAGTATCGTAAGAACCAGTTGCAAGTTGCAATTATTCACACCGCTCAGCAATTACTTTAAATCCATGTAATGACATTCTCTTCCGGTTCTCTTTTAGCTGAGACAGATTTATATGCATAATGCCCTTTTTTCATCAAACTTGAGTTCATGGCTTTATCCAAAGTTTTTATACAAATCAGACTACAGTAAAATTGATTAATAAAAATTTGGTGCATATTAACATTAGCTACTGACATTTAGGTGCTCTTCTTACACACAAAATGAAATACAAGATGTAGCCTCCAAAGTTTCTTGGAAATTAGACACAACTGCTAACCTTTCCTATAAGTTCTCCACTCAAATGAGAAGCCATAGTCTGAGAGACATGACCTTTTGGAACATGCGCAGCCAACTCTTTCTTAGCCAGAAACATCATCTAATACAACATACAAGATGTAGCTTCCAAAGTTTCTTGGAAATTAGACACAACTGCTAACCTTTCCTATAAGTTCTCCACTCAAATGAGAAGCCATAGTCTGAGAGACATGACCTTTTGGAACATGGGCAGCCAAATCTTTCTTAGCCAGAAACATCATCTAATACATCATACAAGATGTAGCCTCCGAAGTTTCTTGGAAATTAGACACAACTGCTAACCTTTCCTATAAGTTCTCCACTCAAATGAGAAGCCATAGTCTGAGAGACATGACCTTTTGGAACATGCGCAGCCAACTCTTTCTTAGCCAGAAACATCATCTAATACAACATAATCATGCTTGCTATTAATCCATTCTAAGACTAAAACCAAACTAAACTGAAAACTTCTTGAAACTATGATGCTCTGAATTTTAGGATCAATTTCCCATTTGATAAATAACGACGGCAGTCAAACGTGGGCAGTTACTTTCTATTTGATAAATATTAAATGACAAAACAAATAAGTGTAGAAGAACAAACAAATCATATCCAAGTTTAGTGATATTAGAGGCCCTGTAATCAGCTACCTGGTAGATTTCAAAACCACACTCTTCACATGTATATATTGCAACATACATAAGTGGCTTAACATCTGAACGGAGTTATAATGCTTGATATCCTTAAGGGCTGACCAATATGTGAAGCCTTGAAGTAAATGGCTACCTCTTTAAGTTACCTTATATAAATTTCAAAGAATCAAGATGGGAATTCATTAGCTCACCAAATGTATCAAATATTTCATGGTGAGCCATCCCATACATTCTAATCTCAAGCATATAAGACATTCTTCATGGATAAAATGCATTACAACTAAACAACACAAAAATCAGATCAACTACTATATGCCAAAGTTACAACAAAATGTTTACCATTATACAATTGTTCATGTAGAAATAAATCAAAGACAATTGAGTAATACTAATATTTGATTAAACTAACATCTGAAAAAGGAAATAAAAAAGATGAATAAATATCAAATAATCAAAGAAAGAGAGGAGAATTACTTCATTTACATCGAAGTGAAACAAAAAAAGTTAGAGAGGAAAAGAAGAGAACAGGGAAGGGAGGGAATTAATCGGTGCCAAATAATGGTATAGGAAAAGAGTCTATAAACAAAACAAACTATCCACACCACCACTGAATCAATCCATGATCATAAATGATAAAAATATCAACACAAAAATCACTCCTAAGAGCACAAACAACTTGTTATAAGGATAACTAGTTTGCTTTAGATATGCATAAACTATAAAAGGTGAGGGTATAACTAATAAGAAACAAAAAATCAAGAAGTGAAATTAATAGGAAAAATACATTACACTACATAACAAGAGAATAAAAAATAAAGTCAATAGGTAGTGGTTAATGTATCCAAGAATAAAATTGACAAGATAATAGAAAATCAATCACGAAGTAAAATAACAAGGAAATATAGGTATTATTGCAGCCAATAAATTTGAAAAATTAAAAATAAAATAAAGAAGTAAAATTAATATGAATATGAAAATCTAAAAGCTGAATGAAAAGAAAAATTAGAAGCCAAAAGGTAGAAATCAATAAGAAAATGAAATATTGAAAGCAAAGATGTAAAATTAAGAATAAAATCAAACGTTAGAAGCCAAAAAGGAAAAATTAATAAAATGAAAAAAGAAGAAGTCACTACTGGGAGTCAAACCTAGGTCTAAAAAATTTAGAAGCCTGAAGGTAGAAATCAATAAGAAAATGTAATATTAGAAAACATTAACAAATCAGCAAAAAATAACCTGATATAACCTGCAGATGATAAAGAAAATATGTTGGAATCATAATGTTTGACAGTAATTAGGATAGCCTGAAAGCATATATGATTAATGAGTATATCAAACTCCATTATTCAACAAGAAAAGCAATTATAGACTAATTTCAAGTAATACCAGCAGCGAAAACTCAAAGAGAACATCCTTAGGTAACGCTTCGTCCATCAGCACCACATCCATCCGTATAATTCCTGCATAAGATAGCATATTTCGTGAAGCATTTCAAAATAACAAATTCAAGACAAAAGAAGAGAAGAAATTTAATGAGATCATCTGGTATAAAATATGACAGAATGAAAAGAACTAATTATGCAGAACACAGAATATAATCAGCGTACCTTATTCGAACTAAATATTGAAAAATCACTCATTATCTTCAATTCCAGTCTGGAAAGAAACGCACATATCTAACACAATAAAAACTTGTGCGTGATTCCTGCACTATATGAGTTCCACCCACGGGAAGCCAACAACAAAATTCATCTTACGTCACTACCAAATAGACCTCTTTGCACCACAGTCCACATCATCACCGATGGAAGAGAAGTCTGACTAGCAAAGTTAAGTAAATTTTAAACGAATAAAAATCCCCAATTTTTATGAAGAAATCAACATTAACCATTCTATAAGGATGAAAGAAATTGCTGGAAATGAAACATGTATCAATTTATAAATTTCAACCAATATAACAAAAAAAGAGTAGACTACCAAATAATTGAAAGCAAGAAAAGGGGAGACGAATCAGTTCAACAGTTAACTTACGTTGAAAACTTTCCGTTCAACCAACTTGAAGCATCCTATTTCATGTGTCCTCGTGTATGTCTCCTCCCATATCTAGAAAGGGATGTGTGAAAAAAATTAGATACAATGTTAAGAAATTTAGCACAACAGCAAAGAGAGCTTTTAGAATTAGAAATTGCTGGAAATGAAACATGTATCAGTTTATAAATTTCAACCAATCTAACCAAAAAAGAGTAGACTACCAAATAATTGAAAGAAAGAAAAGGGGAGACAAATGATTTCAACGGTTAGCTCACGTTGAAAACCTTCCGTCAACCAACTTGAAGCATCCTATTTCATATGTCCTCGTAAGTGTGCCCTCCCACGTCTAGAAAGGGATATGTGAAAAAATTAGATACAATGTTAAGAAATTTAGCACAACAGTAAAGGGGGTTTTTAGAATTAGAACTTACTTTCTAGACTACTGTTCTATAATCATCCCAGGACTCATATCACAATCCTAGGGTTAAAATGATGATAACTCAAAACATAAGAGCACCAAGAGTTCAATAATGAGTGAGCCACATGAGCAAAATAATTTAACAAATTAAAATTCTGTTGACAAATAATTTGACTCTCTAAATCGAGTAAACTTATTTAAAGTCCAGCTACGTAAGTCTGAAACAATCTGATTGTTCAGTCTATCTTGTTCCTCTAACTGACCCATATCCTGCACTATATTAAAAAAGACGCGTGCTTTACAAAGAAGGGAAAATCTACCACAACCTAAGACGATATAATAAGGCCCTCTTACAAACATTAAATGAACAAGTTATTGTAGAAGAAAAGACAACATATCAAGTCTAGAGAGACTAGAGATCCTGTACTAAGTTGCTTGTAGATTTAAATAGAAATGGATTAAATTTTGTCATATAATTACTGAAATAGCCCTGAAAAGAAATGAGAGATATCCGGTTCGAAGCTAATTATCAGGAAAAATTCAGCATTAAGACAAAATATTAAAACCAAGACTCTAGTTTGGTTCGCATAACATGAAGAAACTAGGCCACCTAATCTGTCATTAAAAGTTAAAACATACTCAACTCAAGTCAGACTAAACCAGGTGCACAACGACTAACTAGAATCAACATTCTAAGTCAGGAAAGATATATTTCACTCTGAGGACTTTATAACTTGGATTATATGATTGTAACACAGCCAAAGCCACCCACCGGGAAGTATTATGTATGCTACGTTCGTCATAATCCTCTACGCATAGCGACAAAATGGTTGATATTTAGTGATAAAACATTTAGTAGAGCAATAAACTAGCACATAAAGCGCATGATGTCAGAATATATATTTTCAATTTCAATTCATCAAAAAAATAGTAGTGATCTTTCAAAATGAAGCTTAGCTTTCTTTAAAGAGACTCAAAAAATGCTTTCTAAAGATAATAATTTATCAACAAGAAGGTTAATTCTAAGAATTTCAAAAAAAATCCAAAGAGTTATAAAAGGGCGATCAAACAATCAAAGTATCTTCATCAAATAAGGTTATCTTACTCTTAATTTACCAATAGCAAGTGAATTTTTGTGACAGTTGACAAATACTTTGATAAAACTTTGACTAGCAATAACATTTAAGTTCAGTCAAAGTACAAGTCCGATCACTCCTTTGTTGAGATAAAAAAGTATATTGTCAACTTCCCATGGAGAACTTCTACAAGCAAACAAAAAATAAATAAAACAAAGATTCGCATAAAGCAAAATGAGAGAACAATTAACAAACATATCCTCAAAATAAACAAAAGTAATCATGGTACTACTGTTGGTAATGTGAGATAAAATATGGTAATGAACACAACATATACCAAAAAGAGATATACACAACAATCTTTTATTCAAATAATTCATAAGCATTTGTGTGAGCCCTGGGAAGCAGTTTAGATAGGAAACAATAATATATAACATACGGTTAGAAAGAAAATAAAAGCAAACCATTAATTCGTAAACGATGTAGATCACCAAGATTAATGTCCATTAAAAGCCCTTTGATATGAATTAACAATGTTTACATTTTCTCAATGCATCAAATATCCCTCCATGCCCCCAATTTCTAGAGTTATCAACGCAACTGGAAAATTAGCATTCAAAAAATTCATAATATTCTTAATGAATTTATTGCTTGACAATTTCAAGCGAAAAGACAAATAAATAAGATAGTGGTAAGCACTAGCTATGAAGTTTTAATTTTAAATTTTCAGGTAAGCTTTTATACTATCTAAGAATTCTTGTCCTCCAACAACTTCCCAAATACAAATTACAATGAAAATCTGCAAGATAAAACATAATAATGATATTCTAAGCGTTATAAGAAGAAAAGTCCCGAGCTTTCAATATTACTTGATAAATGGCTTCATGCTTATATTTCAAAGAAAAATTATACTAAAGCATCTAGAAAATGAAGTAAGCAAGTGAAATACAAGAGAGAAAATAATTACAAGAACAAAATATGACACAGGAAGAAATACTAACAGTAGGTGATGAAGGAAAAATTATGAAGGATATGAACAATTCCCATAAACAAAATGAACATAACATGATTCTGACATTGTATCACCATATTCTGGGTAGACCGAATCTTTAGCCGACCACGAATGGTATCCATAAGCATCCTAATTAGCCAGCTTCTTCTCTTTTGCCTTCTTTCCTGTAGCCTCAAGTTTGAAATTAGTAAAAACGCATATAAGATTAAAAGAAAATAATCAAGATCTTTCTCACAATGTTAGATTATAAAAAACCGAAGCCCAACAGTAAAACTTCCACTAGTGTGAAGAGTGAAAAATTGGTTAGTAGAGAATTTCATAAAGCTCACAGTATCACAACCACAAATATCAAAACCACTTCCCCAACTCTTGTATAGATCATAATAATAAAAGCAATATTTCCATAAGTTTCAAAATTAAGTTTCCCGATAAATGATGAAGCATCGAAATTTTTTATAGCAGCAAAATCCTCCTCAGCCCAAATTCATCCATCAAGAAGCTCGTTCAAATACTTTTATAACTCCAAAAACTCCTATTTGCATGTGAAAAGCAGTAACTATAGTTGTCAAAATCAACGAACTTCAGCACTCAAACTGAACATGTAAATTTTAACATCATTTAAATTTGGCATGCAAACCTGTAAAATATCAAGCATATGGGTCCTCTGAGCAACAAGAACACGACAAGTAGAAACATACAACTTCTGAAATAGTTGGTCCACAATTTCAGCTTCACCATTAGCTTGATAGAAAGTCAATTGAAACAACATTTTGGTTGGAAGTAAACAATGTAACAAGAAACTAAAGTAAATACAAATTATAGACTCATAGAAGCAAAAAAAGATTTTCTTATTCCAGGCAAACAACAAAAATAGACTCCAAACACCCACATCATTTGTCTACCAAACTTTTTTCGAAAAAATTAGTTAAACCAGGTATTCACCTTCTTCAAATGGTTCCAGCTCAACACCAGGATAAAGGTAAGAATGATTCTATTACCTAGACACAAAAAGCAGATATAAAGATTAAAAAATCAAGAGCACTAATATCCAATAAGGAGAGAAACAAAGTGCATTAAGTGAAAAGAGACACAATATCTATCAGTTGTTCGAAATTTTAGTCAATTAATCTTTGCTGATTTAATGATTAAAAACTTAAAACGTTATGCAACCGATTGCCTGTGTTTACCACATCATATTGATCTTTAGGTTGGAACTTTGAAGTTCCAAATCAGCAAATTGCCATTAAATAGTCATCTGAAAAGGATACCTGACCAGGTGTTCACCTTCTCTAAATGGTTTGGGCTCAATACCAAGAAAGAGGAAAGAATGGTTGTATTACCTCAAAACAGAAAGAAGATATAAGATTAAAAAATCAAGGTATTGATATCCAAAAAGGAGAGAGCATTAAGTGAGAATGATGAAAACAGACACAAGATAATATCAGTCAGCCAACAAGAAGCATACCTATCAAAACAATAAAGCTTGATACAAGGTTCCTACACTGTATGAGTGCCACTCATAGAAACTAAACAATGGGATTCATCTTACATCACTGCCAAGGTAGTTTTCTAGGAGAACCGTTAGTGCAACAACCAAAAATACCTTTTTGCACCACAGTCCACATCATCGCCAATGGAAGACAAATCCGAATAGCAAAGTTAAGTAAATTATATATGCATAGGAATCCCAATTTGTAATGAAAAAATCAACATTAACCATTCTATATGGATGAAAGAAATTCTTGAAAATAAAACATGCACCAACGTATAAATTTCAACCAATATAACCAAACAAGAGTAGACTAACAATTAATTAAAAGCAATAAAAGGGGATACAAATCATTTCTATAATTAACTTATAGAGAAAACTTCCCGTGAACCAACTTAAAGCATCCTATTTCCTATTTCCTCATAGGTATGTCCTTCCATAAGTAGAAAGGGATATGCAAAAAAATTCAATACAAAGTCAGGAAATTTAGCACAACAGCAAAGAGAGCTTTTGGAAGCAGAAACTTACATTCTAAACTGCTGTTCTGCCATCATCCCAGCACTCATATCAATCCTGGGTTTAAAAGCATAATAACTCAAAACATAAGACTACCAAAAGTTCAAAAATAAAGGAGTGAGCCACTGAAGCAAAATAATTTAGCAAATTATAATTTATTGACAAATAATTGGACTCTCTAAATCAAGTAAACTTCTCTAAAGTCTATAGCTACTTCAATATCAACAACTTGGCTGGTAGGGATGGGTGCAAGGCGGGGCAAGGGATCCCATTCCCCGTACCTGTCCCCCACAGCAAGAAAAATCCCCGAGAGAAAATTTCAAAAACCCTAAATCTAACTCCATCAAAGCCATCCCCACCACACCCAATTTCATTTCACCATTGCATCCACTCTTCACCACCGCACTCAAATCTTTTTCAAACTCAGACCCAAACTCATAACATATAAATTTTTATTCATAAACCCAAACTTATAACAAATCATTTTTTATTGAATTCAAAACTTAAAAAAAAAAATTGGTTGTTCAATTGATATTCTGCCAGAATCCGGCCGAGTGGTGGCCAGATCGTGGCCGCCCTATCTAGCTCTATAGCCAACTCGGGCAGATCAGAGCGCCACACGGCGGCATCTGGAAAGAGTGAATGGGGAGGAAGAAAGAAAAGAAAGGATGAGAAAGAGAAGAAAAAGATAAAAAGATTTAGGGTTATTAGCGGACGGGGAATCTCCTGGTCTTTGTCCTCAATTTTTTCGGGGAGTCCCCACCCTGTTTGAGTCCCCGAAAAAAGGGGGGGTGTGGGGTGGGGGAAGGACCATCTCTAATTATCACATATCATCAAGTATTACTACACAACTTAAAAGGAAGGATTTAAATCAGTCACAGGCATGAAAAGATGAACCAATATATAAACATGAAAAGTAATAGGGACCTTATCATTCAGGACTGAATTGAAGTCACCAGCTGAAAAAACTGAAGGTGCACACTCATATCTATCTGACACCAGTGTTTTAAACTGAGCTAAGCGTGATAATAGATACTTAGCTTGCGCAAGTTTGACATCAACCAATTTTGGGTACCTAGAGCAGAAATAACATATGTTACAACTAGAAGAAAAATTCAAAATAATGAAATACCACAGAAGAGAAGATTACATCAATAAATAATAATAAAAAAATGATAGGTACAAATGAACAACTTACCTATAAAGGTGTGTATTTGCTACAACAACAACATGAAGAAATGGACTTTTGAATCTAAATGCAGCCATAATTCCTACAGAGTCACTTTTAACCTTACAAAAGCGCCATTAAGACCTCCACGATCCCCTGAAGTATTCTTTTTTTGATGATGAACCTGAAGATACATCATTCAGGAAATAAGCCACCAGTATACTAAGTCATGAACAGTGGAAAGACAATCTCATGTTCATACGAAAACAAAAAATCATGTTAAAATTCTCTTGAGCTTCTATGTCCTATGTACATCAACAAGATATAGATTTATGGTTATAAAAATTCTTTGAATGATCTACATAACATTTTAACATTAGTAAACCCTAAAATGAAAAGAATTAACAGAACTGTTCTTTGGCTCAGCATCTTCATTCTCTACAGCCAGAATATCATTCTGTTTATTACCACATGAAATATTTTCATCTTGTAGTGAGTTTACAAAATCATTGTACTCTATTCTTTCCTCAACAAGAAATTCTGCACTCAACAAATGAAAACTCTCATACGTTAACATTTTCATTATGATTGAAAGAACACATAAGTTAGCAATTGTAATGGATTCCCAAGTGCACAGGACAATGAAAAAGCTGTTATTTTAATGTGTGGTAAATATAAGGGTGTATAACACACCTTATATCACAAATTTTGGTAGATAAACTTTCAAGTTTTGAATAAAGGGCCTTAGCATCTGCCTATTTCAAATGACTCTTCAGCACAGGGCAAATGTTAACAAGCTTCTTCATTATAAAGTACTGACAAATGTTGCAGGTAAAGAAGGCACAGTTGCCAAAGGTTATAGTATACATTTAGTTCTAGTTAGAACTTAAATACCGTTACATATCAACTTAAGCATTTAGGTTGATAGTACCAAGTGATTTTGTATTTGAATCCCCATCTTTCATAATTAGATCTAAGTTGTGTTCATCCCTTTTTGTTGATTTTGTGGTTTTGTTAGATTCACATGCCTTGAAAGTGGTATGGCATATTAGAACTTAAAAATAAATGTGCATCCTTACCTATAAGCTCAAGTTTTTAAGTTTAGTAACTTGACAGTCCAACCAGTTGCTATAGAAATCAAAATCAGGGCAGCCAACTATTTTTAAAATTGTTACTAATGATTCGTATTATTTTCGCCTAAGACTGATTCCAATCCCATCCCTCACATTTGAGCATATCCCAAGCACATATAGCCAACCAAGGTTTAGGAGTAAAGATACTTTGAGTTCATTTCTAATTAGCATTCGTGAATAGTGATAGAATTATGGATGCCTATGGCTTGTTTCAGCTAAAATATAAAATTTGTTTGAAATCAATAAAATATATTGGATTATAATTTTTAAGAACTTACGAGTATATTCCTATAACATGGTTAAATATTTTGCCAATTGGGCACAAAACTCTTAAATTAAGGCAATGTCTATCCTAAATCAGAAAAGAAGAAAAGTCAGCATACCGGTTGTCCTTCTAAAAAATTCCACACCCCTCACGCTTCTGCCTACTTTTCTGAATATATATACTAGAATAACCGTCAGTCTTCAAATTTGCTTTGTAAAAGTCATTTTCATCTAATTCCTGGTAAGGTTCATAATATAAACCACAAAGACGATATATTTTCAAAAATGACTGTAAATAAAAGTTGAAACACATGCTTTATGCACCTGCAATAGATGATAAATATGAAGGAACATAGTTTTTGGTAAAGAAAATTTTAAAATTCACAGATTATGCAGGAAGAAATGGCCTAAAGCAAAGACAAAACAGAACCCCCAATCCCACCAACATATATATGTAAATGAAACCTGTAAGCATAGGAAGTCAGCACCAAAGTTCTTCAGAACAGTTACAATTGCCTTTGACCGGTTCTTCCACCTGTGATGCACACAGATTATAAACATGAAAACTTGTGTAATTACTTAGTCAGGTGTCAATATATATGTATAATGGACCTCAACCCCTACGGCATGCAGAAAATGTATGCTTGATCTTTGTTACAAACAGAGAACTGATTGTAATTTTCTTATGTATTGCATTGACAAATTATACATCAATATATAGGAAAATAAAGAACTAATCTAGGAAATAAAAAATCTAATCTAGGAAATAAAAAATCTAATTTCCTATTTTACAGATTTGTTCCTATTATGTATTGATTACAATCCTAATATCCTATTATAGATTTATTCACTTAATCATGCAATATCTTACAGATATTGCATGATTATCTATAACAATCTACAACACTCCCCCTCAAGATGGAGCATAGATGTTAATCATGCCCAGCTTGTTACAAATATAATCAATCCGAACCCCATTCAAAGCTTTAGTGAAAACATCTCCTAGTTGCTCTCCAGTCTTCACATATCCTGTAGAAATTAAACCTTGCTGTATTTTCTCACGAATGAAATGACAATCAATTTCAATGTGCTTAGTTCGTTCATGAAATACGGGATTAGAAGCAATATGCAGAGCGGCTTGGTTATCACACCACAATTTTGCTGGCAAAGAGGCCATAAGACCAACTTCAGTCAAAAACTGATATATCCATATTACTTCACACACAGACTGGGCCATAGCCCTATATTCCGATTCTGCACTAGATCGGGACACAATTGCTTCTTACTTTTCCATGAGACCAAATTTCCACCAATAAAAACACAGTAGCCTGTAGTGGATCTCCTATCTATCTTGGAACCCGCCTATGCATCGTAGAAGCACTCAATATTATTATGTCCATGATTTCCGTACAAAATACCACGTCCCTGGGGAGCTCCTTTCGGATAACACAATCTGTTCTACGTTGCCCAATGATCAACAGTAGGAGAAGACATGAATTGACTTACTATACTAACAGAGTACGCAATATCGGGGATGAGTGATCATTAGATAGTTCAACTTTCCAACCAGTCTTCTATACCTCTCAGGATCTTCAAATAGTTCACCATCTTTGGTAAGTTGCAAATTAGGAAATATTAGCGTACTACATGGCGTACTACATGGCTTAGCACTCAATTTTTCTGTCTCAGTTAATAAGTCAAGTACATATTTCCTCTGAGAGAGGAAGATGCCTTTCTTGCTCCTTGTTACCTCAACCCCTAAGAAATACTTCAACACTCTTAAATCTTTCGTATGGAACTGAGTGTGAAGAAATGACTTAAGTAATGCAATCCCTGTAGTGTCACTCCCAGTGATGATAATGTCATCAACATATACAACAAGAAGAATAATGCCAACTGCCGATTGTTTGTAAAAGACTGAGTGATCAGACTTGCTCTTTGTCATTCGAACTTTGCAACTACCTCACTGAACTTTCCAAACCAAGCACGTGGACTCTGTTTCAAACCATACAACGATTTGCGAAGATGACAAACTTTCCCATACTCCCCGAGCAACAAATCCGGTGGTTGCTCCATATAGACTTCTTCCACGAAGGTCACCATGTAAAAAAGCATTTTTTATGTCTAAGCGATGTAATGGCCAAGAATGAGTAGCCGCCATAGAGATAAATAAGCGACCAGAAGTCAATTTAGCCACAGGGGAAAAAGTGTCAGAATAATCCACTCCATAAGTTTGAGCATAGCCTTTAGCTATAAGACGAGCTTTAAGCGAAGCCACTGACCCAGCAGGATTTACTTTAACAGCAAACACTCATTTGCATCCAATAGGCTTCTTTCTAGTAGGTAAGTCAACCAAGTTTCAAGTACCATTAACATCTAAAGTAGTCATCTCTTCTATCATAGCATCACGCCAACCAGGATAAGATAAGGCTTCATGGGCAGGTTGCGGGGAAGGGAGACGAGTCTAGTGATGCCACAAAAGAACAAGAAGAAGATAATAGGTGATCATAAGAAACAAATGAAGATATAGGATAAGTACACTGACGTTTACCTTTCCGAAGAGCAATAGGAAGATCAAGATCACTCAAGGTTGGATCCAATGACGAAGAGTCTTGGGTAGGACATGAAGTCTGAGTGTCTTCTTGACGAGGAACACAGGTATCCGGATCACGGGGAGGCTGGGTCTAGCAGCGAAGGACTGCAGAGGTTCTGTCGACGAGAATAGACAATGCGAATTGGAGGTAGTGGACGGACAAGTGGTGGTGCCGGAGGAGGAACAATATGTGGGGAAGACTCAGGTGTGGACGTGACAGTATAGATTAGTAAGTCATCGTCCTCCCCCTGAAGTGTATAGGTAGACGAAGTGGGAAAAAAAAGGTGTGTTTTCTAAGAAAGTAACATCAGGTGACACCAGATATCTATTAAGACTAGGACAATAACATCGATATCCCTTCTGAAGACGAGAGTAACCTAGAAAAACACATTTAAAAGATTTGGGATCTAACTTGGTTACTTGGGGTTGAACATCACGAACAAAACAAGTACTACCAAATATCTTTTGGGCAATAGGAAACAAAGACTGTAAGGAGTGGAACCATTCAAAATAGAGGAAGGCATGCGGTTAATTAGACGGGAAGAGAACACTGTAAGGAGTGGAACCATTCAAAATAGAGGAAGGCATGCGGTTAATTAGAAAACGGCTGAAAGCCGTATCGCCCACGGCCCAAAGCTTTAGGAACTTGCATTTGAAATAATAGGGCTCGAGCGGTTTCAAGAAGGTGCCTATTTTTCCTCTTGGCTACTCCATTTTGGGATGGTGTGTCAACACAAGAGGATTGATGAAGAATGCCATCTTTGGCGCATATAAGGCCGAAAAGAACTCGAGAAATACTCTTTGGCATTATCGCTTCTAATGTAATGGGACGAAGTATTAAATTGAGTTTTAACCCTTCCAGAAAAGGACAAAAATGAGAAAACAACTTCGAGCGATTTTTCATTAAATAAAGCCAAGTTACGAGAGTTGTCATCAACAAAGGTAACAAAATATTTAAATCCAGGTTTAGACACAATAGAACACGGACCCCAAACATATGAATGAACTAATTCAAAAGGGATACTAGCCCGTTTATTGACTCTTGGACTTAAAGAAAGACGGTGGTGTTTGGCAAATTGACATGACTCACAATCTAACGAAGATAATTTATTAAACTGAAGACATAGTTTCTTTAACAATGGTAAAGAAGGATGTCCTAACCGACAATGCTCCTCAAAAGGGGTTGAAATACTGGAACATGCAATGGTTCTGGGCCCTTGTGTGTCAAGGATATAAAGCCCTCCAGATTCATGTCTTTTACCAATAATCTGCCTCGTCGTAAGATCCTGAAACAGGCAATGATCAGGGAAAAATGAGATGCAACATTTAAGAAGCGAGTGAGTTTACTCACAGAAATTAAATTAAAAGCGAACTGTGGTAGACTCAATACAGAGGATAGGGAAATTAACGGAGTAGGGGTAATAGACCCAGACCCAAGAACACAAGAAGTTGACCCATCAGCTAAAGTAACATTAGACGAGGAATTATGTGACTGATATGATGAAAAGAGACTAGGATTACTGTCATATGATCTGGCACGAATCAATGACCCATTTCCCGTTTGGAGGATGAGGAAATAAGACATGTGTTTGGTTTACGACTCGGCGGGAGCAGTGATGGAAGTAGATGAGGACTTCAATGATTCTTGATACTGAGAAAACTTGGCAAACTCATCATCTGAAATCATAACGTTTTTCGGAAGTATCGATGGCAACATGAGTTGGACCGAGGTTTAGGTCTTATTTTGCAACTTTCTACAGGTGCGCTTTGTAAGACCGGGTTCATGACAATAGTAGCACACAATCCCTCCTGACTCCTGACTCCTGACTCCGATTCTCACGATAATTCGAACCCCCTCTATTATTGCTCCTGTTATATGAACGCCCAGTGTCATGATTCTGACTTACAAGAGCACTACTCGATTGAACAGATGGAGTGCTTTCTGTACGAAGAACTCTAGTAAATATGTCTTAGAGGGAGGTGATCTTAGAATTAGCAAGAACCTGAGATTTAGCAGATTCAAACTCAGAAGGGAGTCCAGCTAGGAAACTCATGATCGCCATTTTCTCTCGTTGAGCTTGTTGAACTTTCACATCAGCACTCACCGGTAGAAGAATGTTAAGTTCTTCATATGTCTTTTTAAAATCCATAAAATAGGCCGCAAAAGACCTATCTTGTTTCTTAGTTTGATAAAAAGCTTTGCATACATCAAAAATACGAGAAACATTCCTTTTCTCAGAATACAAAAAATCTAGATAGTCCATCAATTCCTTCACATATTCACAATGATTAATTAAACCAAGTACCTCATCCCGTTGATGGAGTTCCCTAGATCGCAAGAACAACCGGGCATCCTCTCTCAACCATGTTTGTTTTGAATCGTCTTCAGATGAATCTTTGGTGAGATGATCATTTTTACCAATGCTTCGCAGATAAAAACGAATTGTCTTACTCCAATCAAAATAGTTATCTGACCCATTAAGCTTATGTTCCGTAATTTTTGACATTACAGGAACCATATCAATTATAGACTTATCAGTCATGGTAAGAAGACGAAAATAGCCAACAAAAACTCTTCAACTAACGAACTTTATATCAACAGAAACAAAACTGATATCAACAAAAATCAACAAAATTGTTCGACCTGGCTGAGAAACTGAGGAACTAATCACACAGACTTGCCGGAAATAACAAGACGAAGCCGGGAAGGGTGATCGGAGCACTTTCCTCCGTCACACGCGCCCACACGCGCCGGTGCATGGATCTGACGCAAATGAAAAAGGGTGGCACGTGAGACTCACGCGCTACTCTTCCGGTGACCAGACTTCAGGGAATGGTCGATCGGCAGACAAGGCTTCTTCCTAGGCAGGCGGTGAGAAAAAATGGCCACTCTCCAAGGTGACTCACGAAAAATGCTCACTTGGCGGAAGAAAAAAAAGAAAAAAAACAAATGAAAAAAATAAAAACAACCTAGAATTGCTTGTATTGCTCGATACCATGTTACAAGCAGAGGCGATTGTAATTTTCTTATGTATTGCATTGACAAATTATACATCAATATATAGGAAAATAAAGAACTAATCTAGGAAATAAATAATCTAATCTAGGAAATAAAAAATCTAACTTCCTATTTTACAGATTTGTTCCTATTATGTATTGATTACAATCATAATATCCTATCATAGATTTATTCACTTAATCATGCAATATCTTACAGATATTGCATGATTATCTATAACAATCTACAACAATCTTCTTAAGAATTTCAATAATTATGTCCTTAAGATACTAGTCTGCCAACTAGGCTAGCAAATAGATGACCAGTCTGTAAACTAAGCAGATACAACACAAATCACATTAAAGTCAAACAAAAATTTTAGTCAAAAAGTTCTAAAGCAGATGGCAGGCTATAAGATACCTAATCTGCCAACAAAAGAGTGGAGGAGTTGTCAATCCATAAACATCAGAAGCCCTTGACTTAAAACTCAAAAAGAAAAGCTCTCCCTAATCATGTTATAGAAGGTCCTAATACAAATGAATAAAGAAAAGGAGGTTTCTTGAAGCTCCAAAGAAAAGTTTTAAGTATATGAAACATCAGAAGCCCTTGACTTAAAGTTCAAAAAAGAACCCTAATCGTGTTATAGAAGGTCCTAATATCAATGAATAAAGAAAAAGAGGTTTCTTGAAGCTCTAAAGAATAGTTTTTTAAAGTATATGAGATACGAAATCAAAATGTTGTCAGAATAAAGCTTATTACAAATGCATGATTAATGATTTCAATTACAAGTTATGACAACTTTATCTTTTGTCCTAGAGCTAAAAGGCGCAGTCAAGAAGCATGGAACAAAAGGGATGGAACAAAAATGTGAAGATTTACATGAGGCAAGCAGATGGAGAGTGTGGAAAGAGAGAACTCTTCACATAAACCTGTACAATAAAACAATCTCTGGCATGTTAGAATCAAAGTAATAGCAGCCGCAGAAAATTAACATGTTAATTCAAAAATTTCTATAACCAAGCACCAAAAAATTTTAATATCTTAAAACTACATCTATTGAATTCCATCATAGGTTTAAGCTTATATACAAGTCAACCTGAATAGAAAACTCAGATGAGCTCCAATCCAGTAGAATACACAAATCCCTATATTTCAAGGTTGCAATGATGCAACCCAAAAAGAATTTACATAGTTTTTGGCCTTCAAAGTGTTACATTTTTTTCCCCACCAAAGTTTCAACTGCTTTTACCACAAAGTAAATATAGGATGTATCATGAAGTCATGGGAGGCCATGGTTTTAAAAATAGAATGCTTTACATCTTTATGCTCTTCAATCAAAGTGATATTGGCACCAAACAAAAGCAACAACTTCCTATAAGTACCCCATTAGATAATAAATAAGATGAAAGAAACTTGATAGGTTAAAAAATCACAATACATCACATAAATTACTAACAATTGACAGCTGGGGATAAGTTTATCATACCTGTGCTAAAATGTTATAGGAGACAAGACTGATATTGACACCTGAAATATCAAATTTGAGAAATCATGCTTAGTTTTCAGATTTCGAGATGTCATGATAGAGACAGTGAATGAAAAGTCTCTCTGTTCATCATAATGTTTCCTTTCTAGGCACAAACCACATCCAGCAACTACAGAAGTTGTTTCTACTTGTAGCTATGTCCAAAATTTTGCATCTTCTATTTTGAAAGAGGGTAAAAGCAAACTTAGTAGTTGACTTTTGATTTGCTCGGAGGGTACAAAGATTAAATAAAAACCCAAAACCATGCATTTGGATTTAATACATCCAAAAATAATTTTAGGTTTAAGGGAATTGTACCCTCTAGACACCTAATGGCTCTGTCACTACAAGTAGTAACCCCATGGAGAGTTGAAACCCTTACATCTTCGTTGAACCATAGTTATATATTTTAACACATTGTCCCTTCATTTATGTGGTAAAACCAAATTAGTTGTCACATCACTTGGAATACAAAATTATTTTGTTAGTACAGCATTAGCGTACAATTCAAATGAGATGAAAACAACCTTAAATGACCATCGTTGCCCTGCACAATGCATGTTCCAAAACTGACTATTGAATAGCATCCCCATCGAATATAACGTCAGATCACACAACAATTTTCGCAAATAATTTAAGTCATCATAACCAATGTACATTCTGAATCTTGATAAAATTGTAGGCAATATTTGAAAGCCAAACATAATTTTCCTAACTGTGAGCCCTTCAGAATTCAATAGCATTAAAATTCCTAAACTTGCGGGCCTAATTTTATATTTGGAGCAAGATAAAAGTAGATTAGGGTCCATGTGCTTTTTAAGAATCTTAAATCATGTAAATTATCAATCTTGAGAGTTCCGATTGGTAAGAGTTAGATTACTCAAGATTCAAGAGTGTTGTTGTTCAGATGTAACAATAACGAAAATAATTATCTTAAGTAAAAACACGGGAAGGGAAAATACACATCAAAGTGTCCATATCATGACAATAATACTAAAAAATATTTGCCGTGCATGATTGCAAATGATTAACCGATAAATCAAAAAGTTGCATACCATCACTTTTACTCCTCGAATGGATATCACCCCCTCCAACAGACATGAATTTTAGGCTTGCTAATGACAGCTTTGAGCTCACTCTTCTGCAACAAATTCTGCAGAACACCCAGCCTTCATCCAGCAACAAACTAGTAAAAACCCACTGGACCCACATCAGAAAATGAGCTAATGAAGACATAAATTAAAGTTGGCTAAGCAAATGAGCAAGAAGAAAGATCATAAACATGGAGATATTTTTCACATAGCATTCTTTTAGCAAGTATATCATCAAAGTAAAGGTGGAGAGCCTCCAATGTCCCCAAGTACAACCTTGGAAAGAATACTAAAAGGAGAAAGAAGGTTTAAGTCTTACAGAGTATTGACCAACTAAGATGATGTGCAGTGCACACCTGGGAACAGACAAAGCCAGAAAAAAGGTCACAAAGATGGTGATATTCATCATATGAACTAGTTTGTTACTCCTAACACATAGTCCATAGAACACCAAACTAACCAAATTACCAAAATTGGTTTCATTCGAATTCAAGCTTCTTGCCTCAGATGACTTCCTGATCAGTACTTACATAATAATGAGACTTCAGTAACACAAGTGAAACATGTGAAAGTTCATTCCAATATTATCCTAACAGTCTATATCCAGGAAAATGTTTATTGCTTTCACCATTCCAACTCATTTGCACATTTATCTGGAATATCTTTTTTTTTTTTTTTTTTTTTTCTTCAACATACTGGTCAAGATAACTTGATCTGAACTAGCAGCAAACAAACATTAATATTTGGAAACTTAATGGTAATGGCCATTTCAGGAGGCTGAATTGTCTAAAACTATAACTCGCTATTTATTTGTTGGACATGATAGTGTTAATTCGTTATTAAAATTTTATAAAAGGGATTCTCACCCTTTTTAATCCAATCTTTTAGGAATTTGATTTTACCTTTCCAGACAACCTCTTTTTTCGTTTCCATAAATAGCCTATAGTACAAATATTCGAACTTTTCTTTACTTTCTAATAATCAAGGAAAAACTTTTTCCATATTATAACCCATTAAATGAGATAAATATAAAGCAAAACTGTATATTACTCTTAGTTAAAAAAAATAATAATAATAATAATAACTAAAAGAACATGTATGTGACACTTAAGCATACCCATATGATAAGCAGCCGGTTCGGTTGGGAACCCAAAGTCATATTAGTTAGATGTAAACTGTTGGGAAAAGGTCTGAAAGGTTATAAGCCTGAACTGATGAACCCAAAGAACTTTTTGAAAATTTAGGATTATTAATTTCAGATAGCATATGAACTTTATTGGTTTCAGATAAAACAAATGAAGAGACTAAATTTCAAAAAGTATCATACCCTTCCAAATAGTTTTAAAATTGAAAAGAAAATTGCAATTGACAAAAAACGTGTATAAGGAAATCCGACCTTTAGTCACCAGAAATCGCCACATGAACATTTACCATCTCGGAAGTGGTGGAATCTCATGTTATCTCTCACAATAATCTCCCTCCCTGTGACTTGAGATGCACCACACATAAAACGTGGTAATCTTCGCATATTCTCAAATTCTTCATAATTCTTATGATGCAGCCAGCACTTGTTGTGAGCACTCCAAATGCCAATGCCAACTTCTCACTGTGAGTCATTAATATACGCTTCTTCTTCTCATCAGCTACATCATAAGGAACAGAACTGAGTTTTGGCTGGTATCCATGAGCCTTTAATCTGTTCAAAATTTCCTCCAACGCCTGCTTAATCTCACTAGATCTTGAATGCGTCAAGTCACCGGCTAGGAACTCAAGAATTACTCCTTCGTTTCCTTCCACCCAACTAAATCCAGGATTCTTTTTAAGACCCTTCTTTTTCTTAGGCATTTCATCAAACACCTTACGCCCACAATCTAAAAACCCGCATTATACATAAATATCAATCAAGGTATTACCGACATATAGATGAGCCACAAAACCCCCAACCAAAATTGTCTGAGCATGCAACGCCCTACCCAAATTCACATCAAAAATCTCACGAATGAGAGCAGGGATTTCTATATTTCACCGATTCAAATTGGGGGAGAATCGGGTTTGTTTGGGTTTTGGTTTGGAGAAGAAGAAAAGAGCCATTGGAGTGACTATTGAGGTGTGCAGGAGAAGTTACTTTTTATAATAGAGGAAGTGAAGTTTGGGTTATCAAATTCAACGGCTATTTTTTGAAGTGGAGGAAATTCTCATGAATCTGACACTTAAATGTTGCAAATAACAATAATTTGATAACACCATATTGTACAGCTACAGCACGACATGAACAATTGAACATGAACCCAAATCTGAGCTAGGTTGAGCTTGAGAATTCAAATATGATTATAAGATGTGACTATCAAATTACAAGCATTTAAGAAAATTCTTCTTGCCAAGAGTTGACAAATATATAATTTGCATTCTTCTAATATATCAGATGCAATCTCTGTTAGTCAAATTTATGTATTTTTTGAGAAAATTATTAGTTCAGAAAAAGCACTTGTTATAATAATTAATGCATCGTTGCCATTGTCTCCAGGTTGCTTCGTTGTGGCAAAAGCTGCAAACTGGATAGGTAAATTATCCGACGCTAGACCTTAAATGCGGCGACTTTGGGCAAGATGAAGGAGACCTTATCATTAAGCTTCATCCACTTCTTGGGAACAGGTAAAGAAAGGTTAAATATTGTTTATTTCTCGAAGATGTCGTAATTAATTTCTGTAATTCTATCAGTAATTGCCAATTGGTTAGAGTTTAGTTTGCACCCGTCAATGTTATTCATATATGTATTTGATTAATTAGAAATTGATACATGTAACCGAATCATTTTAACTGATTTTTTTTTATATACATGAAGTACAAAAAATTGGACCCTAATTTAGAGAAAATTTAGCTGCGCGGTCCCCCAAATATGTATTTAAGAAAATGGCCTTGAAACTGTTCATCAAATTTTTTTATAATTTAGAAGATGACGTGGCATAGTTAGGATTATTTAAACACGTAAAATAGGGTTAAAATGAAAAGATTAAAACATATGTGGGCGAATCGAAATAATGAAAGTTTTCAAAATTTGAAATTTAGCAAAAGCAGGCCCCACAAACTATTCCACGTCGCTTAATCGAAATTCATCGAAGAAGCGATTTCTTGAGCGAAAGGGAGGCGATTCTTTCCGTCGAACACCAATTGATTTGCACCCTAAATCAATTTCTTGAACCCTAAACCGAATCGATGCGATTTTCGGCGATATAGTCGTGATTTTGATCGATTTGTTGAACCCTAAAATCGATTTCCTTATGTAATGAGCGTGCCATTTAAAGCGTCTGTGATTTCCGGATCGAAGCGCAAGCGTTGACACCAAATTCAATCCAAAACCATGAGTGACAACGACAATGAGGAGGAAGCCCGCGCCACCTTCCGAATCCTAGATTCGGTGGCGCAAGCGATTCAATATTTGCTCCAGGTGGATCATCGACCATTGAAGGTGGTCCACATGTAGAGGAGGCGGCGGCACAGAGCAGAGGGAAGAACCGGCAAAGGGGTGCGAGACGAGTCGGGGCGGGAGTCGAGGCCGGAAGGAGGATTCGGAGGAGGTTCGAGGCCGGGAGGTGGATTCGGCGGGAGGTCGAGGGCCGGGAGGAGTCGCCGGAGGATCCGAGGCGGAGGAGGAAGGCCGGCGAAGATAGGGTACGTGGTTTGGGAATTTGCTTGTAATTTCGCTTAAGCGATCATTTGTATCGCTTAAGCGATTATTGTTTTACTCGTGATCGCGGCAATGATCGCAAGCGATAAAAATGATCGCCTACAGAGATCATGTTGCTTAAGCGATCTTTAGGTGTGGGCGAGAATCACAGTTAAGAGATTCTCGTTAACCTTACGGTGCTTAAGCGATTTAAAATCGCTTAAGCGATCTTGCATGAGCAGTAAAGATCTCTTAAGCGACTACGATGGTTTTGGTTTATTTTTGTTGATGACATTTTATTTATATCGATTGTGCAGTTGTGCGGACCGTAAGCGTAGAGTACGAGTTGGAGCCTATAAGTGAGAAGGTACCCTACTTCCTGCAAGGGTGACGGTGAGTCAAGGTGGGAGGTTTTTGTGAGAATAAGGGCCATTTTAGCTAGAATAAGGCACGGTGAAAGAGATTTTGGTGACACTTGTTTGGTCGAGTTTTTAAGAATCGGAAAAAAAGTGGAAAAAAGTCATTTTGGGGGCGGGGAGTGCATTACATGTTGATGCACTCGGTAAAATGCAACAAAAAAAATGAAATGTGGTTCGTGGTGGAGGGAAAGCCCACTTACGGTTTGGTATGATGGAGTATGCGTTGGTGACGGGCTTAGGATGCGGGAAAGTGCCAACTAAGGCGGAGGCAGACGAGCTGAGGGGCAGTGCGGGAGCCATAAACTTTTGTAAAAGGTTTTGAAAGGGGCAAAGTCTATTACGGGAAAAGTTTTAGAGAAGAGGCTATATCTGATTCGGTTTAGTGATGCGAGAAGATAAAAGTGTGCTTGATATTGTTTTTACATTCTATCTTATTGGTGGTGACTCAACAAAAGGCTGTTGAGAAAGATTAGTTCTTGTTTGTAAGCGACTTGGAGTTCTTTAATTCTTATCCGTGGGGACGGATATCATTTGGAGCGAACCATCAAGAGCGAAAAAAACCCAGGACATGGCGTTAAAGCATGTCGAATGGGGCGGGAAGGCTAAACCAAGCACGTATAATTTGTTTGGCTTCCCATGGGCAATGCATGTAAATATTAATAGCTACATGTTATATTTTTTATAAGATGTGTGTTTGAATAATGACATGGGTGTTTTTTTACAATGTAGGCTTGGATGTACGAGGCCATCCTGTCTTCGCTAAGGCGGGGGAGGAGCAAAAATGTGAATGTGCAACGCAATTTCCTAGGATGTTGCGGTGGCATGTCGAAAGTGTAACCATTGGGATTATGGCCAATTAGAGATTGAGATTCAAGCGGTGAGGGGTAAGATTGAAGGATTAAGCTTTTGAATATGCGTTGCTTTTTATTTTGCTTCAATCGATTGATTTTTATTTCTTATTGCGGGGAGTCGTCCGTCCACTTTTTGACGCTATTGGGGATGAAGCGGAAGAGGACTATGTCACATCTTTGAGCAATGGAGGATGAAAGGGATGAGCAGATAGACCACGATGCGGGACCTAAAAGGGTCACGCATGTGATGGCGATTGCGGGGCCATTGCTTGACAATGTCGTTGATCTTGAGGATAATGAAACTCGGGGGCCGAGGATGAGGAGGAGAAGAGGGAGGAAGAGGTTCGTATGCCTCGGCAAACCGGTACAACAAGTAGCTTTGCCGGAGACATCGGCGTAGGGAGAATGAGGTTGTTGACCTCATAAGCGGCTGTTTGAGAGTTTTACAACGGCCGTTTATGCAAAGCTTGAGAATATGGAAGAAACAATGAAAAGGGTGGAGGAGAAAGTGGATAAGGTTTGGGAGAGAAAGTAGGTTCAATGGAGGGCGAAGTTGGTACAATGGAGGAGGAAGTTGGTGGAGAATTAAAGGCGGTTGAAGTGCAAAGCGGCTTGAAAAGAGAGAGAAAGAGCAAATTTGTGAAATCGCCTTACATGGTAGTGACACGGGAGGGTAAAGAAGAAGAAAATGAAGAAACAAATGGAGGAACAACCGAGAAATGGAGGAGGTTGAGGAGGTTGGTGGTGGAAGTGGGGCGGTGATAATGGAGGAGGGAGGTGGGAGGCGAAGGAAGCGGGGATGTAAAAATGGAGGAAGGGGGAGGAAGTGGGGAAGGGAAATTGGACTCAAATGTCGATTTGTATAGGCCAATAGAGGAAAGGAAAAAAACTCTTTTATGCCTATTACAATGGATCGGGAATTGATGGCCATATAAAGTGTAAGGCAGGGGATTATCCCAGGGAATGGTTTGAAGTTGTTGCGATGGGGGACGTGGCTTGAGGACTCGGTGAGTTATTTTCACATAATTTTCCTTATTTTTTGCTGTGTTTTCTATACTTATCTTGTTGTTTTTATTTGATGCGGCACATCGATGAGATATTGGCAGTGAGGCTCTGACAGGACTAGTGATGGTGATCTGTTGTATCCGACCGTGTTATCACCCGATGTGCGTTTGGGCAACGCTTGTTTGAACATATCGCACTTTAATTAAAAAATGTTTGCTAGTGGTGTAGGAAAAGGACCCGGCGAAACGATTGGTCGACATGCTGATGGATCCGCATCCACGATGATTTCGGTTTGATGAGAGGATTATGCGATCGTAAGGGGGATCGGCCCAAATATGGCCACGGTTGGGCCTTTGTTAAAAGAGTGTCTTGTATCATCCTCGTCAAGCGGATACCTTTGGATAGCGATCGTTGCGCATCTAGAGGAGGGGTTTGAAGATCCTTGTGCGCAACCTAACCATTTGTCGAGACAAGCGGTTGGAGGTCGAGTTGGACCTTGTCCGAGGTTGTTCCCACGGCATTGCGTGGACAGTGGGATGTTTGGGCACTTGGGTGATCGGTACTAGCAGGAAAGTGGCCAATTCGGTGCTCTACTTGATAAATGAGTCAAGGTAAATTTTGTTTAAAACTAACTTACATAATACAATTGTTCTATAAGTTTATTATAATGCTAATGTCTTCTTCCTATTGTAGCGAATGTGGGGCATATGCCTGAAATTTATTCGATTTGACATGACCAACGGACCCGATGGGACGAGGCTTGAATGGCGAAACAATGAGAGCGCGGGAGGCGGAAAGTCGGCTAACTTCCATGGGCGAGATGGATCCGTTTTGAGTGACCAGAACCCAATCAAAGGGTATGAATGTTGGATGCTGAATTTTGTAGTTTATGTGATGTTGATGTTCATACTTGGGTTTTTTGAGTTGATTGTATTTATTCTAAACCATATAACCCATTCTTGACTTTGAGTTTTTGACTTGTAGTTTATGAAAGATGGAATGGTCAATCTCCAGAGAAAGTCAACGGAGGCACCATCTTGAATTTGTTGGATGCTAGTTGAGCCGAAAGCATCGGGAAGAATGATGTCGTGGGCATCTTTTCAAGCATGGGTATACGATACCATTCTTGTGGACTCTAAACTCTTTGGCATCAAAAACTAAATTAAAGGCAGTGTACAGGGAAATTGTAAATAATTTACTATGTATGGTGTGATCATTGTAAAGAATTGGATCTGATATTTGGGATATATTTTTGTTTGTCCATATAAGATAATTCATCAGCAGTTTCAATTTACTATGTATGGTGTGTCCATATAAGATAATTTTGTTTGTCCACATATTTCTCTTAAACGACCAAGACTTTTCCAGAAACGATCGCTTAAGCGACCAAGGTGTGGGCAGATGTCATTTTAGAAAGAATCGCTTAAGTGATCACGAAAGGTCGCAAGCGATCATAGTGCAGACGAGATGTTATTCTGCCTCGGAAAAGATCGCTTAAGCGATCTGTGATCGCTTAAGCGACCACATGTCTTTAAGGAAGAATTGCTTAAGCGATACAGTTGGGTCGCTTAAGCGATCATTCTGGGCAGAAGTCAATTCTGCCTCGGAAACGATCGTTAAGCGATCTATGATCGCTTAAGCAACCACATGTCTTTTAGGAAGAATCGCTTAAGCGATACGGGTGGGTCGCTTAAGCGATCATAGTGCAGGCGAAGCCAGTGCATTACGCACGGAAGCGATCTTAAGTGATCTATGATCGCAAGCGATCACATGTCTTTAGGAAGAATCGGCAAGCGATACAAGTGGGTCGCAGCGATCATAGTGCGGCGAAGCCAGTTACGCCTCGAAGCGATCTAAGCAAGCGATCACATGTCTTTAGGAAGAATCGGCTTAAGCGATAAAGGCAGGGTCGCTTAAGCGATCATAGTCTGGGCAGAAGTCATTCGGCCTCGGAAAAGATCGCTTAGCCGATCCTAAATCGCTTAAGCGATCATTTGTCTTTTAGAAGTAATCGCTTAAGCGATATATATTGATAAAGCAGCGACTATTTGTCTTTTAGGAGGAATCGCTTAAGCGATCATAAATCGCTTAAGCGACCATGTTTCTTTTAGGAAAAATCGCTTAAGCGATCATAAATCGCTTAAGCGACTATGTGTCTTTTAGGAAGAATCGCTTAAGCGATACAATTCATACTGACGTGTAAAAGAACTATATTAAACATACAGTTCTTTTGCGTCGTATGAACCTATAGGGAATTGCGAATCGTTTAGAGCACTGTTCCGTTATTACATTTATATTAAACATACGGTTCTTTTACGTCGGTATGAACCCTATAGGGTTCATACGATTCGTTGACACTGTTAGTTATTACATTTATATTAAACATACGGTTCTTTTACATGTCGGTATGAACCTATAGGGTTCATACGATTATTGAACACTTTGTTCCGTTATTACATTTATATTAAACATACGGTTCTTTTACACGTCGGTATGAACCTATAGGGTTCATACGATTAAATTGAGCTGTTCGTTATTACATTTATATTAAACATACGGTTCTTTTACGTTAGTATGAACCATATAGGGTTCATACGATTCGTTCAAAGCACCTGTTCCGTTATTACTAAACATATGGGGTTTACGATTCGTTCAGTATATTTTTATATTTGTTTGCTTAATTATTTACGAAATATTAGTATATTTTTAATTAATTTTCGACCCATTAAGTGAATTAATTTGAGCATACCGAAAAGTTTAAAAATTAATAAAAAACACCCCCGCCCAGCTGACTTCCCAGTTAATCGCAGCGTACTGACAACAAGCGCGAAATGTCCGGTAATGGCCACTTGTGACCTTTTCGGCGGATCCACCGTGGATGTGGCGGAAAAGGCCACATCTTGCCGTCACGGACTTTCAATGAAATGTCAGGCGTTGGCGGTCAGCGGCGGCCAAATGTTGGCCATCGTTGGACCCGACAACGGCGGCACCATATATTTGGTGTCGAAGGCGGCAAGATCCGGACCTCTCCGTTCGTCTCGACCCGATTGCAGTCCGGATCATCTTCGGCCTTTTAAAGGCCCACATCCGTGATCGATCGGTAGGAAAAGGCCATATAGAGGCCTGTCGGGCGGGAGGAATCCGACCAACTTGTGCATCGTGCTGGCCTTTCCGTAAGATTAAGGCTCCGGTTGGCGAATGCGCACGTGGGTAGGTGGGGGATGTATACATTAAATTTTAAAACCATTTGCACAAGAATCGCTTAAGCGATACGGTGGATCGCTTAAGCGATCATGTGATTGCGAAGCAAATGCGCGGGTGCATGATCGCAAGCGATCTGTGATACTCGCTGCAGTGGTTTGTCTTTTTCCCATGGTCGATTAAGCGATAATACGGATCGCAAGCGATCATGTGGTTGCGAAACAAATGCGCCCGGTGCATGATAAACAGCGATCGACATCGCTTAAGCGAATCTTTTTTTCCCATGGTCGATTAGCGATAACGAGGGGATCGCAAGCGATCATGCACAGAAGAATCAATGCGGTCGTGCCGCGATCGGCTTAAGCGATCGTATGTATCGCTTAAGCGTCGTGGGCAATGTATACTTTATCACCTTTTCTCCCGAATTTTGACAAACTAAAATTACCAACACGTATTAATTCCATAATTTTTTCCTCAATTTGGCAACCTAATTCCAAACTAAAATAACTAACTTACATATTTAGACCATGTAATAAGAATGCACAATATAAAGGATAATTTATTAAAGGTAGCAATAAAATATAAAACATCAATAATTGAAAACAATAACTCATCAATGGAAGTTGCCCTTCGCACTCCCTCAATTTCATCCTTCTTGAACCTAATTACTTCCGGCATCGCTTCTCTTGTGGCGGGTTGCTTGCAAATTGAGCACTTATTCATCTTAGGGGAACCTCAAAGGTGATGGAATATGCTTAACCCTTTTTCTCCCCTTTGGTGTCTTCTTGAATGGCGGGTGGAGGATAATGTCACCACCTCGCGGACACTACCCACCTTGCTCTTCGGAGGCCATGGATATATTGTTTCGAATATGCTAGCATGTAATGATCTGTCATATAGAGAGGGGAGCAAAGTTAGTGTAAATTCTTGAACCAAAATCGGCTTAGTTGGTGTTTTAGTCTTTGCTAGTGCATGAGGACAAGGTAAGCGTTGAATGTCAAACACTTTGCAAGTTTTTCTAACAAGGTTAACTAGAGCATCGGACCATAGCGCGCCACGGTGAACTCTTGAGCATTAAGAGGATAGGCAAGCAGTGCATTTGGCGATTCCATACGTTCTCATAATAATTTTTTCAGGTGACGGAACAAGGGTTGTAGTAAAATTATCGATTAAATCTGGCGCTCATGGAACCACCGCGACAGTGTCCTTTGGATTGCATCAACAAGTGCAACTATTGGAAACTCTCTTTCTATTAACAACTTGAATTTATGGACTCAGCTATGTTCGTGGTCATGACATCAAACCGTCTTCTAGGAAAGTAAGCTCTACTTCATCTCTCGAAACCAACATCATGCTCAAGATACTTAGCAACTCTAACATCCTTCATTCGGTTCTTTGGAAGTGCTCCTCGAACTCATCAACCCGATAAGCTTTTCTTTGCCATGTAGTATGTCAGAAGGAGGCGGCCACTTAAACTTTTGTTTTATGTTCTCACCAAGGTGCCTCATACGAGAATCCGTGATGTCTTCCACGGTAAATAGTGGCAATCCCTTCTTTATAGAGTTGTGCCTATCGGATATTATGCCACACTCGTCACTCTGCACTATCATGCGTGCTTCTTTGAAAAAACCAAGTCCACGACTCGTCATTCTCGAGTCAACCACACACCATGCAACGAGGATATGTGTGATTCTCATATCTGTGCGGTGGCCACCAACAATGTACCTCCATACTTTCCCGTCGAAAGCAACCATCAACGACCAACACCTTTCTCATGTTTACAAAACCCCTTATAAGCGAGAACCATAAGCAACAAAAAAATATTTAAACATCATATTCTTGTCCCACTTCAAAGCCGTCTTGCTACCTTGGTTTGTCAACTCAAGCATATAGCAGTGCGCTTCTAATAGCGTGTACCCGTGCTCGGCGTGCCCCTCACAAAATCTTGTGCATGTTGTCTCCCTTTCCAACATTTCCGGTAACTAACGGTACATCCCAACTCTGCGCACATGTCTGCGAATGTCTTTAGGAGATGGACCATTTCCCTTGACGAACCGACTTTTGACAAATTGTCCAATAACATCGGTGGACGCTTGTCGATGCTCACTGAAATATGTCCCAAACCACATGTGTGCTCACGGGTATATGTGCTAAGAATAAACTTTTCCGACTCGCCAACCTTCTACAATAAATCCGCCACTTGCAATTTCGGTCACGACATGCAGCGTCACGACCAATGAATTTGACTTTTTGGTGATGAACTCAAAATTACCTTTCATGACAACAAGTTTTAGCTTCCTCACCACTTCCTCTTTGTTGTCAAATAAATACCTATGTGCAACTCCGATCCATCCGTAAAGACATGGTGATTCACTACTAGCTCCAATTGCCCCCTTTGAACCTCCATAAGCGACCATAGTGTTCTCTTCCTCACAATGTACGCATAATACGTATTTAAAGGAATCTACATCTGTGGGAACATCTACGAGGTCCTCTCCTCAACATTTTCATTACGCCCCCATTACCAACCTCTTCTATAGTGTCCTCCTCACCACCCAATTCACCGTCTACTTTTGATTTTTCGCTAACAAATCAATGGCCTCGTAGTTCAAATTAAAACCAGGGCAAATCTCGCCTACATCCTCGTTATCCCCTTCCTTGGAACCAACGTCCAACGGTTTTTCTACATAAGAAATCCTTAAAATCGGCCTCGAACCACTATCGGCCATATCAATCATATATAACTTCACACTTTCATCCGACTTTAATACAGCAGGAGGTACCTTATAATTTTCAGGAGCTCTGCTTAAAATATACTTCACAACTATATCACTACGAGCAACTCAAATTACCTCTTCTAATTATTTCATCAATCAACTCATCAAAACTAACCTCTGTGCTCCACGACAATTGGTATAACTTCTTTGCTCTTCCCAATCCACTTCCACCTACTTTCTTCCTCCACCCACTCACCAAAATATTCAACACCCAAAACAACTTGTCCCATGTATAATAATAGCCAACTACGTAATGCAAGAAAAAATAATATTCTTAAATCTTTGTACTAAGGGTTCAAATATTTTAAAAAGAATCGCACATTCGCATATTTGGTGCGATGTATCGCAAGGGATCATGGTTATTTATCTTTGGATCGCTTAAGCGATACACTTGATCGCAAGCGATCCGGTATAAACAACCATGATCGCTTAAGCGATCTTATGCCATTCTTCGATCGCTTAAGCGATCGGCTCCCATACTGAGGACTTTAACCCTTGGATCGGCAAGCGATCATATGCCACATACGATCGGCAAGCGATCTATCTGCATTACGTAGGACCTACCGGATCGCTTAAGCGATACACCGATCGCTTAAGCGATCCATCCGTACCATAATACATTTTCGGTCATCTCCACTACAATCGATCCATCATACCCAAAAAATAAATACCCCGAACAAATTTTCAACAAATTTCACTCCTTTCAAGTTGCATTACATCAAACACAACCCAACAACCTAAACAACTAAATCAAAATCATAACCCAAACCCCATCCATTATTAAATCTTTGTAAATCTAAATATAAAATGTAAAAAGGAGATACACATACTTACGAAATGTCGGGGAGGAGGAGGAGGGGATCTTTCTTGGAGAAGATGTTAATGGTGGAGGAGAAGAAAGTGTTAATGGCGGAGGAACAAGAAGATATAGAGGAATGAGGAAGAAGAAGATCTACGGGAAGGAAGGAAGGAAGAAGAAGATGTAAGACGAAGCCAAGAAGAAGAAGAAGAAGATGCGAGAGGTAGAGATGCGTTAATGGCGGGAGGAAGAAGAACGTTTTTGGGTTTATTTGCAACAATTTCGGGTTTGTGGAAATATAGTATAATTTTGAAAAGATTACATTAATCTTAATTAAGCACTAATTACCCTTAATCAATAATATGCCTATTTAGTTAACATTTTAAAACTGATAGCCTTTTAATTAAATGTAAACTTCAAATGTCTTTTTAATAAACTTCCCCCCTAATTTAAAACCTTATGAAATATATTAAAACATTTTGGTTGTGCCATATTATTTCAGGATTTATCATTTATGAAGCCATATAATCAAATATAACAACAAGTATTATCATGGATAGATCCAATTATTGATGCGTATTGTTTGGAGCCTGGTGACCCCACTCAATTTTTTTCCATAAATTTGTTTTAGTTTTTTTGTTTCTTTGACCATCTTGTATTTTTATTAATGTTTTTATATTTAACTCAACTCAGTTATTTTTCTCTTATTTTATATTATATTATTTTAAATTTAGCCCCCTAAAGTTAATTCTAAGTCCGACCTGTATCATATAACAAATTTCGAACTAGGCTCTTCAGCATACAAAAAAGATAAATGAGCCAATAAAATTATAAAAGGCCAATTATAAAGAGAAAATACATGAAGAAATAAAAATAATTCGCTGTTAGTCAAATTTATGTAATTTCTGGGACTCTCATGTGCATAAAGTCTTCACTTATTCCAATGTCGCCTACACATAAACGTCATAATTCTTATAGTATGAGTTAACAATTCGCTTGACACTTAATTTCACAAACCCTTGCTCAATATTATCTCCAATGATTTAACAAACAAACTTATATAGAAGACTCGCAAACAAAGAACTGCAAAGAGAATTCACAAGGAGTGACTGAGGCATACTTGATTGCAAACATCCAAACTTTTTTTCCCAAGGGATAAGACTTTTGACATGAGGAAAGAAGGAATCGGATGACATGAAGCACTCCTTTTCAGTCTCAACCTTCGTCATCACTTCGAGTATGAAGTCATAAGCGTAAAACGAGCCATCTTCATCTCTGGTGAAAATCATATCCCCGCTCATTCTTGAACTAAAAAGCGGAACCATATCAATTATACCTCCTTTTGTGATACTATGGTGTTTTGCCCAGACATCTCCAAATAAACTCTTCAAGACCCAAATATCTATGTTCAATCCTTCATGTGTAACAAAACAGAGGAAATCACCCTTCTCAATGATCCAATCATAAGTTCTACATGCCCTTATGAGGGTATTGTCTAGAACCTTTCATTGTCTACTTCCATAGATGCTATTTAATCACTAGCATCAAGTTCAGGAATCCAATGCAAAACCCCTATAGCTAAAACAGGTTTGTATCCAAACCAACCAAAGAGTCGAAAAGAAGTTCATTACTCTGCGACTCCATGGAGGACAGTATATTAGTTGTTGTTGTTGTTGTTGGTGGTGGTGCTTCTGAAGAGGAGGTTGTGCTTCGGATTCGGGTCCTCTTCGGCCTATTCAATGCATTCCAAGAGTATAAGTCTTCATTTGTTGTAAATAACTCAGAAATTTTTATAATTGTATGTATTACCAATGGACTAGTAGGATAATACACACCAGAAAGTTGTAAAGTAGATTGGTAAAAACATTTGAGAAAAAAATGAAATGAAATACTTTAGCTATCTTCCAATCATTTTCTACCAAATAATGAGGACCTCTATTATTTGCTACAAAATAACTAATTATATTAGCATAAGGTAAACATGAATCAAGCATTAAATAAGTACTATTCCATCTAACAGGCATATCTAATGCAAAAGTTCTAGAAACATATTTGATTTTTATACAAAGGCTTCTTGAAATTCAACATTTCTTTTATTACTACCAGTAATCAAGCTAAACATTCCCTAATTCATCAATATTTTGTTTAATTGTTTTCATACCACTTTTCACAATTAAATTAATAACATGACATGCACAACGTTGGTGAAAAAACTTCAAATTGTTATATAAAGGATAATTATTTTGAAAAAAAATCTATAGCTTTACTATTAGAACTTGCATTATCTAAAGTTAAACTTATCACTTTATCAATAATATCATAATCTTCTAAAACTTCAACAATTTTATTATAGATTTCTAAACCACTATGATCCACATCCATTAATCTAAATCCTAATAAAGATTTATTTAATTTAAATTCATTATCAAAATAATGACTAGTTACACAAATATAATCTTGTTTAGTTCTACCACTCCAAATATCGGTGCTTAGAGCCACACTAATATGACAAGTATGAAATTTATTTTTAATTCTAATTTCATTTTTTTAAACAATTTTATTAAATAATTTCTAGTTGCAAGGTTTTAGAATAACTTTTAAATCTGGAAAAATGAATTTTGAACAAATCTTTCAAAATATTTATCTTCGCCATATTAATAGGTTGATCGGATGCGACAATATATAAAGCTACTTGCCCCTTCCCCTTCCCCTATTATACATCCAATTATAACGCCAAGTAGTACCCATATTAGTTATTTGAGTTTGATTGCTTTTTCTATTTCCATGTTGATTAATATGTTTATTAGCATGTCTTTTTTTTAAAGTACTAGTACCATTACTGAATCAGCTTTATAAACATTTGCACAATATTTTGCATCTTGCTTTCTTGACTTGAGCGCCATTTTAAATACGTAAAACTTGTCGAAATGTGCCCAACGTCGATGTGTGTCGTCGGCTTTCGACGGCAGCGTTGATGATCCCCACCTCAAGGCTTGAGATGAAGTTGGGACGGGGAGGGACGACCCGATTACAAGGGACGACTTCTAGAACCACCGGGAAGGCTGTTGGAATCGGACGGCATATTTTGAGTGTATCGGATTCGGGAGGAAACGGATTGGGGCAATGGGACTATTTGAATCTCCTGCATTCATAGTAAAATCTGCCGGGGACTAGGACTAGGGATAATAGTTTTCTTCATCATTGAAATTGATGGGAGAGAACATATCTATCCATTGTAGACTTGTAGTTGAAAAAAAAATTGATGTAGAAGAAATAAAAAAATTAAAGAAGAGAAATTGGAATATGGAAATTGGAAATTTGGAATTTGGAAAATTGGAAATATGAATTGAAAATTGCAAAAACTAATAAAAATTAAAATAAGAGCAAATTGATAACAAAAAGATTAAGAGAATAAATGAATAATTGAGAGAATAGAGATTAGAGAATATGAGACTATGAGAGAATGAGAGAATTTGAGTTGTGAGAAAAAATATGAGAGTTTTAGGGGCCAATTTATAGAAAAAAATGGGGAAAGAAAATGACGAAAAAGACCCCTCAAACGGCTATAAAACGGCTATATTTCAAGGGTAAAAAGGTAATTTAAAAAAATAAAATAATTTTACATTTTTTTTTAGCCAACCAGCGGGTTAAAGGCTGTTGGCAACGCAACCCTCATGCAACCCGTCCCGGGTTGGCAATCCCCTCTGCGAGAGAGGACAAAATAGCAACCGCGGCCCTGCCCAGGGAAATTGCCATTTTACTGGCCCAACCCGGCCCAGGGGGGTTGTTCGGCCGGGTTGAACCCTCTTCATTACGGGCCGGGTTAGGCGGGTCATTTTCCACCTCTATGCTCGAAGACGCTTGTATGTTCATTTTTAAAATATTATTAGTTATCATAAAATCTAAGGTTAGGTAATGTGATCATAAATTCTTCCAATTAATAATAATAAAATTAAGACATGTTCTATTGCTCCCTTAAATTATGTTAAAGATACCTGAGTAGCTACCATATAAGAATATCTCCAAAGGATTCTTTATATAACCTAGACTCTTTATTATAAAGAGGCTATCCATAAAAATAAGAGTCCAACATACTCTTTATCTTTAAAATATAAATTAAAGAGTGAGTTTAGCTCTCTACATTTAGAAAGTTAAATTTCACTCTCTATCATAATTTTAATTAATAAACTACAAGTTCCTATGCATTTTATTTATTAATTCTCTCTCTCATTATGCCATTTTCTTAAAAATAAAGAGTGTTTTCATTAAATTTAGGCCCGAGGCGACTTACATACCCCTTTAGGTTTAAGCGATAAGTTGGTACCCAAAAGGTTTTGAAGCGACAAATAGGTACCTTCCGTCATGTTCTGTTAGTGATTTTCATTTGATAATAGTGAAAAGACTAAAATGCCCTTGAAAGTTTAATATTTTAGTTTTTTATAAATTTAAAAATTTCTAAAAAACCCCCTAGGTTTGCTAATTTGACTAAATACCCCAATATATAAAAATTTTTATAAAATAACAAAAAACACCCCCGCCGCCACCCTGATCTGATTCGTCACCACAGAGGAATGCGGTGGCAGAAAATTGCGTTACGACATGACCCATCGGATCTATGTCGTAAGCAGCGTAAGATCTGACATTTTCGGCAAGATGGTGGGTTCGATCTGTCTAGGAAAAGGCTAGATCTACGGCCTAGATCGCGTCGGAGGTGGAATCTTCGCCCGAAAAGAAAATTGTGTTACGACCACGGACCTCGGATCTATGTCGTAACACTGATCTGGCATTTTACGGCCAAGGATCCGTGGAGAATCGGCGGAAAAAGCCCGGATCGGACCGGGTCAAGTCGAAAAAAGGCGGACATAGATTTGGCTCGGATCGGCGAGGAAAAAGGCCATCTATGGCGTTACGACACGGATCAGCGTCTGTGTCTAGGCACTAATTTCGGCCGGAGGTTACGGCGGTGGTGGCGAATCGCAGCTGCTTGGGTGGCGGGGATGTTTTTGTTATTTTATAAAAATTTTTATATATTGGGATTTTAGTCAAATTAGCAAACCTAGAATTTTTAGAAATTTTAAATTTATAAAAAACTAAAATATTAAACATTTAAGGGTATTTTAGTCTTTTCACTATTATCAAACGAAAATCACTAACAGAACATGACGGAAGATACCTATTTGTCGTTTCAAAACCTTTTGGGTACCAACTTGTCGTTTCAAAACCTTTTGGGTACCAACTTGTCGTTTCGGTAAATCTTGGGTATGTGTAAGTCGTTCTTCCTTAAATTTAAAGAGTCTATTGGATTTAAATAAAAATTGTGCATTTTATATTTAAAAATTAATGAAGATACTCTTTATTTATATGAAAGATGCTCTTCAAAATAAAGAGCACAATTGGAGATGCTCTAATATGTTTTAGGAGATTATCACAGACTACTTTAAGTTTTCAAAGTTTATCATTCAGATAAGAACTTTCATATTTTTTATTAATAGACCCTCAAAGTTTCAAAATTATATTATGGATACTCATTTGCTCTTACTTGGTGATGTTGTTATTTGTAATAGATGAGTGAAATGGTAACTTTTGATTTGGTATTATATGTTCCAATTACTGTAATGCTTCACATGGGTTTGATGCACAACTTCTTATAAATTGGAAAAAGCCAGCTGCACTCGAATGCGAAGATTGATGAGTTTGCTGTTTTTGCAGTCTCAAAACACGTGCATTGCATTGCATGTATCTCATGTGGCTTTCCCCTCACTCTTTCTATTCTATTTAGAAACCCTGCTACATCATCTCTCTCTCTCTCTCTCTCTTTGAAAGTTGTTTAACTTTTAAACCTCTATATAATTTTTCACTTTAACTTGAAAAATCAAATCAAAACCTCCCCTTCACATTCTTCATCACCACAGTTTTTTGCTTCTGAATCTCTCTCTCTCTCTCTCTCTCTCTTTCTTCAAGCTAGGAAGTGAAATGGAGGCAACAGAAGAAGTGTTAGAAAATAGAAGTTGAACAAAGAGTACAGATGAAACTGGAGGAAATCAACTTAACTTTATTGAATAATAAACTTGGCTATTATATAGCGTTGCAGAGCAAAAAGAAATAACTGAACAAACGTGAAAATAGCCCACATCGAAACAACTCCCACAACGTGCTGAGAAGACCAAGTCAGCAAATAACAGAACCCAAAAAAAAAAAGGTATACAGACGTAGTGGTAACTAACCACTAAACCAGTAAAATAAACATAAAAAACTAACATTTCCTCCCTTAAACTGAACACTACAAGCTCAGTTTACATCAGTTTCAGAGCAAACTCCTAATTGTCCTCGCAGCTTGACAAAAGTATTCAACTTGAGTGGCTTAAGTCATTATATCAGTTAACTGCTCTTGCGTATCGCAATATACTAATTCCACAGTACCATCCTTGGTAAGGTCTCGAAGAAAATGAAAACGCACATCTATGTGCTTACTTCGATACGGTGATGCAAGACTAATTGCCAAGATTGCATAGGCATAACCGATTCCTGCACCAACGTATCCCTTCTCCAAAGTAAAACAATGCACTAAAAAGTAGTCAAGGCATCCTGGTGGGGGAAGTGATGCCTTGACGCCAGCGGCTGGTGTCGATAAGAGTACTGTAGGTATAGATGACTAGACGTAGTATTGATTTTTGTTTTGTTTGTGAAATTTTCAAGTATATTCTCAACCAATTTTTTCCATCCATGACAAGTGGATTGTAACAAGATGGCCAACTTCATTTTTCAATACTGTTTACACAATTAAACTCCTATTCATAAAAAAGTACACAATCCGCTTCACTTTGAGTAAGCTTCTGCTGCGAATAGTCTTCGTCATTTTCACAACCGCAGTAGCAATGATGTTCCCGTTCTTCAACGTGATTCTTGGGCTTCTAGGAGCAGTTTCTTTCTGGCCACTAATGGTGTTATTGCCAATGAGCATGTACATTGTGCAAGCAAAGATCGAAAAAGGAAGCTCTAAATGGATAAGGTTTCAAATTCTAGGGTTGTCATGCTTGATTGTAATGCTCGTTGCTGCAATTGGTTCAATTGCAGATATTTTAAAACTTCTTAAGAATGCAAAGCTGTTTCATATTCAAATCTAGATGGTTAATTGCATCACAATTCAGAATTTGTAAAACGCTCTTCTGCAATTGGTTCAATTACAGATATTTTAAAGCTTCTTAAGAATGCAAAGCTGTTTCATATTCAAAATCTAGATGGTTAATTATATCACAATTCAGAATATGTAAAACGCTCTTTATTCCAGCATAATTTGTTAGATAGTTTTGAATTGAAGCATGCATGTTTGTGATAAACTATTTATTGTTGGTAATTAATGAAGTTGTTCCTATAAAGTTTCAAGCTTCAGAATTTATTTTTCTTCATGTGGTGTTAAATTTGAATTTCTCAAATAATATCACATTCAATGCTGAGGACATATTAATCAAATAAAATTAAAAAAAAGGGGTAGTTAAATGCAAATATTTAATGATGACAATTAGTAAAATACACTGGCCGAACCTTTTTTTTAATTGTTTTTCTTACTTATCTATTCATATTTTATCTAATTTAAAAGAGTAACTCAAACCCACTCTGATATGATAAAATAACAAAATTCCCTCTAACATTTTAGAAATAACATAGATACCCTTATCGTTAGTTAGATATTAATAAATCATTAAACTTTAAGGTATGATGGGTTAATGAAAAATTACTTTCTTTTCTCTCAACCATTTACTTTAACACAAAAGATTCAATGGTATGAGAATTTTGGTTATTACTATAATCACAAAGAGAACTTTTCTTTAAGTAGTATACCTAAAGGGGTTATTGTTATTAACCCATTTAATAAAATTATAAAAATTTTACGAACACTCCAAGCTTGTTTCGTTATAATTTTACTTTTACAAATGGTTAAATCTAATAGCAATTAATTATTAGTTTGGATTCTTTTGAAAAAAATGTTTTTGTAATTTCTATATCCTTTTGTAAAGGTTTTTTTTTTTTTTTAATATATAATTTTTTACCTGCCTTGTTAGACGGCGGTAATTTGATTTTTAATGTGATGCGGATATTGGGAATGGAGTTTTATTATTTAACGTAATTTATGATTTATTTTTTCTTTTTTATGTATTAATTGCGTTTAAGCATTTTTGGTGTATTTAAAGATTAGCTTTTTCGGTGATTATTTTTTAGTGCTACTTTGTTGTAATTATGCCCCCAAAGTCAAAAGAAAATTGGTCTGGCTGTTTATATAAAGAAGTGCAAGACCAACTAGGAAAAAGGTCAAAAGCTGGCCTAAATAAGATAAAAGGCCCAAATAGGTTTAGCCCAAATTGATTTGGGTTGGGTTTTAAAGGAAGTAAGATTTTTATTTCCTTCTATTTATTTATTTATTTTTTTTAAAGAAAAGATTAATCTAAGTTTTGAATCCTTCGGGTCTTTCAAAAACTTTAGCTATAGTCCGCTCGATCTGTAATCAGAAAATAATTTTCAAGAACTGAAATAAGATTCAAATTTTTGAGTTTATCTTAATAGTTGAAAATATGTTTTGAACTGATTAATCTGAATGCCTTTGTAACTGAAATGACATAGCAAAAGTAGTATTCTAGCATTAAAGCTATGCATAGGTTGAAGACTGAAGAGGCTGCTGATTTACATACAATACAAATAGTGGAAATGAACAAAAAGAAAGTAAGTTTTGTCTTTCTAATTTGCGTGTCAACATCTTTATATATATATATATATGGGCAAAAAATCATCTTGGGTCTTGTCAGACCCAAGCAAGCAATTCATACTATGAAAGCCCAAGGCTGTGGCCCAATTCCGATTGCGCCCACATTGAAGTTCATTTCATGGGCCAGATCCATGTCCTAAGCCCAACTCCTTTCCATAGTGGGCGTCACTATTAGCCCACCTAGGGCCAAGCCCATTGGTTTGGGCAACCTCCAAGGGTTTAGAATTCCACTGACACCCTAATATGCATACTACCTATTTGAGTTTATCTTAATTCACTCAAGATCTTGTATCGTATATGAATTAGGACTCTTATTCCTGTTATGGCAAGTAAATCAAGGTCTTTCCTATTTATTAGAATTCTGCCAATACGACTCAAAGTCCTATTAGGAATCAAAGATCCTATGACTACTATATAAAAAAGGGTCTTAACTCTCATTAGGCATTCAATTCCAGTACCAATTATTTGCTCCCAAGTTCTTGCTCCTAAGAGTTATACACCTATGTCGTAGTTCTAATCTCCGACTAAACTTCTGATAACCCTTCCTTCCCTTAGCCCTCACTAAATAGTCTTATTCAACCTTATTGCCTTGAGCGTCAGAGTGCCTACGGCAAACACTACATCGGTGTTTACGTAAGCTTCATGCTTGTTTGCTTTGTGTGTGATGTGCAAATTTTATACTCGCAAGCACACGAATCACTAATAGCTAGTGATAAGTATACTCCCAAGGTTGATCTCTCACGAAATTGCAGTGGTCTAAATTCTTAATTTATTTTCTTTAATAATTAAACTAAACAATTAATTAAATCCTAAACACTTTAACCAAAAGATTGATGAAATTAATCTAAACTAAAACTGTAAATTAATTAAAAGTAACAAATGCAATCTGCTGAATGTGAACTAAATCAATGAGAGTGATAGTGCGGATCTAGCTAACTTCTCAATCATATATTGGAATATTTGGCAAATAAAACAATTAAATCAGAAGTTCATATTGTTGATTTTTCCACTAAGCCATAGAGAATTCCAATGATCATATTTATTCTCCGTTTATAATTAACTAATTAACTTCTATGATCAAGTTGTTAACTAATTAATCATAATCTGCATTAGGAAATCACACAACCATCCAAATCAAAACAATGATCATGTATGTATTCAATTTGAACTCTTGTTTAATAGAGCTTAATTAAGGCAAGATGATCACTAGAACCCTAATTCTTAATTTTAATTATAAAAAGTAGTTAGCCAGTCAACAAATTATAATCAAGATCATGAAGAACAATTAAACAAGAAACAATCTAAACTTTCATAAAACAAATCACCAAATACCCAATACAATCATGATAGTCAAACTAAACTCCCACAATATATTTAGTTGCTCATAATCAAACTCAAACCGATGAATTCAATGAATGAAAAACTAATCATATTGCAAAATAAAATGTAACTGAAAATAAATCACCTAGGAATTGAAGTAGATTGATCCTCTTCCTTCTCTCCCTTGTTGAAAACTCACAATTTTCTCACACTAAAGATACACTCTCAAAACCATAAAGGAGCATCCAAAAAAATCCACACAAGTCTGGTCTCTTGTGTTAAAAGTATGTATTTATAGCCTAGGGTTTTTAAGGGTATGATTGGGAATAAAACAAAATAATAAATAGGGTAAAACTAACAAAAATTTGTGCACTTAAGGGTTCTGGATGTTTGCTGTGGCTACCAAAATTGTCGCTGTGGCGATCATCTATTGGCTTCATGTTTGAATTCCCAAACACACTTGCTGCGGCGACCAAAAATTTATCTGCGGCGATCATCCTCCAAAACACCCAATATGTTTCGAATTTGACAAAGTCATCAACACAAGAGTTGTAGCTCTCTGAATCAGCTTTCCAACGCCACAAGAATCATTCAATTCTGAGTTCCACAGCCTAAGTTATAATCAAAATACTGAATCACATCACAATTTAAGAAAATTCCAAGATTCAAATCTCATCTTCAAAGCACCATAACTCACTCGTCGTTTCAACTTTGATTCTTGACCCATTCTGCATGATTTCTTCCAAATGCATTCGAAAAGCTCACGTACCTTCAAAATGGTAAAAACCACCTCAAAGTAACATATTCTTAAGGTAAAACACGCAAATAATAGCTAAAAACATAACAAAATACCAGGACAAATATTGGTTTATCAGTGTACAGGTTTAACAAATTGTCAGTAGCCTCAACCTTACAGGATTAGACATTCTTTCTGTAACCATAGATTTTAGCATCTACAGCTTGGTGCCCACCGTAGGTCCTCTGGCAATCAATTCCCATTCAACATCCTGCTCTACAAAGAATCACGACAGGCTGAAACCACATACACTACCTTAGCAGACCTCGTGGCTAAGGTTGAGGCTTTCTCATCATTAATGCAGCAACATGCTGACAAGGTCACGACACCAGAAGCCAAGAACATCAGTATCCAAGTTGAAAACACCAATATCCTGGTTGAGAATAAAAACTTATGGGAAAAGGTAACTCAATTTTATTCTTTTGATTTCCCATTCAACTGAATACCAGAGAACCGCCTCTGCGTGTCGGTGAATACCATGCAACCACTCATGACCCTAGACCCCAAATCCTCGGCCTCAGGTCCTTAGTCTTCCTAGCTCTAATCATGCATAATGGATGGCCTGGCACCCGTCATTACAGACATAGCTGACCTAGCCATGCAAACACGACCCTTATCAATTGACCCCTCAATCACTAGTGACCAACTCACTCAAACCATCCCTAGCTAGCAGCAACAAAATATCACCATCAACCATCTCATCAATATGAGTGATCCACCCTACATCCAAGACTCGTTTGGCTCGGTTCTTTCTGAAGGGTCGAGTAGTCATCACTACCAAACACCACTCGGCTCGGCTCACCCTCATGGGTTGAGTGGCCCCCAAATCACACCCCTCACCATCCCTGCCGACAAAAGCACCCGAACCATTATACTTGGGATGACTCATCCTGAAGGGATGAATGAGGCCTCTAACACCCAAACAACAAACCAAGCTACACCCAATGACTTAGCTCAACCTACTAGGCGAGTTGGAAAAACACCCATCACCAAATCCTTAGTCTAAACCTACTATCCATCGCCACTCCCCTTTAACAAATACTAGTAAAGAAATTGGCCGACATGGAAGCTATGATGAGGCACATATTGGAGTCCCCACCCCAGCCAAGAAAAGCCTTCCCTATAGCTATGCCAACTCACTTTTCGTTGACTCCAAGCCCTAACTAAGATGCTTCACAAGTTCTCCATCCCAAACATGAGGCCCTATGATGGTACAACCGACCGAGATGATCACATTGCCTCTTACAAATAGAGGATGTTTACCGTCTCCATACCCTGGGATCTTAGGGAAGCATGTATGTGTAAAAGCTTTGCTTCTAGCCTTTTAGGACAAGCTTTTCAATGGTATACAAACCTTCCCAACAATTGCATAAGCTCATTCGCCAGCTCACCGACACATTCGTTGAGCAGTTTGCAAACTACAAGAAACTTGAGAAGCTGTCAGTCGACCTGTATAAGGTCTATCAAAAGAAAAGAGAGCCGTTGAGAGAATACATTAGTCGGTTCAATAAAGAGAAGATATCTATTCCATCCTGCAATCCTGAAATAGCAGTGGATGATTTCAGGAAGGGGCTCATCCCTAATGGGGAACTTTATAAAGATCTCACCAAACTTGGCTACAATGCCATGGAGGATGCTTTGGCCTGAGCAATCATCCAAATTAGGTTGGATGAAGATGAGATGAATCATAGGAGGTACACACCCTATGATGACCGTCGACAGAACAAAAGCAACAGATGCCCTGAACCTCGGTAGCATGAAACAAACCATCTACCACTACTACGCAGCTCCAACAAAAATAATCGGAGACCGAATGACCGACCACCAGCCCAACCTACATACCGACTCTCTAGTTTTACTCCATTCATTGTCCTTGAGTACAAACTGAATATTGAGCCAGTTTAGGTGGTAGCAGTAATGAAGGGGATGGGTTCAATAATCAAATGGCTGGCCAAGTTAAATCCCGATGTTTAAATGGACACATCCAAGTGGTGCGAGTTCCACCATGATCATGGGCACAATACAATTAACTGCATAGCTCTAAGGTTAGAGGTTGTAGCTTTACTTAAGAGACAACATCTCCGGGACCTACTGACAGACAAAGGCAAAAGCTCCATGAACAATAGAGATGATAAAAACTGATCCTCTCTTCCCTCAGATCCAATGCCAGAAGGCTTTTACCACATGATATCTAGCGATTCAGAGGTTAGTGGAGTGAGTTACTCCTCGACCAAGAGGCATGCCCGAGCTAGCCATCACCTTGAAGCCTACCCTTCCCATCCACTCACATGGAAACCAACTAAACATGTCATCTAATTCGAAGATGATGAGCCACTCGCTCTGACCGCCCCACACCATGATGCTCTAGTAATCACCCTACAGATAGCGAATATCCTGATCAAGAGAATATTTGTGGATGAAGGCTTCTCAGCTAACATCCTCTTCTTGGAAGCTATAAAAACAATGGGCTTGGATGAGTTGGACATCAACAGGCGCCTCACCATCCTAGTCGGTTTTGTTAGTAAACGGTCCCATATACGCAACGGAAACAAAACAAATAATTCAGGGATCGTTTACATGAGCCAAGATCAAGGGTATAATTTTACAATTCATATTAAATAAAATCTGTAGAAAATAAATCTGAGTTTAAAGAAAACAAACGCACGTTGGAGGCTCCTCCAAATTTGTCGCGAATGTTTTGCTACGATCCAAGTGTAGGATCGAACACATGTAGTCCACCACGAAGACAATCTCAAAAAGAACCAAAGAGGTATTTGCTAGGTCCTCTTTGGCTTCAAGATTAAGAAGAAAGCAAATCAATTGAATTGATTTTAGAGCCTTCAGTGTTTCTGCCGGAGTGTATTATCAAAGAGGGGCTGCTGTGTTTTTCAAAGAAAAAATCTGTTTAATTTAATTAACACATTTTTCTTTTTATAGTACATCAATTTGCCCTAATCCCATATGGAATAGGCTTGGGCTCCAACCCAAACACCCCATGTTGCCAAACACTCCCAATTTGATTTTTTTTTAGTTTTTCCATCATTATCTCAATTAAAATCAATTAATATATATTAACATTTAACAATAATGATAATATATTTAAATATGTGCGAACACACATTTAAACGTAATTTCACTTATTTAATTTTTCTAACAAATTAAATAAAGGCTACGACCTTAGCAAATTTAATTGCAATGTGAAATTACCACAATACCCTTTTCGCCTTAAAAGACAAAAACGCCTTTCTTTCTTCTTGGATCTTAAATTATCTTCTATGTGTGTGACCCATAAGCTCCTCATCATATCGGCAGTGTATAGTATCGCGATTAACACCAATTAATCGTCTCACTAATACACAGACCAAGATTGACCCCTAGTAAGGCATCATGGTCACCCGATAGATTCGGATTGATAAAAGTAGCTACATCAAGCGATATGGTTACCATGCAATTCGATCCTTTCATCATAACGTTATCTCGGCGAGGCGAAGGCATATAAATAGGTCAACCTTCGGTTACTCTCGATATTATTTATTCGGTTACGGACCAATGACTCGTATTATAAAGTGGATAGAGCAACAACTCAATCCCACTTTGTGGCCCCGATTTTAGTGTCATTGTCATATCTTGAATTCTGACCCGTGAGATAACTTTCTCCCATGCGGGAGTGATGAATCTCATCAATCCACCATAGTCTTGATACACTCCTTGATGCGGCCCAATCACCTGCCGTATTGACTTCTGAAAGAAAAGGGGGTTGCGTTAGGCTAGTGTCAAACTACACCAATCAATGCACAAGGCGTTCTGGTGATCTCAAGTCTACGAATCATATGCACCACCATTCGTTAAAGGATTTGTTCCATAGACACCGGGGTTACCATCCATATGGAATCCTCTGGTGGGTCAGTCCAGTGAACTTGCTGCGGTGTAATCACCTACAGCAAGCACCCATGTGTTGCACCAGGTTGTCACCAAACAACCTTGACATGTGAAGATCGCCACCGCCTTTCGGCGGGGTCGTTCAACACTTTGATAGCCTTACCATATTATCTGTGCCTTTACTTCAGAATAATACTAGGGCTACGGACGTTTCTAGAATGGCCACCATATGTGCTCATAGGGTTCTCACTATCAAGATTTGAAACACTTAATACCCGGTTCTACCATTCTAAGGACATATATCAATACATATTGCAATAATAATGATTTACGCGATATAGAATAAGATGCTTTTTATTATTGATTAATGAACATTATTACAAAGAGTCAATTCTACAATAATTGATTGGCTCAGGGCACCTCTCCCAACAATCTCCCACTTGCACTATAGCCAATCATTCATGCACTCAACACCGAATGACCCAAGTGCATGCACTATAGCCAGTCATTCATGCACTCAACATTGAATGACCCAAGTGCCCATCATGCTTCTTCTACAACAAAAACTTCAATAGTGGGTTAGTAGGTATTTTACAAATCTGCACATTCCCTTTCTTATCGATCTTTCAGATCAAATTGAATCAACTAAGTAAGTGTTTGGATTATTGGTGAGACCGTGATTTCTCAGCCACAACAATGGCTCCATTGTTATCACAGTACAACTATACTGGATTGGCAATGCTTGAAATCAAATCAAGTTCAGTAATGAACTTCTTGGTCCAAACCGCCTACATGGCTGCATTAAATAATGCGATATACTTAGCATCAAAAGTAGAATCCACTGCAGTACACCAATTTGAGCTCTTACGACTCACTATGATTATATTGAGACAAAATGTGTAATCCCAAATTGCGAACTATAATCATCCTTTTCCCATTTGGAAATAGCGTCACTGTATTCTCTTACAGTGAGCTCATCTTTCCTCCATAATCCAAGAATATATATTCTTAAGCCTTTTTCAAGTACTTAAGAATGTCCATTAACACTCACCCAGTGTCATTCACTTGGATTTAGTTGATATCTTCTACTAGTGCTGAATGCAAATAAGACATCAATCTAAGTACATAACATATTTCTCACTTGAGCCTGATTGATATCCATTACAAGTGTTGAATGCACATTAGATATCAATCTTAGCATACAAGATGGATCCACTTGCTAAAGCATGTGGGATTTTGTTCATTCTATCTCTCTCATTGTGTGGTTAAAGACATATATCCTTACAGAGATAGAAACATATGCCATCAGAAGAAATCCCTTCTTGGATATTTTTTATACTGAATGCGTTCAGTACCTTGTCTATGTACTCTGACTTAGTTTGAGCAACCTAACGATCTATCACGATAGATCTTTATTCCAAGGATGTAGGCTGCTTCCCCTAAGTCTTTCATGGAGAAGCACTTGGATAACCAAGTCTTTACCGACTGCAAGTTCGGTATATCATTCGATCAGAAGTATGTCATCGACATACAACACTAGGAATGCTACTGCGCTCCCACTCACTTTCTTGTAAACATAGGGCTCATCTTCGTTCTTGATAAAACTGAATTCTTTTACGGCTTCATCAAAACGAATGTTACAGCTCCTTGAAGCTTGCTTGAGTCCATAAATGGATCTCTGCTACTTGCATACCTTATTAGCTTGACTATCAAGAATGAAACCATCAGGGTTGTGTCATATACACACCTCCAAGGTTTCCGTTCGGGAAAGCGGTTTGACATCCATTTGCCAAAACTCATAGTCATGATATGCAAAGCAATTGTAGGCATAATCCGGATGGATTTAATCATGGCAAGGCCGAAAAGGTTTCTTCATAGTCAATGCCATGAATTTGTTTGAAACCTTTGGCAACTAGCTGTGCTTTATAAGTATGCACGTTGCCATCTATGTCAGTCTTCTTCTTGAAGACCCATTTACACCCTATGGGTATTACCCCTTCAGGTGGTTCCGCCTTGAAGACCACACTTGGTTGCAGTACATGGAGTCCATCTCGATTTCATAGCTTCAAGCCATTTAATGGAATGCGGATCCGATATAGCATTTTTCGTAGGTTACGGGTTCATCGTCTTGGTAGACCCGGTGCATCACCATGTTAGTCATGAGATAACCGTATCTCTCGGGCTCATGACGTACTCTCCCAGATTTACGTAGCTCCTGTGCTACCTGAGGTGGCTCACTTTGATCCACAAGTTGTGCAGTAACCTCTTCATGATGCTCAACCACTTCTTATGGCACATCATTCCGTCTTTTGTCTAGTATATCTTGTGGTTCTAGAACTTCATCGAGTTCTACTTTTCTCCCCTAGTACTTATTAGAAAATATTCATTTTCTAGGAAGACACCAGATCGAGCAACAAAAATTTTGCGCTCTTCTGGTTGATAGAAATAGTATCCTTTAGTCTCTTTTGGATACCCCACAAATATACATTTACAGGATTTTGGTCCTAGCTTGTTCGAAGTCAATTTCTTAACATAAGCTTCGCAACCCTAAATCTTTAGACAAGACAAGTTGGGCTTTCGCCCATTCCATAGCTCATATGGAGTCTTATCTGCAGACTTTGACAACACACGGTTCAAAACGTGAGTCGCAGTCTCTAGGGCATAGCCCTAGAACGATGCAGGTAAATCACTAAAACTCATCATGGACCTAACCATATCAAATAAGGTCCTGTTCCTCCTTTCTGACACTCCTTTGTATTGAGGTGTATAAGGAGGGGTGAGTTGTGATACTATCCCACATTCCTTCAGGTATATTTAGCTCAACTTGCCAAAGTTGGCATAGTTGTCATTTTGAGATTATCCTTGTTGTCTTTCTTAAGAACATATTATTACGAAACAGTTCCATAAAGAATATTATTTATACTCAAGGACAATAATCCATTAGTTAACTAATATTCTCATTTGTCTTATGTGGACACAGAAATATAATTTCTAGAAACTGAAGAAAAACCATAATAATCCACAAGTTCCAAGAAACAAGTCCATCGGCTAAATCAGATGATAAGATCCTACAGTAAATGCAGCAACACGTGCTTCATTTCCAACTGGTAGGTCTACCTCTCCCTCGACGAGCAATCTACTTTACCGTAGTTCCTACACATCAATTAAATGTGAGTACCATATCTTGTGTCAACTAGATGTTTACGGGAGAAGTTAATCTCAATAACGTACCTGACGAAGAAGTAACATTCTTCTTCCCTTTTGCTAGAGGACCTTGCAATGTTTCCTCCAGTGGCTGGGATTCCCACAGTGAGGACAAACACCTTTCCTTTCTGCAATAGTTCTTTCCATCAACTTCTGAGCCCTTTCTTTTTCACTTGAGTTGGCTTCAACCAATGTCAATGTTTCTGACATTTTCATGCACGACTCAATTAGGCCTTTAACAAATCCAGAAGCTTGGAAAGGGTATTCTTCTTATCTTCTTCAATAAAGTCATAGACGAATTAAGAATAAGAATCTGGCAAAGACTATAATATTAGGTTTATCGCTAAACCTTAATTAAGTCCACATCCCAAAATCTCAAGCTTGTTCATATACTTGATCCACTTGAGTATATGATCGCCAATTTTGGTACCCTCTTCCATCCTACATCTGAATAACAACCGAGACACCATATGCTTCTCATTTCTTCGAAGAAAATGAAGAATAGAAGCTAAATCCATTTTTCCGGGGCAATCCTATGCCGCATAATGGTGCCATTGATGCAAGCACAATGTATCTAGTCATTTACGCTTTTGCATCATGTGTATGCTTCACATATACATACCCAGTCTCATGGATAGAACTATCAGCAGGCTCTGGTGATAGAGCTTGCTCAATGGTGTATAATCTATCGCTTGACTGAAGTATATTATTTATACTTCTATACCGATCCAACGAAATTTTCACTATTCCATTTCTCTCCCGGTTCGATGATTTGTGTCAGTTGATGTTTGGGATCATTTTGCTCAAATTTAAGTGAATCTACAAGTGCGAGAAAAAAATAACTATTATTACCATGTTCATTATTATTGTTTAATATGGTCTTTTATTAAACGAAGCTCCCACTATTTTACTCAAGTCAATAGCCCTCACCATTAACTTCCGGAAAGCATGTTGACTTTCCTAGTGGGAGAGATCCCATCCTGCCCATTTCAAACCTTCGCTTTGGCGAACAAGCCAAAAATGAGTTGATTAGGTAGGCCAACAAACTTAATCCACACCAGTTGATAGCTCCTACTATCAACCTCAAATGTGAAAAAGCCAACAAGCCAATCACATAATCCAATGGACACTACATGCCATCGTCCTCAAGTGTGATTCTCAGTATCAGTAGAGTGGACACTACATGTCACCATGTACACACAATATGTGTACTGCTCTACTATGCCTATGACGCGTGTTTATGAACCTTCGCTTTGGCGAACAAGCAAAACCGTCATTTTAAGTCGACCCATCACCATTAAGGAAAACTCCAATGCATTTTAACCTCCCACTGGTAGAAGTGTACCCTTTGCTTTGGCGAACAAGGTTTAGAGGAACAGTGGTTTGATTAAAACCATGGTGATGGAAGGCTTTCATGACTTAATATACTTTGATTGAGGGTTTTGTTAATTAATGTCTCACCAGATTATTATCTTTGTTAGAATGACATTGTTTAGCATGTTATTTATCATGCATTCTAAACAAAATATTAAAACGTGCCGGTACATGGCCCAACTAAAACCGATTTCCTCGAGCCTAGAGGAATCGGTGGGTCACCTAAGGGTCATGTAATAAACATCTTGAGTCTTCAAGTATGGTTGCCTCGTCATTTGCTCCGTCTTCAAGTACATTACAAAAAATGTTGTTCTAAATTTACAATAAATAATTATACAAATTCTTTACATCAATAAATTTAGAAACCTCGATTTACATTCGAGGGGAATTAGATGAGAAGAGAATGTACATCAAGAAGAGGAGAAAGGCAGGACACGCAGGCCCTATTTAATAAATAATACAACCAGACATACCCAAAATATTTTAAAATATTCACCCTTAGGTCTAAGGCTCATGTACCAGGCACCATGCAATATACAAACAAGTACAAAGCATACATTTAAAAAACAATCAATTTTTGAAATTTGTGGGTTAATTATATTTACCCCCTGACAATTTATAGAACTACGTTTGGTCCAAAAGTTTTAAAACTTTACATTCTAGCCCCTACACACTCGGAAGTGCGCTCACTACAGCGTTGAGTTAGATCACCACGGCGTGCATTGTTATTGACGTTCAGACGCTTAACGACCGTCGCGGGTGATTGATTTGGTACAGCATCCATCCCAAGGACGATCACCGCGCAGTGTCTTGTTGGGTCTCAGCCCTTATCTAGAACGATTACCCTTGCATGATGCTTTATGTCACAGCAAAGAGCGCTGGTTTCCCCTCCTGCGCTCATCCGAAGGAGGCGATCATCTGCGGGGCGGCGTTGGTTTCGTCACCAGCGCCAGCGTGAACAACGCTTGCTGCGGCGATGGGCTACATCGCCGTGGCGGCCGTACATAGATCTGTAGCTCCGTATTTGTTCATACGGTAACCATATACACTTTAAACGATTTTTGCAATCAATCAAACACATTGATCTCAACAAAAATCCATCATGCATTAAACCAAACTTGCAGTTCATCAACAAATCAGATTAATTGTTTAATATGATTTAAGGCAGATTTTATAAGGCAACATTATATCATCGAATACATGTTACCAACCATCCAAATAAAAATTGTAAAATTCAGTACCCTAGGCTCTGATACCAATGTTAGTAAATGGTCCTATATACGCAGCGGAAACAAAACAAATAATTCAGGGATCGTTTAAATGAGCCAAGATCAAGGGTATAATTTTACAATTCATATTAAATAAAATCTGCAGAAAATAAATCTGAGTTTAAAGAAAACAAACGCACGTTGAAGGCTCCTCCAAATTTGTCAACGAATATTTTGCTACCGATCCAAGTGTAGGATCGAACCTGTGTAGTCCACACGAAGACAATCTCAAAAAGAACCAAAGAGGTATTTGCTAGATCCTCTTTGGCTTCAAGATTAAGAAGAAAGCAAATCAATTGAATTGATTTTAGAGCCTTCAGTGTTTATGCCGTGGGAGTGTATTATCAAAGAGGGGCTGCTGTGTTTTTCAAAGAAAAAATCTATTCAATTTAATTAACACATTTTTCTTTTTATAGTACATCAATTTGCCCTAATCCCATATGGAATAGGCTTGGGCTCCAACCCAACGCCCCATGTTGCCAAACACTCCCAATTTGATATTTTTTTATTTTTTCCATCATTATCTCAATTAAAATCAATTAATATATATTAACATTTAACAATAATGATAATATATTTAAATATGTGCGAACACACATTTAAACGTAATTTCACTTATTTAATTTTTCTAACAAATTAAATAAAGGCTACGACCTTAGCAAATTTAATTGCAATGTGAAATTACCACAATACCCTTTTCGCCTTAAAAGACGAAAACGCCATTCTTTCTTCTTGGATATTAAATTATCTTCTATGTGTGTGACCCATAGGCTCTTCATCATATTGGCAGTGTATAGTATCGCGATTAACACCAATTAATCGTCTCACTAATACACAGACCAAGATTGGCCCCTAGCAAGGCATCATGGCCACTTTCGATAGGATCGATTCAAAGAAAGTAAGCTACGTCAACGATATGGTTACCATGCAATTCGATCTTTTCATCATACGTTATCTTGATGAGACGAAGGCATAGAAATAGTGTCAACCTTCGGTTACTCTCGATATTATTTATTCAGTTTCGGACCAATGGACCGTATTATAACCGGGATAAGAAGCAACAACTCCAATCCCACTGGGCCATAGTTTTAGTGTCATTGCCATATCTTGAATTGCGCCATGAGATAACTTTCTCCCCATACCCGGGAGTGATGAATCCTCTGTCAATCCACCATAGTCTTGATACACTTCCTTTGATGCGCCAATCTCTACCGTATGACTTTGTTTTGAAAAGAAGCTGCGTTAGGCTAGTGTCAAACTACACCAATCCCCCGGGTGCACAAGGCGCTCCTGGTGATCTCAAGTCTAAGGATCACATGCACCACCATTCGTTAGAGGATTTGTTCCATAGACACTAGGGTTACCATCCATATGGAATCCTCTAGTGGGTCAATCCAGTGAACTTGTTGCGGTGTAATCACCTACAGCAAGCACCTATGTGTTGCACCAGGTTGTCACCAAACAAGCTTGACAAATGAGATCGGGACTCACTACCTTTCGACGTGGTCGCTTCAACACTATGATAAGGGCCTTATCTTTGTATTATCTGTGCCCTTACTGGGAATAATACTAGGGCTACTGAGCGTTCTAGAATGGCCACCATATGTGCTCATAGGGTTCTCACTATCAAGATTTGAAACACTTGATACCCTCGTCACGGTTCTACCATTCTAAGGACATATAACAATACATATTGCAATAATAATGATTTACACGATATAGAATAAGATGCCTTTTATTATTGATTAATGAACATTATAACAAAAAGTCAATTCTACAATAATTGATTGGCTCTAGGGCACCTACTCCAACAGGTTTTATCTCCGAGAAGAAATATACATCGGGGAGATAGCCTTTCCTATCTATGCTAGTGGCGTAAACCGACATACCACATTCCTTGTATTAGACTACCCTTCACCCTACAATGTCATCTTGGGTTGACCCTAGATCCATGACATGAGAGCTATCCCCTTAACCTTCCACCAAATGGTCAGATTTCCCACCAGATAGGGAGTAAGGGAGATCAGGGGCGATCCTAAGGCTTCGAGGGATTGCTACAAGAATGTATTCAAAGGGAAGTCTCACGCATTGTAGTAACTATAGACCCACCTAACTCTTCCAGCTGAGTCGGATCAGCCATCCATGGAAGAGTTGGATGAGGTTCAGATTCATCTAGACCACCTTGATTGGAAGACTTAGATTGGATCCCAACTGAGTCCTGAGACAAGAAAGCGACTCATCAACTTTCTTAAGCAAAACCATGGCTGCTTCGCATGGTCCCACATGGATATGACAAGGATCAACCTTGATGTAATTATGCACCACCTCCAGGTTTACCCTGAATGCCATCTGGTCAAATAGAAGAGAATAAAGTTTGCTCCAGAACAAAACCAAGTCATCAATAAAAAGGTAGAAAAACTACTAATGTAGTTGTGGTTCGCAAGAAAAATGGGAAGTGGCGAGTTTGCATAGACTTAACGAACCTGAATAAGGCATACCCCAAAGACTCATTCCTACTTCCTCACATTGACATGCTGGTCGATGCCACAACTGTTCATGAGTTACTCAGCTTCATGGATGCCTTTTCGGGTTACAATTAGATACTCATGCATACGGATGACCAAGAGAAGATTGCTTTCATCACAAAGAAGGGCACATACTATTACAAAGTGATGCCATTCGACCTCAAGAATGTTGGGGCCACCTACCAACGGCCTCGTCAAAAAGATGTTTGTAGAACACTTAGGGGACACTATGGAAGTATACATTGACGACATGCTCTTCAAGTCCCTCATAGTTGAGCAATACTTGGACCATCTCAGTCAGACCTTCACAGTCCTAAGGAAGTATAACATGAAGATAAACCTAGCCAAGTGCTCATTCGGGTTCTCCCCTAGTATGTTTTTGGGATACATGGTGACTCACGGCGGGATAAAGGCCAACCCTGATTAGATCCGAGCGGTCCCTGAACGTTCCCTCACCCACATGCATCAAAGACATCCAACGTCTCTCTAGAAGAGTGGCGACCCTAAGCCGTTTTATCTCTTGGTTAGCCGATAGGTGCCACCACTTCTTCGCGGCCCTTCAAAAGTCTAAGTAGTTTAAATGGACTCTATCCTACGCTAAAAAGGTACTTAACTTCTCCCCTTTTACTTTCCAAGCCACTAACTGGGGAAAAATTGTACACCTTCTTGGTAGTTTTCAGAATCAGCCATTTCAGCTATCTTGATTAGAGAGGACAATGGGAAACAGTTACCGGTCTACTATGTAAGTAAGTCGCTCCTCGACTCTAAGACCCAGTACAGTCAATTAGAAAAGCTGGTAATCGCATTCATCTATATCTAGGAAGCTTCAGCCTTACTTCCAGTGTCACTCTATTGTTGTCTTTACCACCTACCTGTTCAAGAAAATACTACACAAACCTGAGCTTTTGGGATGACTCACCGAGTCGACAGTCAAGCTAAATGAGTTCGATGTCTCCTTCCAGCCACGCACCGCCATTAAATTTCAAGTGTTAGCAGATTATATAGCAGACTTCACTCATAAAACTTCCATTCAGGCAGATAGAAAGCTAATGTGCTTGATAAGCGAGACACCTGTGAAGTGGATTCTCTCGACCAATGGGTCAAGCAACGTAAATGGAAGTGAGTTGGGTATAATATTGGTTACAGCAGATGGAGAAGTCATCCAGAGAGCCATCCAGTATGGCTTCAAGTGTATAAACAACAAGGCCAAGTATGAGGCTTTGACAACTAGTCTCTCACTCGTGAAAGAGATAAGGGTAACAAGGTTGGAAGTCAAGTTTGACTCCTAGCTTGTAGTCAATCAACTGCAAGGCACCTACCAGGCTCAAGACTAGAAGATGACAACATACCCGAATCTTTAGTTAAAGAGCTCCAGTCGGTGTTCAAAGAGTTCACCATCTGCCAAGTACCAAGAACTGAGAACACCCATGTTGATGAACTTGCCAACCTTGGCTTAGCCCTCCAAGGTACTTCCGACTCATCCATCCCACTATTCTCCAATGATCGGCTGACTAGAAGGAGCTCTAATATGAAACAGTGTTAATCCTCGAAGAACCCTTCGAGGATATGGATATTGAGCTAACTAACTCATGGGTGTGATCCCCGTCTTTAGATACTTAGAAAAAGATGAGCTCCGAATTTACAAGAATGAATCACGCCGACTAATGACCAAGGCAGCCATATTTACCATCCACGAGGGTCAACTCCTCAAGAAGTCCTTTTCTGATCCCTACCTTAAGTGCATCACTCTAGAAGAAGCCTAGTTTATACTCGCAGAACTCCATGAGGGTGAGTGCGGGAACCACGCTAAGCGTAGCCTAGGACACCAAGTGGTCACCTCCGGTCTGTTGGCCTACTATGTGCTTAGACTCAACCTCATATGTAAAGAACTGTGACAATTGCTAATGGTTTGCTCATGTCCCGTACCTAACCCTTGAATGACTCAACTTCGTCCTCACCCTTTGGCCATTTATGAAGTAGGGGATGAACATCATTGGCAAACTTCTAACCGCGAACAAGCAGCGAGTGTACATGTTAGAAGTCATCGACTATTTCATAAAGTGGACCAAGGCAGAGGCATTCACCCAAGTCTGAGACTGGGAGGTAAAAAGTTTCATTTGGACGAACGTCATCTGTTGGTTCGGGATTCTGAAAGAGATAGTCAATGACAATGAGTCTCAATTCATCAGTTTTGGCTTTACAAACTTTTGTGAAATGTGAGGAATAAGCTCAACTTCTCGACACCTCATAACCCTCAATTGAACGGCCATGTTAAGTCATCCAATAAGATAATAATGCAAACAATAAAGAAGCACCTTCAGAAAGCGAAGGGCGCATGGGCGGACGAATTACCAAAGTCCTATGATCTTACAGAATCACTGCCTGCTCATCCACAAAATGAGACACCTTTCTCCCTTGCATACGGCTTGGAACCAGTCATCCCAACTGAGGTGTTGGCCCCCTCACCTAGACTCCAGTGGATAAGTGAAGAGTCAAACAACCAAAACCTATGCCACAACTTGGACACAATCAATGAGCTCTGGGAATAAGCCCAAATTAAAAACGCCATCTACGTGGCAGGTTGCTTGGCATTACAACCGCAATGTCTGAGTGAGAACATTTAAAGAAGGCGACTGGGTGCTTTGCAAAATATTCCAGAAACATTTAAAGAAGGCGACTCGGTACTGTGCAAAGTATTCCAAAATACCAAGGAAATCAATGCTGACAAACTTGGTCCTACCTAGGAGGGACCATACAAGATCACAAAGTTAATTGGCAAAGGCGCCTACAAACTCCAGTCTCCCAAAGGCAAAGACATCAGCAATAGCTGGGACGCCATCCACCTCAAGCGCTATCACTTCTAATAGACCGCGTCTTAGCTTCATTTTATCTTTTCAAATAAAAAGGATGAGCAGACCTATCCATCTCCTTTACCGTCAGTCAGCAGCTAGGCCTGGTATCAATAAAAGTACTATTCAACAAAAAAACTATGTTCACTTTCAATCAATTCACATCGACTTGGCACTCAAGGCCCAATGCCCCAAAACTCACCTTCAAGTCAGTCACATCGACTTGGTATAGAAGGTCTAATGCCTTGAAATTCACCTTTAGTCGGTCATATCAACTCGGCCATAAGGCTAAAGCCTTGGACATTCTCAGCTTTAATCGATCATACCGACTCAACCATAGCAGCACTTATGTTTTATTATCCACAATTAATTGCAATGTCATTCGGTCATACCGACATAACCTAAGGGCATCAATATGTGCTGAAATTCCAAGTTAACAATGATTCAACATCAGTTGATCATACCGACACGACCTAGGAAATTAGTAGGTACAATAGTTCTAAGTTAATAATGACTCAATATCGGTCACGTCAACTCAGCCTCATGGCACTTAACTTTTATCAATATACATGTTTACACATTCAGTCGGTCTCGTTGACTCAGCCTCAGGGCACTTATCAATTGATTTAGTCATTCATCTTCAGTCGGTCATGCCGACTTAGCCTTAGGGCATTAACGTTTCTAAGAATCAAACTGTTCATAATTCATACATTGATAAGCAAAATCATCACATGACAACAGACTGAGTCAAAATAAGGAAGTAATCTATAGAATATCCTCAAAAGGCTGAATGTTAAGTACAAATAAAAAAGAGTTCACAAAAACAAAAAATAAAATAAGGGGCAAATGACCCGATATATCATCCCAGACGCCCATTTGGTCATTCCGGAATTTCAAGGGCCCAACTTATTTCTCCTTCTTGGCTTACCCCCCATCAACCTAGCCAAAGCACCTTTCAGGTTCTTAGCAAATTCCTACATTTGATCTTTAGGATCAACCTCGGCTCGGTCCTCCTCCTTCTCCAATCGATCATCTCTCTTGGCTGTCTCGGCCTCAATCTCCTCCCAGAGCTTGATATCTCCATCAGCGTCCTACTGTGCAGTGTTCTCGACATTGTATTCCCTCATCAATTTGGCATGGGCTTTGATCATGGAGTCCCCTGCAATAGACTTGCATCGCTCTCTGAGGGCGACCAACTCCCTTTCCTTCTCGACCAACTCCCACTTCGTCTTAATCAGCTCATTTTTCACCTCAACCAATTCCAACTCGATCTACCATTGCTTGGTAAAGCTCTCCTTTGCACTCTTTAGTGCCTAGGCCTTCTGATTTTTCAGACCGGTGTTAGACTTGGTTAGCTTTTGGATTTTCACATCTTGGGTGACTACAACCTTTTTCAAGTAAAGGGTCTCGCACAAAGCCTACACAAAAGCATACAATTAAGAAATTCAACCTAACAAGAGAATGATTAAGTCAAAATATAATTAAAGCTGCTGAGTCATAGCCCACTTGATCACAATGGTCATCCTTATTTGAGTCAACCGACTCTCATCCGTGGGGAGTAGAAAAAAGTCTACCAATTTCCTTATCTCGGCTGCATCAGAATAGATCGAGGCCATTGTTCAAAAGGTGATTGTCATCTTCTCGCCCTCCTCATTGATCTAGATGTTCTTCGACGACCCAGCTGTGATCGACGTCTGTCCCAATTGGTGTAGTCGACTTGGTTCACTCCACTAAAACCTTCTCCTTCACTGTTGACTCCCTCTTTCTCTTGGCTCGGCATTGTTTGACCACCTCACTCGGACTCAGGATGTCCACATTGATATTCTTCATAAGCTTCTCTATAAGGGCAAACTCTTCAGGTGTTAGAGGGTGAAGAAACGAATGTCTGTATAGGATGTAGTTGTAGTAGCAAATCAGCAACACATGCCACACTTGCTTCAACAAAGTGAAAGGGGTACTTCTCCCGACAACAACTACTTCATTCCGGAGGTGACTCGCCTTGAGGTTCACCTCCTACAACACCACTCTCCAATCTTTCTACTCATTCGGTATGGCGAGAACTACCTAGGTGGTCTCTTCTAGTCCGTAACCATTCTGCCCGCCCTTTTTGAATGAGGGATCTACAAAATAATGGAAGATAAGACTCAGTAATCAAAGTGCAAATGACAAGCAAATATGTCACTCACCCGTGGCTCTCCAAGTGGATGAGATGTCTCCCTATCCCCACTCGCTAAAGATCCTCTCGCCCTTCAAGAAAAAGAACTTCCCTTTCCAGTTCTTATCACTTAACCAGCGACATGTCACTAGGTGGAGTCGGTCATGCTTCAAGGTGACGACATACCTACCCTTGTCCTTGTTATGCTCTTCAGGTAGCAGGAGTAAATGAGCTTGTGCAACCCAAACCTCACTCGATTCATGGTGCCAAGAAGCTCCAATGCCATCAACAACCTCCACCTATTCGGCATGATCTGAGTCGGTGCAATCATGAAGTGATTCAGCACCTCCCAAATCAACCAGGGAATCGACAAACTAAGCCTATTGTAGAAATAGATGTCGTATATACTGATCCATCTTGGCACATCCCAATCGACTCTCTCATAGTGCTTGGCATCCTTATCTCCACCGAGTCAGGTATGTAGTACATAGTTTTTATCCTCCACTCGTCACCTTGCGCGAGCTCCGAGGGGTAATCCAATGGTAAGATACCACCACCCAGTCAGCTAGGCTTACCCCTAAAACTCTCAGTAGTTGAGGGCTTGACCTAGAGACTACTGCTTGGCTCTTCATCACTCTCTTCCCCACTCTCCCTTTGCACATCAGAGTCGTCATCACTCGACTCAGTAGGGGAGTCGGTGATAAGAATGCAAAATGTCATATTTACCCCTCTTAATGTCTAGTCTTTTATACTTATTTGCTGCCAGTCTTTTATACTTATTTGCTGCCTAAATATACTCATTATTATTCTATTTTGATTTAGGATGCAAATGGAGGCGTTAATTGCAAAACGGAACTAATTAAGTGAATTCGGATAGTTTCGACATTGTTTCATAATCTGGGCATAACTCTCTCATCCGAGCTCCGATTGAGATGATTCAAAATGCTGTGGAACGATAAGAAATAGATCTAAAACTTTCATGTTTTAAGTTTGGAGATATACTCACTGCATCAAGATTGTAATCAAGCTTGAAGTTGACACACCTGCACTACCGAGGTTTTGGAACATTTTGCCTTGTCATGCAAATCAATTGGTCAGTTTATTATTGGAAGATTTGAAGACATGTGGCACGCAAGTTACAGCTTAGAATCACCACTTTCCTATTTTATTTTAGGACTTTATCTTATTTTCAATTAATTAGAATCAAATTAGGATTAATGTTATTTTAGGATATTAGAATATTTCTTTTAGGAGATTTAGTGGAATTCAAATACTTGAACTGGATATTTTTAAGGAGATCAGATTAGGTTTGGGGGGACACACCTCTCTCTGGTCTTCTCTATAACTTTTCCTTTGGAAATTTCATGATGGCCATGAGAGGCTAATTTTTATAACTTGGTCGAAGGAAACGAAGGCCTCGAAATCAATAACTGTGAGATCTAATGGGCTTTTATTTCAAGTTGTTCAATTTTATGCTTTGAGTATTGGATGTTCTTCTATGCTTATTTTCATGATTGTTTCATTTAATTGCTAGGAGGCCTACTTGGTTATTATTTGTTACAATCTACTGCTAAGTTAGATATCAAATCCGTAATTATTTGATCCCTCTAACTTGTGAAGCAATTAGGTTTATTAATTTGCTGCGTCAGGAATTAGTAATCTTAAGAGGAACACTCGACTAAATTAAATACAACCGCTTGAGTTTGTGTTGTTTAGCTTCATCGATCTCTCTAATTCTTAAGGCTGCCATTAGATTAAATCTTTAGCGCTTGTCTAGGGTTGTTTAATGGTAAGATTAATTAAGATCGCTTGTTTCCTAATTAATTACAATTAAGGAGAGATAGGAAAATAGTTCCAACGATGAATATTCAAAGTAAGAATTGATCTACTTTTGCATCAATGGTCAGTTGTAAGATTCCGATGGTGGATGTTGATGGAGACCAAGTTTCGTTATATTAATTGATTTCGAATTGAATTGTTTTTGTTTTTGTTTTTGGCTAAGATTGTTTTCTGTTTTACTCAAAACCCCCCAACCTTATTCACATCATCGAAAATTCGGCTAGACACTCTTCGTGGATCGAATTCTTGCTTACCCTATTTACAAGCCTCGGGGTAGTTAGGTTAGGAAGGTTTTTAATCTTGGTTGCCTATGACAGCACACCAGTCGGCTCGGCCACAGCTACACTTAACCCTTTAGGAATTCCCACTGGTACATCACCTTCTTCTGGCATTACCACCACAGTGTGAGCACTCTCATACTCACCTCCCATTTTCATCTCCATTTGACTCTCCTCACTCGAGTTGGTATGCGAAATCGAAGTAGTCTTCACCACTTCAATTTCCTCACTTCACTCAACTTAGTCTAGTTGACCGATCGAATGACCAAATCAACCTTAACCTCAATCGGCCCCAAAACTACACTAATCCTAGAAGTTATCACTCTACTCGGTTTAGCACACTGGGACAAGCTAAATGGAGACACTGGGTAACTTAGTCCTTTCTTCTTTCTTCCAGAAAACCCAAATACTCCTAAAATTCCTAGATTCGTTTCAATCTTCTTTTCGTTTTGAAAGAGAACTCTCTAAAAACCCCTCAAAATCCCCATAGTTCAACCAAAATCACCCCAATAACCTAGTCCTTACCTCAAAATCAAACCAAATCCAGAAAAATTCACTCAAACTTCTAGAATCTTCAAACAAAACCAAAGAAACCCAAAAAACACCAAATCGCTTGAGAAACTTAGTTTTAACTCTCTAGAATTGCTCTAAAGACGCAAAGAACACAAAGACAAGGAAAAGAAGCAGAGTTTGTAAAAGAAACAAAGTTTTTATCGTGATTTATTGAGAAAACCAGCAAAAACAACACCACTACAACGGAGGAAAACTTTAAGAGAGAGAGAGAAAAAGAAAATGAAGATAAGGGGAAGATGAACAATCACCTAAAAGGTGAAAGCATTTTATACTCACCCAGCGTATCAGAGCTGACATGCGTGTAATACTTTCTTTCTAGCTAGTATACTCATAAAATAATCAGTAAAACTCATTAAAAATATATATAAGAAAATACACATATAAACGAGTAATAAAGTATGGGCCCATATTTAATTTTTCTTTATATACAAATATTTACAAAATATACTCAAAATAGCAACTTGACAGTGTAGCCCAACCCTTCCACTGCGTGACGCTCCGAGTGACCGCAACTCACCTATTACTCCGCAAAAACATTAAAAACAACGGAGTGAGCACTAATTGCTCAGTAAGTAAACCCGCTATGCTACCCTTCTCTCTCCGTTGCTTAAGTTCTGAATTTTCTTTCCTTACATCTCATTTCCCGATTATTCTCCATTCTTTCTCATTCTTTCTCTGTTTTGCTCTTTTTTTTTCCTTTTAATTTTCTAATTTTTCACAACTCATGATAATGAGCATAGTATTGTGCATATTCATGATGCAAATGCACAAATGCATAAATTATGCATTTTCTTTTCTATTTTTCTTATTATGTTTTCTATTTCTGTTTCTTTATTTATTTCTTTCTTTTCTAGTCTTTCTTTCCATTCTTTCTTTCTTTTCTATTTTTTTTTTTCTATTCTATCTTTCTTTCTTTCTGTTCTTTTCTATTCTTTCTTTTCTTTCTTTCTATTCTTTTATATTCTTTCTTTTCTTGCCGATCGGACTCGGTTGAGGCATGGATTTGGAGCCTTGGCCGTGTGAGTGAATTCTCTAATTGGCACACCTCATCCACGCGCACTTCTAACGGATCGTATAATTCTTTCTAAATTCAGAGGCCCGCCACTAAAGGCAGCATGCATGTGGGGCTATGTCACTCACGGGCTCCCCATCGCAACAACCTTCTCTTCTTTTTATCTTTTTACACTTCTTTAAATAAAAATTCAGATTTGAATTTCTTTAATATTCTCATTTCTTTCTATTTTCTCTTTAACATATTTTAGTGCTTTTTCATGCTCTTATGAATATGTATGCATGTAGATGGTTTCATGCTTATAATTCTTTCTAAATTCACATGTTTAAATGCAATTATGCATTATGGAATGCAAACATGTCATTCTCTACCATCTACAAACTTATCCCAAAGTAACACATAATCATACTCATACATGCACTTCTCTTTGACATTTCATCAAATAATTCATGTGCACAAATCAATACTAATTTGGCTACACTTCTATCTCTCTTCTAGGCAACCAAAAATTTGAAATAAAATCCTCCATAATTAATGCCAAATCTGCCCAAAATACACACTTCAAAATTTTCACTTCAATTCTTTCAAATTTCATCTAAACATTCATCAAGTATCAAATATACCAACCTAACTTCTCATGGATAAGTTCTAATCATCATTCAACACCAAATCCATCAACAATTCTACACATAATACATATATATGCATAAAGAGAATTCTCTACACTACATAACTTAAATCATACTTAGGGTAGGATTTACTTACCGTTGATATGAGCAATTCAACCCTTTAAGAATCTTCTTTGATCAAACTCTCTTCCTCTTAAATCCTATGAGCACAAACCATCAAAATTCAATACTTTAAAATTAAAAATCACTTCTTAGTACAAGGATCTTACCTAAAGATGCTTGGGATTGAAAATCCACTCAAAAATACCCAAAATCTATGAATTTCTTTTGAAAAAGAAGTGAAGAAATTGAGAGGATTTGGCGGAGAAGGTGGCGTGAAAATGGGTTGAAGAGTGGCTAGGGTTTCAATCTTCAATCCTTGATATAACATAGAATTATATATAGTTTCCCATTTTGCCTTTGCACTTTCTTTAAAATTCTATCTATGTCCCTTAGTCAATTACCATAATGCCCTTAGTTTTATTGCATTCTCCATGAAATTCTATCTCTTTTCACTCCCCACAATTTCAACTAATTTTGAGTGAAAAGACCATTTTACCCTTAATGCAAGTTTAATGCATTTTCTTCACATTTTCTCAAAATAACTTTAGCAAAAATCAACTAAAGGTATAAGAGCATAAATTAAATTACGTACCTCCATGTGGGCATTACAATGGCAACAGCCAGTTGGACTTGGCTTTTCGAATTCCTGCTCAAAAGGAAGGCGAAATCCCAACCATACACATGTTGTGCGATAGCCTCACCTCAGGAGTTGCATTCCATTTCCTGCTCAAAGTCTGCAAAATCCTATATTACATACGTCTCATTCTCCCGGCACCACCAAATTGTACTTAAACAAAATTCACCTCGCCTAGACAAGCCAACTCGAACTCCAGTTCTTGAAACTTTGAGATTTTCCAAAGTCCAGTTGCTGATAACACTCGCACTCAGCTCAATCAGCTGAGTGGGGACATCTACAAAGGATGCACCTTGCATCCTACCATTTGGCTTGGTCAACCGAGTGAGAAAATCTATATAGGATGCACCTTGCATCTTACCATTTGGCTCGGTAAACCAAATAGGGACATTAACAAAGGATGCACCTTGCAGCTTCTCACTCGGTTCAGTTGGCCGAGTGGGTGCACCTACGCCATGGGTACTTTACATCATTCTTTAGAGCAGATCACCTTCACTTGGCCAAAGGCATGCTCGCTCAGCCCGAGACACCATCATCCGGCCTGGTTAACCTCCAAACGGATAGATTACTCCCCAAGCTAAATACTCATTAACTTAGAGAGTAGGGGGCTAATTGTATGGGCCAAAAATTGTCTTAGGCCTTGTCAAGCAATTCATACTATGAAGGCCCATTGTCGTGGCCCAATTCTGTTTGGGCCCACGTTTAAGTTCATGTCATGGGCCAAATCCATGTCCTAAGCCCAGCTCTTTTCCATACTGGGTGTCACTATTAGCCCACCTAGGGCTAGGCTCATTGGTTTAGGGCAACCTCCAGAGGTTTAGAATTCCACTAACACCATAATATGCATACTGCCTATTTGGGTTTATCCTAATTCACTCAAGATCTTGTATCCTATGTGAATTAGGACTCTCACTTCTACTATGGCAAGTGAATCAGGGTCTTCCCTATTTACTAGAATTCTGCCAATATGAACTCATAGTCCTATTAGGAATAAAAGATCCTATGACTATTATATAAAGAGGGATCTTACCTCTTATTAGGCATTCGATTCCAATACCACCTACTTGCTCCCAAGTGTCAGACATACAAAGTTTAATCCTTCGCAAGTGCACGAGTCACAATCACAACATAGTGCACGAGTAAGGGTTGATCCCACAAAGACTGGAGATGCTCTTGCGATCCTAGTAACTATGCCTTGTGAAAACAACAAGAATTGAAATAAAGAAAACATAAAAATGACATTAAATTAAATCTAAACAAACTATCTACAAAGAATCCTAGGGCCCCAACTTTATCATAATTATCAAGCCAGGTGTTCATCATCAAACTACTATTCTCTCCACTCCATTCTAGGGTTCGTACATCATCGGGTTCAACCTAGTACTTTCATCATTCAAACTAGCTAGTGGCGTATAGCCTAGTCTAAACAACGAAGGAACCAATTCGCATAGACACAAATCATCCATTCACAGAGCTAATCAAGATAGGCACGACATCTCTCATTTATAAGGTATTACCATAGCTATTTGAAATAACCTAGTGTTTCCATCAACTAAACTAGTTGGTAGTGTGTAGCCTTGTCTAGTAACGAAAACCCATTAAGTACAAGACGATCTTAAAGACAATAACCAATCTATACCCGGGTAGGGCTACAAATCAATCATTCCATACCCAATCTTATCTCATACAATCAATTAACTAACATCAAGGTTGATCAGGCCCTAATATCAGCTAAAGATTGAATTAAATGCAATGAATGAATCTAGAACATTATAGAATAGATCAAACAAATAGAATAACAATAAAGCACAAGCATTTAATTAGAGTACATCAAATCCTTAGAAAACAAACTACAACATAAAGGAAAAGAAACAACAACACCTGAAACCATAATCATGAAGAACAAACGAGGAGGAGAGGAAGAGAACCTCCTCTCCTCTTCAATCTCCACCTTTCCAAGAAGCCCCAAATGAATTCTCTCCAAAATGTGTATCTGAAACCTAAAAACTCTCTAAAAAGCGACTAAAGTTGACTTTATATAGTTTTTAGACAAAATGGCAAACTTGTAAATACTGGTCGCTGAAATTAGGGTTGAAAATGAGTCATTTTTACATTCTGCACGATTTGCGCTGTGACGCAGTTTATTTGTGCCGCGACCCATTTTAATTGTGCCCCGACTCGTTTGAATTGCGCCCAAGCATGTTTACATTGTAGCTCAGTTTAATTACACCTCGATGCAATTCATCAACATTGTGCTCTGGCTTAGAAAATCTTGCTGTGGCGCAAAGTCAAAATTTCACTATTTTCTTCTCGCCTTGATATATGTGCACTTGAACGGGTCTAGGACATCTGAACACCCACACAAGCATGAATAATCCATTCATTTGCACTTGAATACTTGAAAACACACACAACACATGTGATTTTGGAAGATAACAAAACATTCAAGAAATCACATCATAAATCATATATTAAACCTTAAATTCCTTACAGTTTCACCCCCAAATCACTAAATAAATCCGCATTTCCAACACTCAACACCAAGCTCTTGGTCCCAAGAGTTATACACCTACGTCATAGTTCTAGTCTTTGACTAAACTTCTGGTAACCCTTCCCTCCTTTAGTCTTCACTACCTTATTTAGCCTTCCTGACTTGAGTGTCAGAGTTGGTCTACGGCAAACACCACACCGGTGTTTATGTAAGCTTCATGCTTGTTTGTTTTGTGTGTAGGTTTAGCAAATTGTCAATGGCCTCAACCTCACAGGATCAGAACTTCTTTCCATAATTGTAGATTTTAGCATCTACAATATATAAAATCTTAACAAAGACCAAGACTGCTAAGAGATGGGCTATGACACATCATGCATTGAAAAACATTTTATTTCTGATAATTCTTTTTTTCTTTTTGTAAGTTTGATCGATAATTGGTTGAGTGTGAAGAATGTGGTGAAAAAGTGCCACCACCCTCTAAGTGGATTTATATGTGTTCATGTTTGTCTTTGAAATGACATGGTTTAAATTATTATTCAGTGAATCTTCCAAGTGATCTTGAAATCCTATTCCATATTAACCATAGAAATAGCATAATAGACTCAATTACCCTCATATCTCATCCCTTGATATAACTCATCTTCTCTCTATTCCATTCAATTTTCAAACAAACAATCGAACCAACAAAGTGGAGTGATTTTGATTCCACACCTGAAAATTTAGTGTTCAATCATTCAATTTATTTTATTTTATTATAGATAATGTATAAAAATTCAATTTCATAGTTTAGGTGTCTTAGATTTGCATGGATTTTTTTTTTCTTATTATACGTTATAATATTCAATAAATATCATTTTTTGTAGTAGAAATGCTTATTATAAGTATATTTGGATGATGATTTGGTTTAGATCTCGTATATTTGTGCTGAAAAAAAATTTCAATTCCTATGAAAAATTTTCTTTATACTAATAAAATATTTCAACTAGTAGGAATTTAAAATTTCTGGAAATGGTTTCCCACCTTGTAAATTGAAATAAAATCTTTTAAGTTAAACTAATGAGTTAAAACTAATTTCAAAATCCAACCATTTAATTTTCATCAATTTAAGGATCGGGATAAATGCTGAAATGACATTAAAAATTAAAAATAATTTTAAAAGGTGTTGTGGTACGCAAAAAAATCAAAATTAAAAATAATAATAATGCAACAACCCTTTCACAACTAGTCACGATATCATAAAACATATGAACAAAACAATCTCAGTTTATCTTGCTCATATTAACTTGAACAAAAGTTATATATATTTGGTAATAAAGCCATTTTAATATTTCAAAAACTGATTATATTAGATTCCCAATGTATAGTTATTGATATGCGATAAGAATAACATGTCTTTGATATGTACTATAGTCTATCAATAATATGCAAAGCAAGACCAGAAATTTCTGTCAGTGGTGCCAACATTAAACTCTATATATATATATAACCATGGAGAAAAATACTTGTTATAATATTTAAGATAGAGTCTTAAATGCAATTAAAGTTTGTTTAATATAAAATTTAAATACAATTTTTCATTATTGAAAGCAAGATATTGAATAGATCTTATGAAAATGCATTTGGTAGAAATGAGTCATTTTCAAATACATTCCAAAAAACTAGTTTAAAAACGATTAAAAGTCGTTCTCACAGTTTTACGTAGTTATTAATCTAAAAACGGTTTTTAAATATTATGTCAAACCCATTTTCAAATATTAAAAATATTAAGATTATAACTTAAAATTTGAATGATATTTTAGTTTTTAAAAATTATTTTTGAATCACAAATCAAATAATATATATATATATATATATATATATATATATATATATAGTTATTTGTATGAAATTAAGTCATATAAAAAAATTATTTAATATGATTTCAAGTAAAAAAAAAAAAGAGAGAAGAGAGAAAAAAGAAAAGAAAAGTGGATCATATTGATGATGAAGGCTTTAAAATAAGCAAATTTATTTAAAACACATTGCTGAACAACGTTCACAAGACAATTTACAATTTTGAAAACTCTCAATAATTTTAACATTAAACAATGAATATGAGACATCTAAAGATAATAATTGATATCGAAATTTATCACATGTTATTTTTAATTTTTTATCAAAAAGAATCTGAACCATTAAAAGCCCTTTACGAATATATTATATACTTAGATATATGTTGATAAGAATCTGTATCTCATATAAATAATAATAATAATGTTATAATTTTAACATTAAATAATGAATATGAAAAATATAAAGATAGTAATTGATGTCGAAATTCATCACATGTTATTTTTATAAAAAATATAATATTAAGTGTTACTCGGCATAAAAATATACAAATGTTGTCAAGGAATTAATATAGTTGGTTTTTTTAATTAGGAGCATAAAGGTGAATTTACAATTTTAAAATCTCTCAGTAATTTTAACTTTAAATAATGAATATGAAACATGTGAAGATAATACTTGATGTCGTAATTCATCACGTTATTTTTATCAAAAAGAATCTGGACCACTAGAAACCCTTTACGAATGAAAACAAATTAACAAATTCATACTGGGTTAAGATGTGAGTACAAGCAGTATGAATTTGACAAATCATGGGTCATATGTATTCATGTGGACTTGCATGGGCGATGTGTCTTCAAGTGAAAATGCATGCATGGGCCATGCGTCCATTTGACAAGTAAGGTGGCAAATGGTTGGAAAGCTACATATTTTTTAACACTTCCCCTTAGATTTCCACCATTTACAGATAATTGTTTTTAACCTTAGAAAAAACTCAGTGGGACAAAAATCTAAGTAAAGAAATACAACTCTATAATGAAACTGTAAAGTGGTGTTGGATGTGCTTCATACAACCTTATTAAAACCCTTGTCAGGAAAGACACAATAAGACAAAACCTGATCAAGGGAAAAAGAATACAATGTACATATGTCCAGTACAATAGTCCTTTTCCAAAAAAAACCCTTTAATTGATGCTCCCTCGATCGATGCTCCCCCTTATAATGGCAAAATTAACTTAGTTACTTATTAAGATGCTACATACCGATGTCATACACTAACTTTTTAAATTTTGATGTCGGTAAGGTCTTAGTGAATAAATTTGCAAGATTATCAATGGAGCATGTATTTTTTTTATATTAATCTCTCGATTTTACTAGAGTTTGTGAGTATAAAAGAACTTCGGTGAAATATGCTTAGTTTTATTTCCTTTGATATATCATCTTTTGACGTGAGCAATACATGTTGCATTGTCTTCATTTACAATTGTAGAAGTATCTGAGGTACATGATAACTTGCATGTATTCTCAATATGATGGATGGTAAATCTTAACCATATGCATTCTTGGCTGGCTTCATGAAGCACATAATCTAGGAATGATTGGAAGAAGTGGCTGTTTTTTATGAAACGACGATAAGAACGATAAAACGATGACGAAAATGCAAAGGGATGCTGAGGAAGGAACAACTAGTAGCTAGGAAACAGAAACAAGGCAAGAGAAGACCAATCGGTGCCAAAAATTGGAAGAAAAATGGTTGGAAAATGAAAGGATGCGCAATCGGCAGTGGAACGGCGAGGAGATGACGGAGATGAAGGAGATAAAGAAGATCAATGCTTGAGGAGGTGGATTGTCGTTGAAGGTCACCGAAAAATGAAGGTGAAGAGTCTAGGGTTTGGGTGTGCGGCAGCTACCCTTTTTGTGACCTCTAAGTTTCCTTTTATAGTAAATCTGGAAAATATTTTTCAGTCCTTGCACAAAACAAAAGTAACAAAATCAACCCCAAATGTAAATATCAATTTGACCCCTAAACAACGCAAAAGAGACAAAATAAACCTTGATCAATAAATCACACCCTAATATCAGCTTATTAATCTCAAATTTCAATCCAAACATGCAAAATTGAAAGAAAAATTCAAAAAGTGATTTCCATGAACAATTTCACAATTTCCTTTATTGCCTCAATAGAATTTCTTTTTCAAATACAAATGGGGTATTTTAATCACCTTAACAGAATCCTTTCATGACTCTAATAGAAAGCCACATATATATTTCATAATAGGTGCATCAGTTTACTATTAGTTTTTACAGTAGAAACAAACAACACAGAATATTTATGACCTGACTAAATCAATTTGTATTACAACTTGTTCATGATTGTGCCCATCGTAATACTTAAATTAAAAAAAAAAAAAAAAGTTTATAAAAATTATTTTTAATATAGTTTACTTTTTAAAAAGATCATGTTATGGTAATTTAAAATTTTAACTTAATTTGAAACACAAATTAATCATAAATATATTGAAATCTAACGGATATAGAAAGGAAGTTGGAGGTAGTTATTATCATAACTGATGTAATATAATGTAATATTCGAAGAGTGGAAAACATAATATAAAATCTTCGTATTAATTTGTAGAAAAGAGTTTTTAGTTTTTACAATATAAAACAAGCGGAACATTTAAAAGAAATGGTGGCATATAAGACAAAACAAGTTGGGAAATGGATTCATGAGAAAAGATGCGTATTGTTCCATTCAAGTATAAATATAACATGGGAGAGGAGATGGAGATGAAGGAAAAGGTGGAAAAGGAGCTATGGGTAGTACTGAAACAACAACAAAAAATAAGATCCTTATATTTGGAGGAATTGGATACATAGGCAAGTATATGATGAAGGCAAGCATTTCTTTAGGCCATCAAACATATGTTTATGCTCGTCCAATCTCAGAGAAAACCAGTCTCTCCAAGCTACAACTACACAAGGAGTTTTAGTCCCTCAGCTTCACCATTGTCCAAGTAATTAATTAATACTCCCTCTCTCTCACTCTTTTTATTCCATATATTTACATGAAATTCATTTTCAAGTAAATTAAAATGGAGAAATGAAAATGCAGTAAGAGCTAGATGAACATAAGAAACTTGTATGTGTAATTAGAGAAGTGGACTTGGTGATATCTGTACTAGCTTATGTAGACGCAAAATCTATGGTTATGGAAAGAAGGACGAATCCTATGAGATTGGGGCCACTGACAATCTGCTACACCTGCACACACATAGGAACCAATGTGAAGCGAACGGAAAACACTGGGGTGGTGATTGTCATAGGCACTTCGACGCTCAAGTCAGCAAGGAAAATAAAGGCTTTTTAGTTAGGGTAAGGGAAAGAAAAAGGTTACCAGTAGCTTAGTCAAGAACTAAGACCATGGAGATAAAGTATAGCTCTCAAGAATGAGAACTAAGGGGTTAAAAGGTGTAATGTTGAATTCCTAAACAGTGAGGTGACCCCTGTTTATATAGTAGTCATGGGATCTTTGCATCCTAGTAGGATTTTGAATCCATATAGGAAGAGGTCTAGTGAATAGAAAAATCACTTGCCTTATTAGCAGCAGGAGTCCTAATTCATCCAAGATACAGAATCTTGGGCGGATTAGGATGGAACCGAATAGGAAGAATCCTACTTACCTTGTTTTGGAGGCTTGGCCTTGAGTGAGCTATTGATGATGCCCATTCTGGAAAAAGGCTGGATTTGGGCCACAGGCTTTAGCCCAAGCCATGGAATCTATCGTTGGCCCAACTAGAGTTGGATTGTATCCTTGGGTTGTTGTAATAAAAAATGCATGTCTAGGCCTACTAGGGGCCCAAATGACCTGTGACCCCCACAGTTAGTCCTCGACTCTCTAAGCTAAAAAGTATTTAGCTTGGAGAGTAGCTAGTCAGGTAAGAGGTTAACCGGGCTGAGTGGTGGTCTACTAGGATGAGCGAATACTTTCTTGACTAAGTGGAGATGTCACGTTTTGATGAGGTAAGTGAAATGCTCTAGCTGGTTGTACTCTTGTACCTTTGTGTAGTTTACTCCATTCAGTTGACCGAGCCAAGTGATAGAATGCGAGGCGTGATCCTTGGCAGTACTCGGTCGACTGGTACGACCGAGCGTTTGTATAGACTGGACATAAGATACTTGTTGCCTTTTGTGCTAAGATAGGGTCAGCTCATCTTGCCAAGCTGAGTCTTGCTTGAGTGGTTTAGTGGCGCTTTGGTAATGGGACATGTGTAATATAGGGTTCCGTAGAGTTTGAGCGGGAGAAGGCAGATTACGGATCTCGAAGTGATTCTATCGCATGATACGTGTACAATAGAGATTAACTTCTATTTTTTGAGCAAGAATGCAAAAGGTCGCGCCCAATCACCAAGTGACGTGTGGCCTTTCTAACAGGATGGACATGCAGACGAGGGATAAATCCTTCAGATGGCTCTTCGTTTTCATTTCATCTTAGCGTTTGAATTTCTTCGTCTCATTTGAAAAACTCTCTACTGTAGTGGCTATCCAGGCGAACTTTACTTTTGTTCACGGTAAAATCTCCATTCCTCTACGAATCTCAATTTCTTTTTCCTGTTTTCTATTTTTTTGGAGCACTTTTAGTGTGTTTAGGCTAGGTTTTTGGAGGACTTTCAAAGAGTTTTGGAGTTTTTGTATTTTTTCTGGTTTCTCTGTTATTCTTCTCAAGAAACAAAGTTTGAGTATCCTTCTGAGCGTGAAAAGTAGGTAGTGTGCTTTTTAGAAATTTTTTGGGTCTACTATTGGCGAATCTGGTACTTTTTGGTGAAATAGGGGTTTTTGGTGTTCTCTGAGATTTTTGGGTTTTTCGGCTACATCAGGTGAGAGAAGACGAAGTCAACATACTTAGGGTGGCCACTCGGCTCATCTCGATATCATTGTTCGAGATGAGCAAAGCATCAGGTTTGGTGTGAAAAAGTTAACTCAAGTTGAACTACCCTTAGCCATCTGGTCACTCTGTAAGCCCAAGTCGTACATAAAGGATTGTTGAAGTGTAGCACAATATCACATTCCCGGTCGAGTCAGGAAAGTCACATGGAGACGGATGTGGGGGCAAGTACGAGCATGCTCCTACTATGGTCGTAATGCCAGATGAAGGTAATATACCAGTAGAAATTCCCAAAGGGTTGAATGTAGCCATCTCCAAGCCGGGTGGTGCTACTGAGTCGAGTGGTAACATTTTGGAGAGGCAAGGGATGAGTGAGGAAGAAATAGAGGATGAATTAGGAAGCTCTGAGAGCAATGCTTCAACTAGTGGCGGCTTGGTGAAGGAGTTTAGCCGTTTGGGTAACGGAATCTTGGGCGCAAACTTTCTGCCTTTACTTCAAGAGAATGATAAATGGCAGATTTAGATGCAGTACTTTGTTCCCAATTCAGTGGAGATCAGAATCCCGAAAAGCTATGAATGGGTCGACTGGGAGGCAAAAGGATGGGTGAGCATTTACGAGATATGGTTCCATGATGGTTTGTGCTTCCTCATACCTTGGCTCATCTAGGAGGTGTTAAACCATTTCATGATTGCACCAACGTAGAAAATGCTGAATGGTGGAAATTGTTATTGTGTTTGGAGGTGTTGTGTGCTCAGAACCGAGTCATGGTCAGTCTACATGAGTTTCGATACTCCTACTATCTAAAGGAGCATGACCGAGAGAAATGTAGATACACCATCACCCTTAGGCATGATCGACTCCACTTGGTGACAAACCTGAGGTCGAGTGACAAGAACTAGAAGGAGTGGTTCTTCTTCATGAAGGGCGAGGCTATATTCGGCGAGAGAGGCCAGGGCAAGATACCGTACATATGGAGAGCCAAGGGTGAGAGATGATTCTTGTTTATAGTACTTGTGATTACTGAGTCTTATTCTCCTTTTTTTTTTTTTTTTTTTGTAGATCTCTACTTCAACCAAGCCAGACAAAGTAGAGATAATCTCGACATGACGACGAGAGAAGTCATTACCATTCCGAAGGAACAGAGAGACTGGAGAGTGATCTTAAAAGAGTCCAACTTAAGGATGAGTCACATGTGGGCCAGAGTGGAAGTCGTTCAAAGAGGTACATTCTTCCCCCCATCGAAGTAATTGTGGCACGTGCTACTGATTCGATACAGCAAGCAGCTACTATACAAGCATTCATTTCTTCATCCACTAACACTTAGGGAGTTTGCCATTATAGAAAGGCTGATGAGGAATCTGAAGGTCGATATACCAAATGTGAGTGGTGTGGCTCCGTAGCGCAGGGCCAAAAGAAAGAGGGAGTCGACCCCGAGGAGAGATCAAGTTTAGTAGACCGAGTTGACTCCTATTGTCGATCGGTCGTTGGTTGGAGCCAAGTCGTCTAAAGAAGTTCCTTTTGATAAGGATGAGAAGGCAACTATCACTCTTCCCAACATGGCCTAGATCTACTCTAATGCAACTAGGATGGGTAACCTGTTAGAGTATGTGCCCTAGAGCCAATCAATCATCGTAAAATTGACTCTTTGTAATAGTGTTTATTAATCAATAAAAGGTAATTTTCTTCTACATCATGTAAATCATAATTGCGTGTATTGATATATGTCCTTAGGATGGCAGAACCATGATGAGGGTATCAAGTGTTTCAAATTTTGATAGTGAGAACCCTATGATCATATATGGTGGCCATTCTAAAAATGTTCGTAGCCCCGATATTATTCTAACCAAGGACACAGATAATATGGTAAAATTATTATAGTGTTGAACGACCCTGTCGAAAGACAGTGATTGATCTCACTTGTCAAGGTTGTTTGCCGACAACCTGGTATGACACATGGGTGTTTGCTATAGGCAAGTTCACTGGACAAACCCACCAAAGGATTCCATATAGATGGTAACCCTAGTGTCTATGGAATAAATCCTCTAATGAATGGTGGTCCATGTGATCCTTAGACTTGAGATCATTGGAGTGCCTTGTGCACCGATTGGTATAGTTTGACACTAGCCTAACGTAGTTCTATTTAGAGCTATCAATACGGTAGTGATTGGCTGCATTGAAAAGTGTATCAAGACTATGTGGATAGACAAATTATTCATCACTCCCGGCTACGGGAGAAGTTATCTCACGGTGAAATTCAGTGAATGGCAATGACACTAAAGCTGTGGCCACAGTGGGATTGAATTGTTGCTCAGTCCAATTTATTGTTCCGGTCATTGGTCCAGTAACTGAATACAAATATATTGAGGATAACTGAGGTTGACACCATTTCTGTATCTCAACCTCGATGAGATAATAGATGATAATTTAAGATTTGTTTTTGTGAAAGGGGTATTTTCATCTTTTAGGACGAAAGGGTATTTTGGTAATCTCATAGTGCAATTAAATTTGTTGAGGTTGTTGCCTGTATTTAATTTTAATATTAAAATTAAATTTAGTGCGATTATATTCAAATATATGTGCGCATATATTTAAATGGATTATTATTATTAATTAAATGTTAATATATTATTATATATATTAATTGATTTTAATAATAATAATAATTAATTAAAATTTAAAATACCATTAATGGGGTGTTTGGTTGCAAAGGTGGATTAGGGTTGGAGCCCACGGCTATTCCTTATTGGAATAGGGTTTTTAATTGTTGCACTATATAAGTGCAACTTAAAATTAAAAACATATAACATTCATTCAATGAAATAAAACCCTAGCCACCCTCTTCTCTCCCTCTCACATTTTAGACTTGGTGGAGAGAAAATCTTTTTCTCTTCTTGGAATCTTGAAGCCATCAAGTGGATCTATCAAATCCCTTGATGGTTGTACATATTATCTTCATGTGGACGACGAGAGTGCGATTCTACTTTGAATCGGGAGCGAGATCAAATCAGAGATATTGAAGGAGCCTCCAAACTTTGGTAATGTATTCCGAATCCTTGTATGGATTATTTGTTTTGTTTTATATAGATTTTTGTTTACACAGTTTTCAATTATAATATGCAAAGACGTAATAATCTTTCCCCGGATTTTGGGTTTTAGTGTGATGAACAAATTCGGTTTTTGAATATTGTGTTTTTATTGTTGTTGATCCACTGCGCAAATTTGTTCACTCACTTACATAACCTAGCTAAATCATTTTTGCTGTCGGTTGATAAGACACGAATGAATCAGATGGGGGCGACAACCGCATTCGAGTGGGTATGACTCGGAAACTTTAGGTACTACTTGATTTCTAACTTCTTTGCTACGTTATGGAGTTGACTTGCATGTTTTCTTGTAGGCTTTGAGCAGGAACTTGTACTTGAAGAAGGTTACGGTCGCCCACGACCCGTGAATCCAAGAGTTGACTAAGTCCAACATCGGTATGAAAAACTGAGAGGCTCAGGCATTGAAGAACGCAAAGGAGAGACTTGACAAGTAGCGACAGGACAAGTTGAAGTTAGAGTTGGCTGGATTGAAAAGGGCATTAGCTAAAGCTGAGAAGGCGCTTTCCAATGCGAAGAGAGAACTAGCTAAGAAAGAGGAAGAGTCGGTCGCACTTAGGGAACGTTGCAAATCCATTGTGTAGGATGCCATGATTAAGGCCCGTGCCGAGCTGATGAAGGAATATAAGGTTGTGAAGCCTGTGCATTGGGACCCTGATGGCGACTCCGAGCTCTGGGAAGAAATAAAGGCTAAAGCAGCCAGTGTCGATGGCGGGAAAGTTGAGGTTGATCCCAAAGATCAGATAGAGTTTGTTAAAGACCAAGAGGAGGCTTTGGCAGGTTCGACCAAGTCTACTAAGGATGCGGCCGCTACTGTTGGATCGGTTGGTAAGGAGAAGGAAGTCGGGCCGACTGGAGATTAGTCGACTCCAGAAGATCAATCGAGTCCTATTGACCCTTAGCTTTTATGTTTTTTCAATTCTCTCTTAGACCTGTTAGGCATGTGATGCCTTGTTCACGTTTGTACCTACAACTCTTTCCCGATTAAGGCTTCAAACTCTTAATAGATTGCTCCTCATTATCAAGTGTTTTGTTTCTTTATGTTGTTATGCGATTTGCATACTTTGAATGTTTTGATTTTTCAAGAATTCGTACGCTTAGGTTGAGTTTCCGAATCCCTTGTTCGTATGTACCAAAGGATTGGGTTAGCTTGGCCGACTGTCATCGTAAATCAGAGATATAAATAGATGTTTTGAGGTTTGATCGTCATGGCCGTCTGTTGATGTGAACCATTGCAACTCAGTAGATGTAAATTCAGGTGTTACGAGAGTTCGGTTAGTCTGGCTGACTGTGGATGTGAACCATTGCACATCTATTAATGTAAATTCAGGTGTTACAAGGCTCGACCAGCATGGCTAACTGTCGATGTAATTCGGGCCTCGCAACCGAGTCGATGTATATCAATTGAAGTGTACCGAGGCCCGATCAGTGTGACCAACTGTCAATGTTATTCAGGCCTCGTGTCTGAGTCCGATTTATATAAATTGAAGTTGCAAAAATTTGTAGATGCTAAGTGTACCGAGGCCTTGTCAGTGTGACTGATTGTCGATCTAATTTGGGCATTGCGTCTGAGTCGATGTATATCAAATGAAGTTGTAATAATTTGTAGATGCTTTGTGTACTGAGGCCCTATTGGTGTGACTAACTGTCGATGTAATTCGGGCCTTGCATTCAAGTCGATGTATATTAATTGAAGTTGCAAAAATTTGTAAATGCTAAGTCTACCGAGGCCTTGTCGGTGTGACCGACTATTGATGTAATTCGAGCCTTGCGTCCGAGTCAATGTATATCAATTGAAGTTGAAAAAAATTGTTTCTTTGAATAGTATTTTTATTGATACTGAGCCAAAAGGCCAATTAACTGGAGAGGAGGTGGATAGGCTCAATCACCCTTTTTTAAACAAACAAAACTAAAAGGGAAAATAAAAGCAAATTACTAAAAATAGTACCGTTTGAGATGGATGGCATTCCAGCTATTGTTGATTTCTTTCCCCACTAGAGTCTAGAGTCTATAGGTGCCCTTGCCTACGGATTTGGTTACCTTATATCGGTCTTCCCAGTTGGGACCAAGTTTTCTAGCATTGATCTTTTTAGTATTTTGAAAAACTTTGTGAGGCACCCAATCTCCTTACTTGAAATCTCTCACTCGGACATTACAGTTGTAGTGTCGAGCAACTCGTTGCTGATAAATGGCATTCCTGATGTGAGCTTGATCCCTTAGTTCATTGATGGTATCTAGGTTGTGACAAAGATTCTGGTCATTGGTCTACTGATCCGTCCATTGGAGTCTGGTTGAAGGGATAGACACCTCGGCTAGGATGACTACCTCTGAGTCGTATGCTAGTGAGAAGGGTGTCTCTCCAGTGGATGAGTGGGCTATGGTTTGGTAGGACCAAAGCACCCTAGGTAGTTCATCTGGCCAAGCACCCTTAGCTTTTTAGAGGTGTTTCTTGAGTGTTTGAATCACCGTTTTGTTAGAAGACTCTGCTTGCCCGTTTGACTAACGATTGCAAGGTGTTGAGAAGCTGAGCTTGATTCCCCACATATCACAAAAGTCCTTGAATCTAGAACTGATAAATTGGGATCAATTATCGGTGACCAATTCCTTAAGTATGCTAAATCTGCATATTAAATTCTTCTAGATGAATCCCTTCACCTCTCTATCTCACACTGGGCGAATGCCTCAGCTTCTATCCATTTGGTGAAGTAGTCGGTGACTGCTAGCATGTATACTTGTTGTCCAGCTGCGGTTGGAAGTTTTTCGACTATGTCCATCCCCCACTTCATAAATGGCCTGGGAGTGAGGATAAAGTTAAGTCTTTCAGGAGGTAGGTGCAAGACATTGGCGAACTTTGGCAACTATCACACCCTTTGATGTAAGCCGCTAAATCAGCTCTCATGGTAGGCCAGTAATAACTGGTTGTGATCACTTGGTGGGTGAGACTACGTCCCATAGCATATTTCCTACACTCACCTTTGTGTATCTCGGCGAGGACATACTTGTCTTGTTCTTGAGTGATGTACTTGAGATAAGGGCCAGGAAAGGACTTCTTCAACAGCTAACCCTCATAGATTGTGAATCTGATAGCTTTGGCTCTGAGTCGGTGGACTTCATTCTTGTAGGGGGGGTTCATCATTTTCCAAATATCGGATGATTGGTGTCATCCATGAGTCAACGAATTTGATGTCTAATACTTCCAAAGTCTCTCTAGGGATAAGGGTGTTTTCTAGCTGAGGATTTTTCCAGTCAGTTGGCCACTATAGGAATAGAAGCAGGATGGTTGCTGAAGATAACCTTTGAGGAGTTGATCTAAGGTTGGCTAGGGCGTCTGCATGAGCATTCTCGGTCCTCGGTGGGTGATTGTAAGCTCTTCAAAGGTTGACTAGAGTTATTTTACTATGCCGAGGTATATGTTCATCTTGGTATCTCGAGCTTGGTAGGTTCTTTGGAGTTGATTAACCACTAGTTGAGAGTCAGACTTGAATTCTAGTTTCTTTACTCCTATGTCTTTTGCCAGGGTGAGCCCGACTATTATCGCCTCACAATCAACCTCATTATTAGTACACTTGAAACCGGATGGTCCTTTGGATGATGTTTCCCTTGGTGTGATTAGTACGATGCCCAGACCACTTCCATTCGAATTATTGGACCCTAAACTAAGAGTCTCCACTTATGAGACTCGAAACCTGTCATGCATAACAACTCTTTCTCTGCCTGGATGGATGTGTTAGGTGTGAAGTTAGCAATGAAATCAGCCAATGCTTGAGACTTGATGGCTGTCCAAGGTTGGTAGGATACATCAAATTCACTTAGCTTGACTGTCTGCTAGGTGAGTCATCCTGACAGCTCTAGTTTGTGGAGGATCTTCTTCAATGGGAATGTGGTAAGCATGACTATATGACCAACCAGACCACATACTTGTCTACGGAAGTGGTGAAGCAAAAGGTAATATTTATTTCAGCAAAATATTATTTCATAATTTCACTATAAGTAGATAGTAAATTAAGGGGTTTTCTCCACCCATAAGGTTTAATTAAATAACAATATTCCCTCTAAAATTTCATAAATAACTTAAATCTCCCATCCTTTAGCGTGCCGTTAGAATTTATAACATCATTGGTTAATAAATATTTACATAATTGCCCTTTGTCATTTACTTTAATACTAAAAACTTAAAGATAGTGGGATTTCTATTATTACAATGACTATTGGGGGAAATTTTTGTTATGTAATTATTCCTAACCCTTAATTTGGCATTAACATCTATATACAGCTGTGTTAAATTATGAAGAAGATATAGCCATGTGCACAATCAAAGTGGCAAATGACCCTAAAACGTGCAATCGAGTTATGACTTATTGTCTTCAAAAAAATATCATATCGTAACTTGAATTGACTCATTTTGGGAGCAAATAACTGGCCGTACTTTTAAAAGGGTTCATATTGTAGAGGAATATTTAGTGAAACAAGCTGAGAGTAAGAACTTCGACTACAATTTATTCATTCCATGTAAACCCCACCGATGCATCCAAGGGTAAAATAGTCTTTTCCTTTTTCTGTGTTAAGTTAACTACCATGCACATGCCTTAGGGGTAAAGTGGTAAAAGAATAATGATATTTTGTTGGCTTGACAAGATAAAGATGATGAAGGATTAAGGAGTAATTAATAGACAATTTTGAGGCCAAAAAGGGAAATAATGTTATAGGACATTAAATGCAAAAGACAAATGTCAAATGAATAATTCTTTTGCAAAAAAAAAAAAAAAAAAAAAGAAAAAGAAAAAGAAAAAGAAAATATTAGGTGATAAGAGTCGGCCAACATGTCTTCTACCACTTTTCATTCTCTTCTTCAAGTTTTCTACAATCTTCCATATTTTCTTCACTTCTCCATTAAAGTTTCAAGTCTCTTAGTTGCAAATCTCTCAAGTGTCTTATATTTCTCCCTTTATCAAGGATATTAGGAGGTAAAGTTCAACTCCTTATCTTATATAAATATTGTGTATTTCAAGTTATTGAAGTTTCCTTATAATTTGTGTTAGGATAAGGGTCAATTGGAGATAAGGAGGAGGAAATTTGCAAAGGAGTGTGGTTTCTTGACATAAGGTAAGGGAAACCTCCCTTTAATAGGAAATAAAAAATCAGGTTTCTAGGTTCAGTATTAGGGAACCTTAATTCTTGTCACACCATAGCAATTGATTTTGGTTTGATGCTATAATTGATGGATTTATATGTGAATTGTAAAAACAATGAAGTTTGATGACAATCAATGGAATTAGTTGTGACATGAGTTTTTAACATATTACAAGGGACGTTATTATTGATCATTTAACATGTTTTCACAGGGGAGAATGGTTAGGAAGTAAGTGGAGGTAAATAGGTAAGGAAAAGCCCTAAAATAGGCATGTTACCATGGTTGCCCTGTCACAGCCGTGACTTTCTAAGTGATGTTTGGGCATCTTAACGATTGAACTGGGTTGAGACCTAAACATAAAAGTTGTAACCCTGTCTCTAAGCTTTAAAACGAGACCAGGATCATATCAATCCGATGTGTGTAACTCAAGTTATGCCTTTTTGAATCTGACCTGTGTAGAATGATTGATTCCAAGTATGGAAATGATGCTTAAAGAGTTTTGAAGTGTATTTGAATGAGTGATCTTTATGATTATTTAGTGATTGTATGAGCATATATAATTGATGTAATGAATGACCATGGAGGTTATGTGTAATATGTTATGTATTACCTAATTATGAGCTTGTGTATGTATATACAAGCCTAAGTATGATATGTTTTATGAATATCTTATGCATCCACAAAATGGCCATGATGAAATGATATGTTCATATATGGAAAGTGTATGTTTTTTTTTTTTTTTAAGAATAAAGCATGTCAAGCATATTAATGATGAAAAAGTGGGACTTGATCCCAAGTTTGAGCAAAATACTTCCAAGGTACATAGACATGCATTTTTGTGAAGGAAAATGATTTGTAAATGTTATGGAAAATGTTGGCATGTTATGGGGAACCTGAGCTCACTCATGCACATGTCTAGACCGAAAGAAATGAACACCCATAGCGTGCATGACCATGGGGACTGTGTTATAAGTTAAGGTTAGCTCATTGGCCAAAGGTTTCGTAATCCATGCCTCAGCTTAGTCCGATCGGTAAATAGTAAAAGGTTTTCAAAGAAAAATGTATTTATACATGCATGACATTGATGTGCATTATTCATGAACATTAAAGGAAAGCATTGCATGAATTAGATTATGCCTTATGATATGACTTGAATATGTTGTGTTATATTACTTTTATGTTATTAATGTTTGTTTCATGTACAAGTAAATAAGATGCTTCCTAAGTTTAAGAATCTTACATAGGGTTAAATGATTGATGCCTTTACTGAGTGATTAGCACTGATCTCCCTAGTTTCTATGTTTTGCAGGTAATGGTTAAAGCGGTAACGGCGAGTGGTGGTCAAGGAGGCTTGAGGCATGCATGTTTTTGTTCTAGCTAAACTTATGATGTTATATAAAGGATGTTGCTTTTGAATTTAATGTATATAGTTTAATGTTTATAATCTAAGTTTTATGAAATAGTAAATATATTTTGCTTATAAATGATGGGAGATATTTTATATTTGCTTCTGATATTAAAACAATTGATGTTGTTGTTTTCTTTAAACCATATTTTTCATATATAGTCATGTCTTGATAGGTTGATTAAGAAAGTAATATAAATGAGAGGAGAAGTTTTTATTTATTTATTTCCATATAGGACATGTTTGTAACCAGGATTTACGTTTTAAATTACACAACCTTCCAGGCATGAATTCTCTAATTTTCCATCCTAATGGAATACTTAGAGGGTACCCGGCTGGAGGGGGGTGTTACATTCCATTTACTCTATAGGTTAAGCATTTAATTTCAAAATTGTCTGATTTATTTGTGGGTACAAATATAATAAATTTTTTAACAAGCATATTAAATTCAATGCTTCAATGTTTTAATTGCAACCCTACCACAACTAGAAAATATACCAATATCCGTTATGCACTGCATATTTGTAAAAGGTGAAACGATGAGCTTTGGACTTGATAAGAATGACATTGACGCTTCTAAGTTGTATTCAGATTTTCAGTTCTCCACAGTTGATCAACTTATTGGCATATTTTTGTTTGGTCCTCTGAAGCCTGCAATTGCTGCATTTGAATGATCTTCAACTCTTTTTCACTCTTCAATTCAAAACTTATATGTTGAAGTCTTATATATGTATTTCCATTTCTTTCTTGTTCAAATAAAAGTTTTATTATACTCAGTTTGTTGTGGGACAATATATATGTTTAACTATATGAATTTGAGTTGAGCTTCATTACCACAAAAGGAACAAAAACAAATAATAATGAATGTGAAAATGCGTCGGCATTCAACAATATTATATGTTCTTAGCAATATTTACATCAGTAAGTTCAACCATGATAAATTTATTTCGTAGTTTGAGCTTACAACGGCCTTGTCATTGGAGGACTTTCTTCAAGTTATGGTTGAGACCTCAGACAAAATCAAGTATGCAAGATATATTTATGGTGGATTAATACACAACCTGTATAACAGGCAGTTGCTTCTTAATCATAAAATACTTCAAGGATGAATATGTTCCCATGCAATAGTAAGGAAGTAACGCCCACATCAAGGTACGTAGCTTAATTTATGTCCTTATGCCCTTAGTTGATTTTTGTTAAAGTTATTTTGAGAAAATGTGAAGAAAATGCCTTAAAATTTCGTTAGGGGTAAAATGGTCTTTTCACTCAAAATTAGTTGAAATTGTAGGGAGTGAAAAGAGATAGAATTTCATGGAGAATGCAATAAAATGAGGGCATTATAGTAATTGACTAAGGGACATAGATGAAATTTTAAAGAAAGTGCAAGGGCAAAATGGGAAACTAATATATAAAATTATGTTATATTAAGAATTGAAGAGTGAAACCCTAGCAACTCTTCATCCATTTTCACGCCACCTTCACCTTTATATTCTCTTAATTTCTTCAATTCTTTTTCAAGGGAAATTCATAGATTTTGGATACTTTTTAGTGGATTTTCAATCCCAAGCATCTTTAGGTAAGATCTTTGCACCAAGAAGTGAAATTTAGTTTTTAAAGTGTTGAATTTTGATGATTTATGGTCATATGATTTGAGAGAAAGAGAGTTGGATCAAAGAAGGTTTTTTAAAGTGTTGGATTGCTCACATATAAGGTAAGTAAATCCTACCCTAAGTATGATTTAAGAAATATTGTGTAGAGAATTTCTTTTATGCATATATATGTTTTATATGAAGAATTGCTGATGGATTTGGTGTTGAATGATGATTATAACTTATCCATGAGAAATTGTGTTGGTGTATTTGATGTTTGATGAATGTTTGGATGAAATTTAGAAGAATTGGAGTGGAAATTTTGGACTGTATATTTTGGACAGGTTTGGCATTAAATATGGAGGGTTTTATTCCCAATTTTTGGTAGTTTAGAAAAGAGATAGACGTGTAGCCAAATTAGAGTTGAGCACATAAGTTGTTTGATGAAATGTCAAAAAGAACTGTTTGTATGAGTATGATTATGTGTTATATTGAGATGAGTTTGTAGATGGTAGAGAATGACATGTTTGCATTCCATATTGCATAATTGCATTTAAACATGTGAATTTAGAAAGAATTATAAGCATGAAACCATCTACATGCATACATATTCATAAGAGCATGAAAAAACACTAAAGAATGTTAAAGAGTAAATAGAAAGAAATGTGAATATTAAAGAAGTTCAAAACTGACTTGTAATAGCCGCTTCCTACTCAAATACTCATAAAACATGTACATAATAAAATACATATAAAATCGCATAAAAAGGTTGGGCCCAAATTTTTCTTTTATTAAACATATACATTCTTTATACAAAAAGTTGTATCATGTACAAAAGCATCAAAAAGAAGGTGGAAAGTGTAGCCATTTCCCTTCGCTCGCCAATGTCCATCCGACTGTGTCCTCACCTAGATCCTGCAAAAACATAGAACACAACGAGGTGAGCACAACTAATGCTCAGTAAGTAAATCCTCTACTCATCTATCCCCGTAACTCTCTCTCTCTAATTCTTTCCTTACAATTCTCGTTTACTCTCTCTCTTATACTTCTCTCTTTATTTTCTCTTTCTCATAACTCTTTTCTATTAACTCTTTTTAGTAGTCACGGCCTCATCTTATCGGAGGCACGGCCGGGACTCGCTCCCGCTCTACGTGACTTCTCCTCATTCTAGTCGGTCGGAATTGGTTATGCATGGATTCGGAACCCTTGGCCATGTGATTGAATAATCTCTCTCTCGGGTACTCTGGGGTATAGCCCTCATCCGCATGCACTCTCACGGGCTACACCACTTCTCTCTCTCATACTCATGCCGCTCTCTCAATGCGGCGTACATGCGGGAATACTCTACCCATTACTCACAGGTTCCCCATCGCACAACCTACTCTATTCTCTTTTTCTCTCTTTTCTCTTAATAAACCTACTCTATTCTCTTTTTCTCTCTTTTCTCTTAATAAAGCTCACACTCAAAGTCCTCTACTCTTTTCTCTACTCTTTCTCTAATGCATAATTAATGCATATGGATGATTCATGCTCATTAATGCACTAATGAGATGAACAAATGCAATGTTGCTCCAAAATCGTCATTCTGCACAGGTCACACTAAAAAGGGCATAACTTACGTTATATATATCGGATTGCTACAGTTTTAGTATCGTTTTAAAGATTAGAGACAGGGCTAAAACTTTTATGTTTTGGTCTAAACCCAGTTCAATCCATAAAACGCCCAAAAACCACTCAGAAAGTCACGGCTGTGACAGGGCAGTTTCTCACTTTGGCATTTCATCAAACAACTCATGTACATACCAAAGCTCTAATTATCTATAACTCTACTCTTCTCTTTAACCATCCAAAATGGAAGGAAAACTCCCTCATACACTCTAATTTCCTGTCAAGGCAAAACACTCCCATAGGGTTTGCTCAAAACTCCCTCCAACTTCAATCAAACTCAACTCATCATCATGCAGTCACAACACTTCTCATAACTCAATTATATTCCATATCAACATAGATAAATACTCATAATATCTCAATCTCTCAGCAAGCATAATACATACATATACATACACAATCTCTACTCAAATGAATTCTTAAATCTCAATTTAGTTTGGATTTACTTACCTTGGGAAAAAGTGACTTCTCTAGCACTTTTCCTTTCCTTTATTGTCTTGTCTTCTCTCTTCAACTTAAAACAACAACAAGAACAATAATAACAATATAAGACTTCAATATAACCATAAGCAAAACTCACATCTAAAGCAAGAATTCTTACCTTAGGATGCTTTAAATGAAATCTCTACTCAAAATTTCTCAAAAGCTCTCTTAAACCCCTTAGAACTCTTAGGAAGATTGAATGGAAGATTGAGAGAAGTTAGAGAATGGATATGGCGGTGGAAATGGATGAAAAATGAAGGGTTTATTTCACTTAACCCTTTTTAGCTCATAATATAACCATCATTTCCAATTTTTCCCGTACTTTTCCTTGGAAATTCCATCTATATCCTTTGATTCTTTGCAATTACACCCTTATCTCCAACACATACTCTACTAAATTTCCTTACATTTTACTCCCCACTTTTCTTACTAATTAGGGGTAGAAAGGTCATTTTTACCCCTATAAAGAATTCTCTAGAAACTCATTAATCTTTTCAACTGGCTCGTCGCCGCGGTGAAGAAACTTCCGTCGCCCCGTCGAAAAGTTATAGAGTCGACATCGCCTTACTTAAAGCCAATGTCGCTGCGACGAAGACTATTCTTCACCTCGGCGAAGACTGCAATTCTAAGAGTCCCCAAAACTCAACCAATTTCAAAGCAAACACTCAATTAAAACCAAATCAATAAATATTTAAGCAATACAGTAAATCTTGAGTACGTACCTTAAGTGGGGCGTTACATGAATTTTTATTTAAAGAAGTGTAAGAAAAGGTTGTTGCGATGGGGAACCCATGAGTGACAAGAAGAATTTTCCCCACATGCACGCCACCTTTAGTGAGCGGCCTAAAAATAAGAAAGAAGAATTGGTACAGTTTGTAAGAGTGCATGTGGATGAGAGCTGTACCCAAGAAAGAAGAATACACTCACACGGCCAAGGTTCCAAATCCATGCCTCAATCGAGTCCGATTGGCAAAAGAATAAGAAAGAAAAGAAAAGAATGAGAAAGAAAAGAAAAGAATAAGAATAGAAAGAAAGAAAGACTAGAAAAGGAAGCAAAGAAAGAAATACAGAGAAAAGAAACAGAAAACAGAATAAGAAAAATAGAAAAGAAAATGCATATTTTATACATTTGTGCATTTGTATTAAATATATGCATAATACCATGCCCATTATCTGAGTAGTGGGAAATTAGAGTAGAGAAAGAACAAAGAGAAAAACAGAGTAAGAGTAGAGAAAGAATAAAGAAGAATGGGGAAGTGTGAAGTAAGGAAATAAATTCATAATTTAAACAACGGAGAGAGAAGGCTAGCGTAGCGAGTTTACTTACTGAGTAATTAGTGCTCACCCCGTTGTTTTTAGTGTTTTTGCATGACACAGGTGAGATACGGTCACTTGGAACATCACGCAGCAGAAAGGTTGGGCAAAGCTGTCGAGTTACTAGTTTGAGACGTTATTATATTATGTAAAGTTTTGTGTATAAAGAAAATTAAATATGGGCCCATAATTTTATACTTGTTTATATGTATATATTTTCTTATATATATTTAGTTAGTTTTACTATTATTTTATGAGTATACTAGCTAGAAAGAGAGTCATTACAAAGGAATTCTTGACATGTATCATATTGAAATAACCTGTCCTTTGATAATCTTGATCCTACGCCTAAGAATTTCTTGCCTCTACCATATTACTTGGTTATGCCTGAAGCACCATACTCTTTTTTGTTTCTCAAAAATTTCATAAAATAGGTTATTTAAAGATCCCCAAAATTGCTAAGGATCTAGTAGCCTAGCGTTAATTATTTATTACAAGAGTTAATTAGGAAAATGTGTCTGTGGTGATTAGGATGGATATCTCATATTCAAAAACTACCAGGTCGTCATTAGGGGTGTGGAAAACTGATTAACCGAACCGGTTTGGGCATTTTTCAAACCGAACTAGAAAACCAGTTTAGGTAAAAATTGAAACCGAAACCGAACTGAATTACTGTTTAAACCAATTTTACACCAAACCGAATAATCGGTTCGAAAAACCAGTTAACCAGTTTTGAACCGATTTCTAAATAAAAAATTTAATTTCTAATTTTTCCCTTCTTCAAGTTGAAACTAAATCACAAGTAATCAAAATCCTTTCTTCAAGTTTCATCCAATGTTTATGGTTGGTTTGAGTTCTTAGTCATTCATATTTTGGTATCAAAAAACAAGAAGACCCAAATCTGAATTTAAACATTACAAAGATACAATCTTGAAAACCAAAACAAAAAAGTGTAGCCACCACCACATCGATTGATGCCACCTGCTGAGAGACTAAACAATTTGCCCAAAAGGTGACCCAGTTTGCAAACTGAAGTTTTATGTAAGAGAAGGATTTGTTAAAAAGGCTAAAATCCTATGCCATTTCCTTCGATACTCCCTTTCTCATTAAAGTTTACAATTTAAACACAACACAAACTCAACAGACATACAACCGAAAGAATGAAGAATATATAAATTAAAGGTAAATGTTAAAGGTTCTAAGCAGATTATATTAACATAATGCAAAACAAACTTAAAGCCATAACTAAACACAAGAGAAAATTTAACTCCCCGAACATCCCAAGTTTGCATTAACAAAATGACCCTGAAACTGTTTTTTATTTTTTTTTTAAATTTAGAAAAGTTGACGTGGCACACTTAGGATTCATTAAACTTGTAAAATGGGTTAAACTGAAAAGATTTAAACATGTGTAGGTGAAATCATAATTAACGAAAGTTGTTAAAATGTTGAAATTTGAAAATGAGCCCCACCCATTCAAAATCGCTTAATCGAACGTGTTAGCCAAAAAATGACTAGCAAAGACTATTCCTTTCTCTGCAAATTCCAGCGACAATAATGTCTAGATTACGGCAAATTTTCAATCCATTTTCAATCCTAAACCTTCCTTACACAAAACCATGGCTGACATTCACAAAGAGGAGGAAAATCCAACCCCACTTTGAATCGTGGACTCCGACAGTGTAGCAGTTCAAGGGCCATCGAACACAACCCTCTGGTCGACCATCTGATGGGTGAAGGTGGTCCACAGGCAGAAGAGACGACGGCAACAAAAGAACAAGGAGAAGAATCAGAAAATGGTTCTGAAGAGGAGGACGCCAACGAGAATTTAGGTGATGAGGACGACGTCGGTGAAGAAATGGTACGTATTTTTCCTTTTTTTTTTTAATTGGATGAGAAAATGGATTGATTTGTGTGAATTTGGGGGAGATGTGGTTGTGGCCTTTTGTTGAGCAGGTGGTGGCCATTGGGGGATTGACTTTGTTTGGGTTCCAGAGGATGGGGGAAGGCAAGGGAGGTTGTACACCATGTATAATTTGTGAGATATTGAATTTGTGATTTTATTTCGGCTTATTTGGGATTATTAGACAGTTGTTTGTAGGTGTGTGCATTTGATTGAAACAGTGTACTAGTGTTTTTGGGAAGTGGCGGCCTTGTCTGGAGGTGCAGCTAGATTGCTGTAGTGTTTGTAGATTCGGGGTGGAGTTTGCGGTGAGAGCTTGCAATTTTTCGTGCTTGCCTGGGGATGTTGTAGGTTGTTCTGTGTTAGCTGGTTGTTTTTGCTATTTCTATAGTACTTTTGCTAGTTGGAATTACTGCAGTAGATTTTTGCACTTTTTTGTTTGCAAGGAAGTTTTGGAGGGACAGAGGTTTCTCTAGAGTTGCAGCTTGTTTGCTACATTTGGTGGAGGTTTGGGAGATTCTTGCAACCTGTTCGGTGTTGTGTAATATTAGTAGGTCTTGGCAGTTTCTTTTCTTGGAAATGCAACCACTTTGCTACATGTTTGCTAGTGGTACAAGGCCTAATGTCTATAGTTTGTGTGGGGAATGAGACAAAGGTTTCTCTAGAGTTATAGCTTGTCTGCTGCATTTGGTAGAGGTCTAGGAGATTCTTGCAACCTGTTTGGTGTTTTGTAATATTGGTGGGTCTTGGCAGTTTCTTTTCCTAGAAATGCAGCCACTTTGCTGCATGTTTGCTAGTGGTACAGGGCCTAATGTCTATAGTTTGTGTGGGGAATGAGAAAGAGGTTTCTCCAGAGTTGCAGCTTGTCTACTGCATTTGGTGGAGGTTTGGGAGATTCTTGCAACCTGTTTGATGTTGTGTACTATTAGTGGGTCTTGGCAGTTTCTTTTCTTGGAAATGTAGCCACTTTGTTGCATGTTTGCTAGTGGTATAGGGCCTAATGTCTGTAGTTTGTGTGGGGAATGAGGTGGGGGGAATCCCCACAATTCGGGGATTTTTCCCCTTTGTCCGAGGCAGGGACGGGAATTCCCTGTAATCTTTGTAGTGGGGACGGGACGTAGACTAGGAATGGGACATCTGGCCTTGCCCACCCACTGCCATATCCCTACTTTTATGCAGTGTAAGAACCCAAGTGGTTTAATGTGAGTTAAAGCACCCCATGTAGGACACAGCATGATAAATTCCTTTGATTCAATCCATGTTTCTATAGATTATTGTAGTGAACCAAATGAGCATCCCCCTAGACCATCAAGAATCCATGGAAGGTGTTGCGCGTGTTGTAATAAGAGATTTTATTTGCATGCATAGCAAGTAATAATATTCAAAAGAAACAAGTTTTTCATGTGATTAATACTGTTTTATTCACTCAAAACATTAGGCTAAGACATAATTTCTATTGTCTCATCACAGACTAAAAACATTGGCAAATTGAAAGCTTTAACAAGTGAAATCCTAAATCCACACCATCTCCCCTATGAAGAACAGAACATCAGATTCCTTACATCAGTATTTTCATATATAATATCACAAAATCCAGGTAATGTTGCACTCGCTGTGCGAGGGGTTGCATGATTGTTTGCATAGATTTTAGAATTTAGTGTGAAAACAAAATTAAATGTGTATAATTTGGAGATAGATTACATAAATATTCATTAGAGCTTGCCGATAGAACATAAAACTAACAGCCGAAAGATTCATTAGTTCTAAAAAGCAGGATATACTTTGGACAAAGCATCCATAGCACCTTCCATATGATTGATGTCATTATACGATTAGGCAGGTTATTATTAGAAGAAAGTCACTACTTTTAGGTTGGCTCACCATGACCACTCAACTTTAGACCATAATTTCTAAATCAAACAAAACTAATGAAACCACAAAACACCTTTTTTTTTTTTTTTTTTTTTTTGTCATACACATGAAAAGATTAGTTGAAAAGTTGATTGTATGATACTTTTTCTTTGTTTACAAAGTATGTTGGTAGCCTATTACTTGTTTTGGTTTCCTTCCTTTTTTTTTTTTTTTTTTTTATTTTATTTTATTTTTTTTTGCTGATATTTAGTTTATATCAATTGTGCAGGTTTTCCAGAGCGTAAACTATAAAGACTATGGGTTAGGAGTAGTCAGCGATAAGGTACCCTACTTCCCTGTAAGGGTGACAGTTAGGTCCAATTGGCAAGTTTTTACAAGAATAATGGAGATTTTAAAGGAACTAAGGAATGGTGTAGACCAATTCAAAGCGAGTTGTTTCAGTAATTTTATGAAGATGGGAGAAAATTGGAAAAAGGCGTTATGGGGGCAAAGAGTGCATTATATGTTGCTACACTCAGTTAAAAGCAAAAAAAAAAAAAAAAAAAGAAATGTGGTTCATGGTGGATGGGAAGCCACTACATTTTGGGATGATGGAATATGCCTTAGTGACAGGCTTAAGATGTGGGAAATTTCCAAAAGCGGCAGAGCAAGAGACAATAAAGAATAATAGGGCAGCCATAACATTCGCTAACAAGGTTTTGGGGGAGAAAGCATCTATTATGGGACGCGATTTAGAGGAGAGGATAGAAGAAGGTGGGTATACATCTTCATAAAGGTTCAAAATATGTTTGGTATGGTTCGTGCATTCGATCCTAATGGCTGCTGACTCAACAAAAACTGTTAATATGGATTGGGTGAAGTACACAAGCAACTTGAACTTCTTTAATGCTTATCCGTGGGGACGGGCATCATTTACGCAAACCATGAACTCCCTGCAAGGAAAAGACATGGCTTTAAAGATGTCCCAATCTGTCGGTCAGAATAGAGCGAGCACATACAATTTGCTTGGCTTCCCATGGGCAATGCAGGTAAACATTAGAGGCTTTTTGTTATATTTTTTGTATTATATGTGTTTTAATTATAATATGGACTATTTTTTTATAATGTAGGCTTGGATGTATGAGGCCATCCCTGTCCTAGCTAAGGTAGGAGAGAGGATGAAGACTTCGGATGAGACTTCATCCAAGCGCCTGCAATTTCCTAGGATGTTGCGGTGGCACATCAAGAAGTGTACCTATTGGGATTATGACAAAATGGACATGGAAATTCAAGTGGTTGGGGTAAGATTAAAGGATTAAGCTTTTCAATATGCACTCGCCTTTAAATGTGGCTTAAATCTGATTGATTTTGTTTCTTATTGCAGGGAGTCGTCCGTCCCTTCCTCACCACTACTAGGGGTGAAACGGAAGAGGACTATGTTACATCCTTCAAAGCACTGTAGGATGAAGTAGATGATGGGATAGACTACCTAATACAAGACCTAAAAGGGGTCACGCATGTGAGTGCAGTTGTAGGGCCACTGCTTCAGAATGTTGGTGACGCCGAGGATAATGAAGCTCCAATCGGCGGGAGGGAGGAGGAGGAGGAGAAGGAGAAGGAACAGGTTCGTATGCCTCCACCCAATTGGGAAACCAGTACAACAAGTATCACTTCGCTGAGGTGTCGAGGTCGGGAGAATGAGGTGATTGACCTCATAAACGGTCTATTTGAGAGTTTTACAATAGCCGTTTATAAGAGGTTTGAGAAGATGGAAGAGTGGATGAAAAGGGTGGAGGAGAAAGTTGATAAGGTGGCAGAGAAAGTTTGTAGGGTGGAGGAGGAAGTTGGTGGAGTATTGAAATGTTAGAGTAGATGCCCTAGAGCCAATCAATTATTGTAGAATTGACTCTTTGTAATAATGTTCCTTAATTAATAATAAAAGGCATTTTATTCTATATCGCATAAATCATTATTATTGCAATATGTACTGATATATGTCCTTAGAATGATAGAACCGTGACGAGGGAATCAAGTGTTTCAAATCTTGATAGTGAGAACCCTATGAGCACATATGGTTGCCATTCTAGAAACGTCTGTAGCCCCGAGTATTGTACAGAAGTAAGGGCACGAATAATCTGTAAGGCTATCATAGTGTTGAACGACCCTATCGAAAGGCAGTAACTGATCTCACTTGTCAAGGTTGTTTGGTGACAACCTAGTGCAACACTTGGGTGCTTGTTGTAGGCGGATATACCACAGCAAGTTCACTAGACTGACCCACCAGAGGATTCTATATGGATGGTAACCCTAGTGTCTATGGAACAAATCCTCTAACGAATGGTGGTGCATGTGATCCTTAGACTTGAGATCACCAGAGCGCCTTATGCACCGATTGGTACAGCTTGACACTAGCCTAATGTAGTTCTATTCAGAGCTGTCAGTACGGTGGTGATTGGCTATATCAAGGAGTGTATCAAGACTATAATAGATTAACAGATGATTCATCACTCCCAGGTACGGGAGAAGTTATCTCACGGCGCAATTCAGTATATGGCAATGACACTAAAACTGTGGCCACAGTGGGATTGAGTTGTTGCTCTATCTAGATTATAATACGGGTCATTGGTCCAAAACTGAACATATAATATCGAGAGTAACCGAAGGTTTACACTATTTCTATGCCTTCGTCTCGTAGAGATAACGTATGATGAAATAATCGAATTGTACGGTAACCATATCATTGACTGGTAGCTACTTTGCTGAATCTGAATCTATCGGGTGGCCATGATGCCTTGCTAGGGGCCAATCTTGGTCTGTGTATTAGTGAGACGATTAATTGGTGTTAATCGCGATACTATACACTGCCGATATGATGAGGAGCCTATGGGTCACACACATAGAAGACAATTTAAGATCCAAGAAGAAAGAAGGGTGTTTTCGTCTTTTTGGGTGAAAGGGTATTTTGGTAATTTCACAGTGCAATTAAATTTGCTGAGGTCGTAGCCTTTATTTAATTTGTTAGAAAAAATTAAATAAGTGAAATTCCGTTTAAATATATGTTCGCATATATTTAAATAAATTATCATTATTGTTAAATGTTAATATATATATTAAATATATATTAATTGATTTTTAATTGAGATAATGATAAATTAAATTAAAATATCTAATTGGGAGTGTTTGGCAAATTTGGGGGTGTTTGGGTTGGAGCCCAAGCCCATTCCATATGTGAATAGGGCAACTTAAATTGGACTATAAAAGAAAAAGTGTTAATTGAAAATAAGTGTGAATTCATTTGATTATTTTTCATTGAAAAGAGAAAAACCCTCCAACCCTTAAACACTCTCACTCTCACGCCACTTTTGCTTTTTGCAAAGAATCAAAGTTTTTCTTTGGTTTGTTCTTCTTGATTTCTTAAGGCCAAAGAGGATCTAGTAAATCTCTCCTTGGTTCTTGTTGATTGTCTTCGTGTGGACCTCTACGGTTCGATCCTACAATTGGATCGGTAGCAAACACGTTCAGAGACAATATTGGTGGAGCCTCCAAACGTGGGTATGGTTTCTTAAACCTTGAACTGATTTTCTGCAGATTTGTTTATTTTATATAAACTGTGATTTTTGTACCCGAATCTTGGTTCTAAGGAACAATCCATAGAGTTTATGTTTTTGTTTTCCGCTGCGTAACTGGGTCGTTTACTAACATGAAAGCGGTTGAAGTGCAACCTAAGTTGAAAAGACAGAGCCGAAAGAGTAAGTTTGTCAAATCTCCTTACACTGTAGCAACGTATGGAAAGAAGAGGAAAATGAAGAAAAAAAATTAAGGAAGTCCACGAAAGTGGAGAAGCAAAAATGGAGGAGGTTAAGGAGGTTGATGGATTAAGGGGGGAAGTGATAATGGAGGAGGGTAAGGCGGGACGCAAAAGAAGTGGGGATGTGCAAATGGAGGAAGGAGGAGGAAGTGAGCAAACGAAGATGGAGGAGTTAAAGGTCGATTTGTATAGGCCAATATAAGAGGAAAAGAAAAAAATCTTCTATGCCTATTACAATGAATCTGGAAGTGATGCCTATGTGAAGTGCAAGACTGGGGATTATCCCTAGGACTGGTTCGAAAAGATGTTGATGATGGGCAGGTGGCTTGATGACTCGATGAGTTATTTTCCCTTATTTTTTTCTTTATTTTTGCTTATGTTTTCCATGAGGTATTGTATACTTATCATGTTGTTTTTATTTGATGCAGCACATCGATGAGGTATTGGCACTCATGAGGCTACAACAAAGCAGTACTGGTGAGATATTGTAGCCTGATTGTGTCATCACCGATGTGGCCTTTGGTTAGACGCTAGTAACAACATATGAAACTTTAATGAAAAAGGCCACTGGTAGAGTTGCAGCATGTAACACCCACAGTGAGGTAACTTATTTATGCTATAATGCCCTTAGTTTTGCTTGTTTTAAAGTGAAAGATTGAAAATTTGAATTTTGCTAACTTTGCCGCATCAAAGGAGTTTTGTCGCCGCGACATTGTACACATTGCCCAAATCGAGTTCTTAGAATTGCAGTCTTTGTTGTGGCAAGGAAGCAAGTTCGCGGTGGCGACGTACTCTCTGGAATGCTTCGCCGAGACGAAGAAAAATTTTCGCCAGGGCAAAGAACTTATTGGAAATTTTGAGAAAATTCTAGAAAACCTCCTTAGGGGCAAAATGGTCATTCCACTTAGAATTAGTTGAAAGTGTGGGCAGTGAAAAGTAGTAGAATTTCATGGAGAATTCAATGAAGATGAGGGTATGGTTGTAATTGACTAAAGGGTAAAGATGGAATTTCATGGAAAGTGTAAGGGCAAAATGGGAAAGTATAAGTAACAAATGAGATATTAAGGGTTCAAGAATTGAAAAACCCTACCATTCTCTACCCCTCACACGCCATTTTCATCCCCAAATTCTCTCAATTTCTTCATTAAATTTCCAAGGCAATTTAGAGGATTTTTGGTTGGATTTTGGTAGATATTCAATCCTAAGCATCCAGAGGTAAGAATTCTTGCAATAAGATATGAGATTAATTTTTAAAGTGTTGAATTCTCATAGTTTATATGCTTAGGGTTTAAGAAGAAGAGGAAGTCTACCAAAGAGAGAGATTCTAGTGTGGAACTACTCAAGTTCAAGGTAAGTAAATTCAACCCTAGTCATGATTTGAGCAAGAATTGTGTAGAGAAAGTTTTATATGTATTTATATGCTTGATTGTTGAGAATTGTTGATGGAATTGATAATGATTCATGGTTAGAATTCCACCATGACGAGTGATGATTGTGTCTATAGAAATTGATGAAAGTTTGGATGAGTTAAGAAAGAATTTGAGAAAAGTTATGGAGTGTATTTTCCTGGCCAAGTTTGGAGTTGTTTTTAGGGAGCTTTGCTTCGAAATTTTGGTGGTTAGAGATTGTTATAAAAGTGTAATCACCTTAGTGCTTTATTTGTACATATAAAGTGTTTGATGAAATTTCAAATAGAAGTGCATGTATGAGTATGTTAGGTTATTATATTGATACGAGTTTATAGATGGTAGAGAAAGTAGAGAATGACATGTTTACATGCCATAATGCATTCTTGCATTTAATCATTTGAAATAAGAAAGAACAACAAGAAAAGCCCATCTACATGCATACATGCATATAAGAATATTAAAGAGCAAAGAAAGAAAAAAGAATTATTAAAGAAAAGAAAGTGAATACTAATTTCTATAAGAAGGATAAAAGAAAAGAAGGTTGGTGCGATGGGGAACCCGTGAGTGACAAGAAGAAGAATATTCCCACATGTACGCCGCCGCCTTCAGTGAGTGGCCTAAGAATAAGAAGAAGAATTTGTACAATCCGTAAGAGTACATGTGGATGAGGACTGTACCCAGAAGAATATACCTACATGCATGCCGCCTTTAGTGAGCGGCCTAAGAAGAAGAAGAATTTGTACAGTCCATAAGAAGTGTATGTAGATGAGGACTATACTCACTCACACGGCCAGGGTTCCGAATCCATGCCTCAAACGAGTCCGGTCGGCAAAGAATAAGAAAGAAAAGAAAGAAAAGAAGAGAATAAGAAAGAAGAGAAAAGAAAAGAAAGAAGAGAAAAGAAAAGAAAGAAGAAAAACAGAGAAAGAAAGAAACGCAGAAAAGAAAGAAAAACAGAAAGAAAGAATGCACATCTTATGCATTTGTGCATTTGCATCATACCTATGCATGATACCATGCTTACTATCCTGAGTAGTGAGAAATTAGAAATAGAGAAAGAATAGAGAGAATTAGAAACAGAGAAAGAACAAAGAAAGAACCGAGAACAATAGAAAAGTGTGATGTAAGGAAAGAAATTCAGGATATGAGCAACGGAGATAGAAGAGTATCATAGCGAATTTACTTATTGAGCGATTAGTGCTCGCTCTGTTGATTTCTCTGTTTTTGTAGGAAATAGGTGAGAAGCGATCGAGTGGACCGTCGAGAGCGGAGGAGGAAGGCTCTACTATCCACTGTATTTTGAGATTATGTATATGATACTTTTGTTAATGTAAAGAAATTTTTTGGGCCCACTATTTTGTATCTAAATACATATATAATCTCTATGATATATTTAGTGACTTCATATTATATTTTTCAAAGTCTACTAGCTAGAAAGAGTTATTACACAGCAAGACGAGGCAAGTGAAAAAGATTGGGCACAGATGACTTCGACAGCGTCCCTGATGATTTTCAGTTTGATGACAAGATCATGCAATGTGTACGGGGGGAAAAGCCCAAACATGGCCATAACTGGGCAAAGGTTAAAAGAGTATATTGCTTCTTTAACATCAAGGATATGCACTAAATAACCATCGTCGTGCTCTTAGAGGAGGGTTTGCTAAACATCCTTGACTGCAACCCAAGTATTTATCGAGACAAGCTGTTGGAGACAGAGTTGGAGCCACTGTGCATATTGTTCCCACGGTTGTTGCATGACAGCGGGATGTTTCAGCACTTCGGTGACAAAGTAATGACGAGAAAGTGGCCAGTCAAGTGCCTTCCCGTCTTGACAAATGACTCAAGGTAAAATTTGTATAAAACTTACATAATACAATGATTCTATAAGCTGATTCTAATGCTAATTTTTTTCTGTTATTGTAGTGCTGATTGTGGGGCATATGTACTGAAATTTATTGAGTTCGACATGACCAACACCCCGATGGATGGCTTGAATGACGAAACAATGAGCAACTATCAGGAGCGTTGGGCTGTTGAGTGCTTCTAGGGGCATATGGATCCCTTTTGAGTGACCAGAACCCAATCCAAGTCATTGTTGATGTTTTCATCAAAAGGTATGGAAGTTGGACTTTGAATGTTGTAGTTTATGTGATGTTGATGTTGATACTTGGGTTGTGGTGCTGATGCTGCAGGTGTGCCGGATAATTTTGCAGGTTGCTGGCAAACAATGAGAGGAAACTTCTAAAAGTGGCTTGGGGTGTCACAATAGGCTGTTGGCAAGGAGGAGGCATCTGCAATCAAGGCTGTTGGCAAGGCATGGTACCAAACAATGATCTCAGATAGTGATTTTACCGAATTCGAAAACTTGTCAAAGTGGCTTGGGGTGTCACAGTAGGCTGTTGCAAGTCATCTGCAATCAAGGCCGCTGGCAAGGCATGGTATCAAACAATGATCTCAAACAGTGATTATACCAAATTCGAAAACTTTCAATTACATTGATGTGTCTTATTTTTTTATCTATGATTAATTAGCTTGATATAAATTACTTAATTTTGCTACTTATTCTTTTCGGATTTGGGAGGAATTTATAGATTACTTGATTCTTGTGATTTGGTGCCCAGTTCGAATGAATCATTGTTATTCATTGTTGGCCGATGTATCTTTGTCAAATTTCTTTAATTTTATGTTGTGCAGAATACTCTGTTGTAAGTCTCGAATGCAACGATTTCATCGCAATAGAAAGAAAGTAGAATAAATTGTTAACTTATATCAATACTATCTATGAAAATGAGTGAGCTCGAAACGTATCACTATCATAGTAATTTAGAAATTAGATCTATAAAGAGAGATTATTACATAATTTAGGAGAACACTTAGAAAATTTTGTATTGCCCATGATCGCTTAAGCAATATATGAGAGACCAAATATATCGCATAAGTGACTAAGAGTTTTTCAGAAATGATCACTTAAGCGATAACCTGAATCGCTTAAGCGATCATGCATCTAGGCAGATTTGATTTTACCTCTGACATGATCGTTTAAGCGACCAAGGGTAATAACGAAGAATCGCTTAAGCGATAACCTTAATCGCTTAAGCGATCTTGCATGTGGTCAGATTTGATTCTGCCTCTGACATGATCACTTAATTGATTTAAAATCGCTTAAGCGACCAAGGGTAATAGCAAAGAATCGCTTAAGTGATAACTTGAATCGCTTAAGCAATCGTGCATCTAGGCAGATTTGACTCTACCTCCGACATGATCGCTTAAGCAATTTCAAATCGCTTACGCGACTAAGGGTAGTAGCGAAGAATCGCTTAAGCGATACCCTTAGTCACTTAAGCGATCTTGCATCTGGGCAAATGTTGATTCTGCCTCTGACATGATCGCTTAAGTGACTAAGGTTAAAAGCAAAGGATCGCTTAAGCGATAGAATAACTGGCTTAGGCGATCGTTCGTCTGAGCACTTATTGATTGTCTTGTTCGTTATCGCTTAAGCGACAAGTGTAAAAGCATAGAATCGCTTAAGCGATAACATAAATACAACTAGATCTCTTAAGCGACTATGTCTAAATACATAAGATCGGTTAAGCGACTAATGCTATCTTAAACATATAAGGTGTATGATAAGTTTAGTGGACCATGACTGTTATTATATTTTAATTAAATTAGTTCTTTTACGTCTATATTAAACATATATGGTGTAAAATGTTTACGTATATATTAAACATATAAGGTGTACAATTCGTTTAGTAGACCATGACCGTTATTATATTTTAATTAAATTAGTTCTTTTACGGCTATATTAAACTTATATGGTGTATAATGTTTACGTCTATATTAAACATATAAGGTGTACGATTCGTTCAGTGGATCATGACCATTATTATATTTTAATTAAATTAGTTCTTTTACGGCTATATTAAACATATATGGTGTAGAATGTTTATGTCTATATTAAACATATAAGGTGTACGATAAGTTCAGTGGACCATGACCGTTATTATATTTTAATTAAATTAGTTCTTTTACGTCTATATGAAACATATGTCCTTAAACTTAGAAAAGAAATATTGAAGTAAATTACCCTTAATGATTTAAGCGATCCCATCTATTTAGCGTTGGTCGCTTAAGAAGGTTACAGTTGTTGTGCTGAAAAACTTACTGTGATAACAGGAGCCGCTGTTCATAGTCAAAACAGTTTCTGAAAAATTCTGGCACTCTCTTGGTCTACAGAGTGTAGAGCAGATGGTTGCAGAGTTCAATTTTATATCAATATTATATATTACTTTCTTGCCAAGAACTAATAAAAATAATAGAATAATAATAGATCTTTCAGTTTTATGTACGATGCTGATCGACAAAGACCGAAGTATTATTTTCACATTCTATTGAAATGAAAAAAAATAATTAATAATAACAAATATTAAATAAAAAAAGGACTAACAACAGTAATAGAATAACTGTAGATCATTTAGGGTCCGTTTGGTTAATTATTTTCTACCGTAATCCCAATTCTATTCTCAAAATAACTGCTTGTTTCATTATTTAGGAAATACTATCATATTTTATTCAATTATTTTTAGACCCCTTAAGTTTATTAATTTAATTAAACACCCCCAAGAAAAAAGTTTAAAAAATAACAAAAAGACCCCTACCCACCCACATTGACCAGATTCTAGCGGTGAACCATCGAAAGGTGACTGGAATGTGGTATAATGACGCACTACCAACTAGATTTTGCCAGTAGTGCGTCGATCTATAATTTTTCGGCTAGATCCACGACCAAACATCTGGCCGTTGACGGCCAGATCTTTGGCCATAACTGGTCGTCAACGACGGCCAAGGTATGGTCATCATTGACGACCAAACATGGCGAGATCTGCACTTTTTCAGCAAGATCCATGGTGGATCTGGCTGGAAAAGGCCATCTCGATGTATGACCGGCCAGATTCAACTGGTTATGTGCCTAGACAACGACTCCGGCCACCCTCCGGTAGTTGTGGCCGGCTGCCAGAATTTAATGGGTGAGTGGTTTTTTTTTTTTGTAATTTTAATGTTTTCATTACATGGGTGTTTAGTTATTTAACAAACCTAGGGGGTGTTTTGTTAATTTTCAAATCTTACACTGGGTCTCTCTTAAGCGATTATTTCTTTGCATTAACACAGGGTCGCTTTAGCGATTTTGGATCGCTTAAGCGATCAAGTCCAAGGCAAAATCAATAATTGTCAGATGCACGATCGCTTAAGCGATTAAGGTTCTCACTTAAGCGATTCTTTGCTTTTACATAGGGTCACTTAGCGATCAACTCCGAGGCATAATCAATATCTGCTTAGATGCACTATCACTTAAGTGATTAAAGGTCTCGCGTAAGCGATTCTTCGCTTTTACACTTGGTTGATTAAGCGATCATGTGCTGGCCAGTATCAAAAATCTGCCAGGTGCACAATCGCCTAAGCGATTCATGATATCGCTTAAGCAATTCTTTATGAAAAACCCTTTGTCGCTTAAACGATATATCTAATCACTTAAGCGATCATGGGCAATACATATTTTTTCCAACTTTTCTCTTGAATTTTGACAAACTAAAATTACCAACACATATTAATTCTATATTTTCTCCTCAATTCGAAAACCTAATTCCAAACTAAAATCACCAACACATATTTAGGCCATGTAACAAGAATACTAAATATAAAGAATGATTTATTCAAGGTAACAATAAAATTTAAAACATCAATAATTTAAAACAATAACTCATCAACGGTTGGCCTTGGCAACTCTCTCGATTTCATCCTTCTTCAAACATAATTTGCTGGATCTGCATGTAATTGCTTATGGCAACTGCTTCTCTTGTGGCCAGGTTCCTTGCAAATTGAGCACTTATTCATCTTCCGGGGAACCTCAGAGGCTGATGGAATACGCTTAACTCTTTTTCTCCCCTTTGTTGTCTTCTTGAATGGTGGATGGATAATAATATTAGCCAACTCTAGCGGCACTACCCACTACTCTTTTGGAGGAACTGGATATATCGTTTCTGAATAAGCAAGCATGTTGTGATTTGCCATATAGAGAGGGGAGCAAAGTTCCATGTAAATTTTTTAACCAAAATTCGGCTTTCGTTGGTGTTTTAGTGCTGCTAGTGCATGAGGGCAAGGTTAACGTTGAATGTCAAACACTTTACAACTGCAAGTTTTACTAACAAGGTTAACTAGGCATCTGGACCATAGTTGCGTACAGTGAACTCTTGAGCATTAAGAGGATAGGCAAACAATGCATTTGACAGTTCCATACGTTCTCGCAATAATTTTTTAGCTGACGGAACAAGGGTTGTAGTAAAATTATCTGACTCCGTACAACGTTCATGGAACCACCGTGACAATGTCATCTGGATTGCGTCAAAAAGTGCAACTATTGGAAACTCTCTTTCTATTAACAACTTTGAATTTATGGACTCGACTATGTTCGTGGTCATGACATCAAACCTTCTTCCAGGAAAGTAAGCTCTACTCCAATACTCGAAACCAACATCATGCTCAAGATACTTAGTAACTCTATCATCCTTGATTCGGATTTGCTGGAAATGATCCTCGAACTCATCAACCCGATAAGCTTTTGCTGCCATATAGTATGTCTGAAGGAGGCCAGCACACTTAAACTTTTGTTTTATGTTCTCACCAAGGTGCCTTATACAAAATCCGTGATGTGCTTGACAGTAAATAGTGGCAATCCCCTTCTTTATAGAGTTGTGCCTATCGGATATTATGCACAACTCATCACTGTCAGGCACTATCGTACGTAATTACTGAAAAAACCAAGTCCACGACTTATAATTCTCTGAGTCAACCACACACCATGCAACAGGATATGTGTGATTCTCGCTTTCCTGTGTAGTGACCACCAACAATGTACCTTTATACTTTCCCGTCAAAAAGCAACCATCAATAACCAACACCTTTTTCATGTTTACAAAACCCCTTATAGCAGAACCGTAAGCAACAAAAAAATATTTAAACATCATATTCCTGTCCCACTTCAAAGCCGTCTTGCTACCTTGGTTTGTCAACTCAAGCATATAACGGTACTGCATACCCATGCTCAGGCGTGCCCCTCACAAAATCTCGTGCATGTTGTCTCCCTTTCTAGCATTTCCAGTAACTAACAGCACATCCCAACTCTGTGCACACAAGTCTCTGAATGTCTTTAAGAGATGGACCTTTCCCTTCAATGAACTGACTTTTGACAAATTGTCCAATAACATCAGCAGAGGGTTGTCGATGCTCACATGAAATATGTCCCAAACCACATGTGTGCTCACAGGTACATGTGCTAAGAATAAATTTTTCGGACCCCGCCAACCTTCTACAATACCCGCCACTTGCACTTTTGGTCATGACATGCAACGTCACAACCGATGAATTTGACTTTTTGGTGATGAACTCAAAATTACCTCTCACGACAACAAGTTTTAGGTTCCTCACCACTTCCTCTTTGTTATCAAATAAATATCCTATGCGCAACTCCGATCCATCCGTAAAAACATGAGCTGATTCACCACTACCTGTAATTGCCCCCTCTGAACCTACATAAATGACCATGGTGTTCTCTTCCTCACAAACTACACCCTTTGCATAATCTGCATTTAAAGGAATCTCTACATCTGCGGGAACATGTACGGGGTCCTCCTTCTCAATATTTTCATTCTATCGCACATGACCAACCTCTTTTACAGTGTCCTCCTCACCACCCAATTCACCGCCTACTCTTGATTTTTCAACTAACAAATCAATGCCCTCGTAGTTCAAATTAAAACGAGGCAAATCTCCGCCAACTTCCTCGTTATCCCCTTCCTTTCAACCAACTTCCAACAGTTTATCTACAAAAGAAACCCTTAAAATCGGCCTCGAACCATTATCGGCCACATCAATCATATATAACTTCACACTTTCATACGACTTTAATATAGTAGGAGGTACCTTATAATGTTCAAGAACTCGGCTTAAAACATACTTCACAACTATATCGTTACGTGAGCAACTCAAATCACCTCTTCTAATTATTTCATCAATCAACTCATCAAAACTAACTTTTGTGCTCACAGCAATTGGTATAACTTCTTTGCTCTTCCCAATCCATTTCCAACTACTTTCTTCCTCCACCCACTCACCAAAATATTCAACACCTAAAACAACTTGTCCCATGTCTAACAATAGCCAAGTACCTATAATGCAAGAAAAAAAATATTGTTAACTAATGTACTGACGGTTTAAATATTTTAAAAAGCATATGCATAGTCGCTTGACTGATCTGGTGTATCACTTAAGCGATCTGGTATATCGTTTACTAGATCGCTTAAGCGATCCAGTACAAAATATGCATGATCGCTTAAGCGATCTTATGCCATTCACTGATCGCTTAACCAATCTGCTGCTATACACGAGACTTTTAGCAGATCACTTAAGCGATCTGCTAAAACATACCTGATCGCTTAAGTGATCTACCTGCTGCATTACCAGAAGTACTAGATCGCTTAAGCGATACACCAGATTGCTTAAGCAATATACCTGCTGCATTATTAGATGTTCTAGATCGCTTAAGTGATCTAATTGCTGCATTACTAGAAGTACCAGATCGCCTAAGCGATCTACTTGCTGCATTACCAGAAGTACCATATCGCTTAAACGATACACTAGATCGCTTAAGCGATCTACCTATTACATTACTAGACGTACCAGATCACTTAAGCGATCCATCATATCCAGAACACATTTTTAGTCATCTCCATCTACAATCGGTGTTACCACCCCAACTACCCATAATGCAAAAAAATATTCAACAGATTTCACTCCTTTCAACTTCCATTACATCAAACACAACCCCAATAACCTAAACAACTAAATCAAAATCATAACCCAAACCCAATCCATCATTAAATCTTTGTAAATCGAAATATAAAATGGAAATGGGAGATACACATACCTGGACAAAATGTCAGGAGGAGGAGGAGGAGGAGGAGGAGGAGGAGGATCTGTGGCGGAGAATATGTTAATGGCAAAGGAAGATGAAGATGTATAGGACGGAGGAACAAGAAGATGCAGAAGAAGAAGAAGAAGAAGAAGATGTGGACGAAGCTTACAACCAGGGGAGGGATCCGTTAATGTGGTGGGAGGAGGAAGAAGAAGGTGTTTGGGTTTCTTTGCAAGAATTCCAGTTCTTTGGGGACATATCATAATTTTTAAAAGATTACATAATACTTCATTAATCCTAATTAACCCCTAATCATGTTTAATTAACCTTAATAAAAAAACAAGGCCCTTTAGTTAACACTTACAAACTATATAGCCTTTTAATTAAATTTTAACTTCAAATGGCCTTTTAATAAAATGCCCCCAAACACAGAGGACACAATGAAATGGAAAGGATATAACTAAACAGAGGCAAGAGGCTAAAGAGTAAAGCGAACTTGAAAACCCTAGCGGGCGGTGGCTTTAAATATAAACCTAGGTGAGTTTTGAGGGAAGAGGGAAGGTCTCAGCCGCACATCTTGGAAAATGAGGATTTGATTTGGTGTGATGCAAGTTTGTCTTGGATTGTACATCTGCATCATAGCCACACATCACATATAATATATTAGTTAAAAACTGATTTCCAAAATTGATTGAATTGATAACCGAACCAAAAAACCGGTTCAACCAATTTTTCGATTCGATTTTTTTTTTTTTTGCACCCATAGTCGTCATGCTAATCCTTGCACTAATTTTCTTGCTCATAGGAAGCGAAGTTTAGGTTATCAAATTCAATGGGTAGTTCTTGGGTATGCTTATTTAACATTACCAATTTTAGGTTAAAGATATTGGGCATGTTTAGTACATTATCTGAAATATGATATTCTAATATTCTATTCTGAATATGATAGGATAGGATTAAATCAAATAGGATAAGATTTTGAGAATGTGTTTGGTACATTTTTGGAAAACATTTTCTGAAAATATTTAGATTATCTTTTAAACCCTACATTTGTTAATTTAGCTAACAAATGTAGGAAGCGAAGTTTAGGTTATCAAATTCAATGGGTAGTTCTTGGGTATGCTTATTTAACATTACCAATTTTAGGTTAAAGATATTGGGCATGTTTAGTACATTATCTGAAATATGATATTCTGATATTCTATTCTGAATATGATAGGATAGGATTAAACCAAATAGGATAAGATTTTGATAATGTGTTTGGTACATTTTTAGAAAAAAAATTCCGAAAATATTTAGATTATCTTTTAAACCCTACATTTGTTAATTTAGCTAACCCCCCCAACGCCCCCGCCCCCACCAAAAAAAAAAAACGATAAAAGTTTACAATTTAACAAAAATACCCCCACCCACCCAACCGATTGCCCACCACCGGACGGTGGCCAACAGTCACTGAAATGGTGCATGACCAGTTGAATCTGGCCTTTTTCGACCAAATCCACCATGTATCTAGTTGAAAACAGCCAGATTAATGGCCAAAGTCTGGCCATCATCAACGACCAAATCTCTGGCCATAAATTTGGCTGGAAACAGCCAGATTTGGTAGATCATGCTTCGTTCCAATGCCGATGGTCGGTGGTTGGTGGTGGTGCTAGCGGGCGACTGTGGCTTGGGTGGGTGGGGGTGTTTTTGTTAATTTATAAACTTTATTATAAAAGATAATTATTAAATGTTTTGAGATGAATAGAATATGATTGAATTTTGAATTGAATAGTCAAATATTAAAATAAATACGTTTTTCACTATCTAGGATAGGATAATATAATAAAATCGAGTTTGAAAAGTTAAACAAATAGGGGGATTAAACTTAGAAAATAAGCTTTTCTCAATTTCTTATCATCACTAATATAATAGCTAGTTAATTTGATATAATATTATGTAATTATTGGCATTACGTGATAAATGAGATAATTATCACAAATCAATATATTACTCGTTGCACAATATAAGAGAAATCTTGTAGATAGTAATAGAGAAAAATATTTAGGTTTTTTATTGGACAAAAATACACATAAAATCATTTAAGTAGCTATATTACTCTTAAGTCTTAATAAGAAATGCTAAGAACAAAAGTGACCAAGATATATTTTCCTCTTTTGTAAATTTTAAACTAAAACATGGTCTAACATGTTTTTAATTAATTTATTCAACATCAAACTATATGGTTTAATGTGGTTTAGCATAGTTTAGCATTTTATAAATTAAAGATATTTAATATGATAAAGATCAAATACTTGATACTTTTCACATAGAGAAACGAAATCAATTAATAAGATTTTTTTGGTTATTTTTATATGTATTTGTCTTTGTAAGGTTTGTTTGTCAACTTATGAAGTTATGGATACACATTATTTACTAATGTTTGCACATTAAGTTGTTGAAAGCACAATTTTGTATGTAGTTTACATATTTAGTAATATATTGTATAAATGGGTACACATTTCTTTTGTCTGAACATATTTCAAATATGTGTGCACATTTTACTCTGTTGTGTAAACATTTTTCTAATCAGATCTCTTAATCAAGAAAGACTACATTTTGGAGGTCACAAGGTAAGATGATGTTCATTTTTTGTTATTTTGCTTAAAATTCTCTTCTTTTATCTTGGAGGTCACAAAGAACAACACGATGTATTACTTGGTTTATTTACTTGTGAAATTAGCATTGATATTACATGTTGCAACTGCAAGTATTGAAAGAGCATTTTTTGCAATGAAGATTGTGAAAAATCAATTACAGAATGGAATGAGAGATCAATTATTAAATGATTGTATAATTATTACATATATTGAGAGAGGGATATTTGATGGCATTGTCAATAAAGCAATTATGCAACGTTTTCAGAATATGAAAAATCGTTGAGAATAATTATATAATTGATAATTTGGTATAATACAACTTTTAAAATTAATTTTTTAGATTACATTCTTTTATATTTATTACCTCAATATATATTTTGTTCTAAATTTATCAACTTATATGTTTTGATCCAACTGACTAAAAATTCTGATTACGTCCCTACCCATGGGTGGCTTCTTAGTAATTCATACAAATTTAATTAATTCTCTGTAAATTTATAAATAAAATATATTGATTCTAATTCCTTACTTAAATGATTATTTCTACATTTACCGTTACTAATAAAAATAATTATTAATGGATTTCAATTTTTTTTTTATATTTTAGGATTCTTTGGATGTTTTGATTTTTTAAAAGAAAAAGAAAAAGAAAATTATCATCATCCATCTTTATTCTTTTCTATTTCTAGACTAAGTACCTATTTTTACACATTTCATTCTAATTTTAAAGAAAACAAAACAATATATTTTTGAATAAAAAGTAGAAATTAAAAACTTTAGGTTTGGTACAAAAGAGATTAATTGTTATTTAACATGCATGACTTATTATAATCAAGAAAAAAATATTAGTTAGGTTTGAATAGATTATAAGAGAAACTTAGTCAATCCCTCACTAGGTTTATTCCCACTGCGTAGGTAATAGGTCCATAAGCATTCACTATAAAACTCTCAAGAGGTTATGGGAAAAAAAGATGTGTACAATAGTTGAATTATCCTTGAATGTGACAAAAATATTAAACTATTGGATTACCATGAATTTGCGTTACAATTTTATGTCAAAAATTTACGTTAAAATAGCTTGACCCATTATTCGTTTGATTTTAATAGACAATAACCTGATATTCTTACCAAATTCATAAAATTTTAAGTTTTATTTGAAACTTTTTGTATTGATAATTTTAACAATGTATTCTTTAGAAGGAAGAAGTTTTAATCCTATAATGTTTCAAATTGGAAGCAAGAATTGTCTTCAAAAGGGAAGGAATTATTAGACGGGAACTTGTAGTTTGGAAAAAAGACAAACTCAAAATTCTCTACAACTGTCAGTGACATAAATTTTATACTCAAGTAAAAGTTTGATATTGGTGGGATACATATGAAGAATATATAATTGAAAAGGCATAAGATCTGGAGGGCAATATAAACATAAGGGTTATTTTGTAAATAGATGGGGTTCAATTAGATATTTATATATACTTACAAATTTTGGTGGGATAAGTTTAGATATGGAGTATTGTAAGATAAAAAGTAGGGGGTCAATAACACCAATTCTTTTTCGAAATGTTTTTGTAATGGTAAGGGGTTTAGGGTTTTTATAATACCCTAGGGGTTGTAAATAGCCTAGCAAATGAGCCGAGTTGCTTGCGAACTGCTCAGGCTGGACTCGAATCTAGCTCGAGTAACTCGCATGTTGAGTGGAGTTGAGTTCGAGCCTAATAATACTCAACTCGAGTAACTTGTGAGCTTATTGTTGGATAATGCCTCTTCTTTGTTAAGAGAATGAGACGGTTATTCAACTGCATGGCTAGTGTTTGTTACGTTAGTTATTTGCTAACTAACCTGGCTAATATCACACATCTGTGATAACCTCCAAATATCTTCTGATACACTTCGTCATAGGCTCACGTATAAAGAAGGTGGTCTGTACTTTCTGTGAGTAACGAAATAGAGAGAGGCGTGAGAGTTAGTCTTTCAATATTGTAATTCTCAAATTAGTGATTGTATCAGACTTCATTATAGTGGACGATCTAGGGCCTTAAAACCCTACCTTGGAGTAGGATTCTTCTATTGAATCCAAACCAAGTAAATCACGTGTGCTTCTTTCTTCTTCCTGTTTTCTCCTATCTTTGTTTTGCTATATTCTTCTTGGTGTTTCTTGATTGTGTTGAACTCTCTCTTGGAGGATTTCTAGCTATTATCCTCAACAGATTGGTATTAGAGCTTTAGGTTGATTGTTTCCTGAAGAGTAAGAGTTGTTCTACAAAAGAAGAAGAGATTTCAGAAATGGGTGGTACGAAGATTGAAGTTGAGAAATTTGACGGGAAGATGGATTTTGTCCTTTGGAGACAAAAGATAAAGGCAATTCTTGTGCAATAGAAATGCCATCGTGCCCTTGGTGGAGAGAAGAACATGCCTCCAAGTTTGACACAAATGGAAAAGGAAGATATGATGGAACTTGCTTACAGTACCATCATCTTGAACCTATCTGATAGCATGATGAGAAAAGTTAGAAATGAAGACACAACTGCTAAGGTCTGGCTTAAACTTGAATCTTTATATATGTCCCAATCAGTTCTTGGAATTGCATATATAAAGGAACAACTCTTCAGTTTTAAATGAACTCTACAAAATCTTTGGAAGATAATCTTGATGATTTTCAAAAATTGGTGATTGATCTTACTAACAGTGGTGAAGAACTGAGTGATAATATTCAGGCTATTCTCTTGTTAAACTCTTTACCCGATTCTTATAAAGATGTCAAAAATGCCATTAAGTATAGCAGAGAAAATGTATCTCTAGATGATGTGATAGATGCCCTTAGGATAAGAGATCTTGAGATTAAGGCTGAAAGAAAGGGGAATGGTGATGGTCTCTATGTTAACGCAAGACCAGAAAAGAAGTATACTAAGAAGGGTAAGAACTATCACAAAAACAAGCAAGAATCGCACTCTAACAAGAAGTTGATATGTTACTTTTTCAACAAAGAAGGTCATATCAGAAGATTTTGCAAATCAAGGCTCAAGAAACTGAAAGAAAACGGAGACTTAGAGGTCATTGCTGCTATTGCAGAAAGTGAGGTTGCCACTGCTCTAATGGTGTCCTCCATTAATGATCACAAAGACTGGATATTGGATTCATCATGTACCTATCACATGACACCTAGGAGGGACTGGTTCTATACGTATCAGTCCATGAATGGAGGTAAAGTGCTTATAGGAAATGACATGACATGTCAAGTTTCTAGTATTGGTTCAATCCAGTTCAGGATGTGGGATGGCAGTTTAAAGACTCTTCAAGAAGTTAGATATGTTCTAGACTTGAAAACAAATCTAGTCTCCTTGAGTTTGCTCGATGCAAAGGGGTTAACGTATACTTCAGGTGGAGGTTCTCTCAAAGTCTTCAAGGATAAAGAGATGGTGATGAAGGGGACTATGAAGCATGGTCTGTACATCTTACAAGGAAGCATCATCTTGGGAAAGGCTGCCGTGACCACCATAGAACAAGATGAGATGATTACCTGGCATAGGAGAATGGGACATATCAGCTCAAAAGGTCTTCAAGAATTATGCAAGCAAAGTCTGATTAAAGCAGAGAAAGTAAAAGATCTCGGCTTCTGTGAAAGCCGCACGTTTGGTAAAGCTCATAGACTCGAATTTCCTAATGCATCTTATAAATCCTGTGATGTGCTTGAATATGTCCACTCTGATTTATGGGGTTCACCCCAAATTCCTCTGTCTTTATCCGGGAATCAATATTTCATTAGCTTCATTGATGACTTCACTAGAAAAGTCTGGATATACTTTCTGAAACACAAAAGTGAAGCCCTTAGTAAATTCATTGAATGGAAAAACTTAGTTGAAACTGAAACTGGAAAGAAAATTGAGACATTAAGGACTGATAATGGATTGGAATATTGTAATAAGGAATTTGATGACTTGTGTGTGGCTAATGGGATCACTAGACATAAGACCTGCACCTATACCCCTCAGCAAAATGGTATTGCTGAGAGAATGAACAGGACGATCTTGGATAAAGTGAGATGCATGTTAGTAGACTCTGGTTTGCCGAAAAGGTTTTGGGCTGAAGCAGCTAACACTGCCTGTTATCTGATTAATAGGTCACCTAGTTCGAATATAGATTTCACAACCCCTGAAGAAAAATGGTCTAAGAAATCCCCAAGTTATCAGCACCTAAAAATATTTGGTTGCATTGCCTTTGTTCACTCTAAACAAGGAAAGTTAGATCCAAAAGCTAAAAGGTGCATTTTCTTAGGATATCCTCAAGGTGTCAAAGGGTACAAAGTGTGGATAATCTCTGAAAATAAAACCATAATAAGCAGAGATGTTACTTTTAATGAGCTAGTATCGTATAAGACTAACATGCAGGAACCAAAAGAGAATACAACAGCCCCTACTCAGATTGAGGTGGAGCTGAGTGAATTCGAAACACCTCTAAGAGAAGATGACCTTGAGAATGGAGGGAATGAAGAGGATACATCAGCAGACGTGAGTGACATTCAGTAACCAGAAGAAGCAGGTGGAGCTGTAGCAGAAAGTAGTGACCTTATGAACTATCAGCTGGCCAGAGATCGAGTCAGAAGGGAAGTGACCAGACCTGCCAGATATGCTTAAACCATAGCCCCTCCACATACTTTTGCCCACACAGAACTGATAGCATATGCTTTGAATGTGGCTGACGTCCTTGATATAGAAGAGCCAAGAAACTATTTCGAAGCCTGCAAAAGCAAAGATTGGCTACACTGGAAAGCAGCCATGGATGAGGAAATGAATTCTCTCACCAAAAATGAGACTTGGATTCTAGTGGAAAAGGAAGAGGATCAGAAAGTTATTGGCTGCAAATGGATTTTCAAGAGAAAACCAGAAATTCCAGGGGGAGAGAAAGCTAGATTTAAAGCTAGAGTTGTGGCAAAAGGTTACTCTCAAGTTGAAGGAGTCGATTATCATGATGTGTTTTCACCGGTTGTTAAGCACACATCAATAAGAATCATCCTTGCCATCACTGCTATAAAAGACCTGGAACTGGAACAACTTGACATAAAAACTGCCTTCTTACATGGGAATCTAGAGGAGAAAATTCTCATGGCTCAACCCAAAGGCTTCATCAAGAAAGGGGAAGAAAACAAAGTGTGTTTGCTGAAGAGGTCCCTCTATGGTCTGAAGCAGTCTCCCCGCCAATGGTACAAAAGGTTTGATGAATTCATGCTCAAACTAAGGTTCAAACGAAGCTACCATGACAACTGCGTTTACTTTCAAAAGCTAAATGACAACAATTACATCTATCTCATGCTATATGTAGACGATATGCTCACTGCCTGTCATGATAAAACAGAAATCCAAGCGTTGAAAGATAAGCTAAATCCGTCTGAAACCCTGCCCTGATCGGGAGAGTTAACAGATCCTCGGGAAATTGATATACAGGGACGCACTGGTAGTCAAATACTAAATCTCAAAGCTACGCGATAAATGCGTGTTCAAATCACACTCAAATGTTACAAATAAGCTGCGCGCTGAAATGAAGGTTGCTAAACGTTCTTCTGTAAGACGATATGCTCACCTCGCGCATGATAAAACGAAATCCAAGCGCCTAAAGATAAGCTCAAATCTGAGTTCGAAATGAAGGATCTGGGGAGAGTTAACAGGATCCTTGGGATTGATATCAATAGGGACAGACCAAAGAAGGTCATAACTCTATCTCAAAAGGGCTACGTTAGAAAAATAATTCAAGCCTTTGATATGGCAGAAGCCACGCCTGTTACACTCCCATTGGTGCACATTTTAAGCTTGCTGCCAGTGATGAGTTTGCTACGTCTAAAGAAGATGTGGATATGAAAGATATTCCTTATCAAAGCGCTGTGGGGAGCCTTATGTATGCAATGGTATGTACCAGAGCTGATATTGCATATGGAGTCAGCTTTGTGAGTCGGTTCATGAGCAAACCAGATAAGGCTCATTGGGAAGCTACTAAATGGATTCTAAGGTATCTGAAGGGCACCATTGACGTTGGTTTGAAGTACACTGGGTCAGACTACTCCAAGATTGAAGTAGAAGGATATTGTGATTCAGACTATGCAGGTGACTTAACCAAAAGAAGATCCCTAACAGGTTATGTGTTCACGATTGGAGGAAATCTGAGGTGAAGTCCTCTCTTCAAAGATGTGGTTGCTCTCTACCACAAGTGAGTGCATAGCCATTACAGAAGCAGTGAAGGAAGCTCTCTGGTTGAAAGGAATAGTCAACGAACTGGGCCTGCAACAGGAATGTATCCATGTTCACTACGATTCTCAAAGTTCTATTCACCTGACCAAAAACAGCATGTATCACGAAAGAACCAAACACATAAATGTTAAGTTGCATTTTATCAGGGACATAATTGACAAAGGATATGTGACAATGAAAAAGATCTCTACGTTAACAAACCCGGCTGACATACTGACAAAAGGAGTTCCAATTAGCAAGCTTCACTCAGCTTTGGAATTCCTAAGAGTTCAGAAAACTTAGTAGTTTTGGAAGGGCATGCAGGGTACCTATTTGGTTCACCATGTAAATAAGAGTCAAGGTGGAGATTGTTGGATAATGCCTCTTATTTGTTAGGAGAGTGAGACGGTTATTCAACTGCATGGCTAGTGTTTGTTACGTTAGTTATTTGCAAACTAACCTGGCTAATATCACACAGCTGTGATAACCTCCAAATATCTTCTGATACACTTCGTCATAGGCTCACGTATAAAGAAGGTAGTCTGTACTTTCTGTGAGTAACGAAATAGAGAGAGGCGTGAGAGTTAGTCTTTCAATATTGTAATTCTCATATTAGTGATTGTATCAGACTTCATTATAGTGGACGATCTAGGCCCTTAAAACCCTGCCTTGGAGTAGGATTCTTCTATTGAATCCGAACCAAGTAAATCACGTGTGCTTCTTTCTTCTTCCTGTTTTCTCCTATCTTTGTTTTGCTATATTCTTCTTGGTGTTTCTTGATTGTGTTGAACTCTCTCTTGGAGGATTTCTGGTTATTATCCTCAACACTTATTCGAGCTCGACATATTATATAATATTTAATTTTATATTAATATAATATATATAAAAATTAAAATAATTAATTAAAACCGATTTTGACTCAATTACAACTAACTTGAGCTCGAGCTCGAGCTTGATTTTGACTCGACTGTAATCAAGTCAGCTCGATAATTGAAGCTCGATCGAGCTCGAGCTTCTAAATACTCGGCTCGGCTCGTTTGCAACCCTAATTATAAATCAAGGAATATATGGGTTTCACATTAATAATCTCATATAATCTTTTTACAAAACACGTTACATTATTATAAATTATACATTGTTGTACAATATAATGCAACCAATACAATTTTGGGAAAGCAATCTAGTTTGATACCATATACCAAATGCACCCACCCATATAGACTTCATAACTATTTATTAATTATCGAGTCTTTTTATACATAAAAAATGTCAACATAATTTAATGAAAAGTGTATAATCTTCTGTTGTTATGAAAATCCGCAACAACTTCTAATACTCAATTGACCTTGGAGGAATTGAGTAGGATGTGCACATGAGTAATGATAATCAACAAAGAATAAATTAAAATGTAATGAAAAAAATCAAAGAAGATTTTTAATCAAGAGTGAATGAGAGAAAGAGAGTCTTTCTAATCAAGAGTTGAGTGGTTCGTAATTTTTTACTCCTTTGAATCCTAGTAAATATTCTCCATATCACCTCTGTGGACGTAGGTCAATTGAGTGAATCATGTATATTTCGTGTTCGATTAAATTTCGTACTTAGTTTTTCTCTTGTTTGTGGTTGATTGTATGTCAAGACACTTAATTTGATCTTTGGGTATTTTTCAATTGAGATTATTTGAAGTTAAAATTAGTATTGTTGTTATCGATTTTACAACAATGAGCTGGGAAGTCTAGTGAGTGGATAATACAATTTATATGCGAAAAAATTGAGCTGGGAAGCCTAGTGAGTGGATAAAACAGTTTATATATGAAAAATAGCTTTTAGCTTTAAAAATATGCATGAGGAAAACCGTTTGCATGTACGAGAAAGAATTTCGCATCCTCGTACCAGCTTTTCGAATGCCATGGATCATTCGTGTTAAAAATCACATAAACTGATGCACCCATCATCAAAGCTGAGTAAGCACCTCCCAACACGAAACCCACTCTTACTCAAGCTTGTACCTGCCGGGTGTCCACAATTTCTACCCCAGCCTATACTCATTGGGTATCCACAAATTCCCCCCCAGCCAATACGCACTGGGTATTCATAAATTCCACCCCAACCTACACCTGTTGGGCGTCCACAAATTTCACCCTAGCGTATTCCTGCTAGTTATTCACAAATTCCACTCGCTTGATTAATGTAACCACTATAACCACCACTCTAGTACCCAGGGACCTACATCGTACATCTCGATTCTTAATCCTTACTACAAACAAGTAACTAGACCACCCACAATCTACCCTCAAGGTTTACTATCCACAATATACCATCAAGATGTATAATCACCATTGGATATCCATACTCGACCCACAATCTACCCTCAAGGCATCATGATATGATATCAAATAGAATCTTGCCCACAGTCTACCCTCAGGGCATTAGGAATCCCACACCAGCCAATAGCTACCTAGTGCAGTCCCGCCTTAAGCTCGTCGGGCTTTAATCCTATCCCAATAGGATGGTATGTCACATCATTGTTTGATAGAACAAACCATCTCAATACGTGCATGAGACTAAATCATCACCAGATAACCATACTCGACCCACGGCCTACCCTCGGAGTGCCATGATATGGCATCAGTATAATAGAATCCCACCCACAATCTACCCTCGAGGCATCAAATAACAATATCCCACCCATGGTCTACCCTCAGGGTGTCGTCTGCAGCTCATCAAGCACCTGTCATGCCTCGGTAAGATGGTATAGATCGTCATCGTCAATAGTACGGGCCATCTAAATGCACGCATGAGGTCAAATATAAGTGCTAGCTTAAGTCTAGAGGGGGACAAGTACTAAAAGGTGGTTATAGTCTGAAATGAAATTTCCACAATCACTCGTTTGAATTTCCCAACCTCCAATGATATTACACACCTTCATGCAAGTACTCGAATATGGGTGCCATATAGTTTTTAATACCGCAGTATGTAAAAATGAGTGTAACATTCCGAAATATGAACACATAAAATATCAAATTAGCCCCGATATTTTTCATTCATTTCAGTTTAGTGCCAAACGTTTCAAATCAGAACCTTTCAATTCTTGTCATGAAACCCCTATACTTTTAGATCCTTGCAGTCAACCCCTATACTTTTAAATCCTTACGGTCAACTTCCTATTTTTTTAAATCCTGTCAAACCCTTGTATTTCTAAATCCTTACAATCCACCCCCTACATGTGCTTCAATATTTGCAGAAATAACAATCTGTCCCTTGGAATCCTGCCGCGATAAGGAAAATTCTCCACTGTGGAGGAGTGCTATCAGGACTGATTCTACTGCAACAAAGAAAAATCTTCGCCTCGTTGGAAATCTATTTGGCCTTCAAAATTTCCTCTCTCCCACAAATTTCTAATTTTCTCCCGTATACGAACATAACCATACATCTTTACCAACATAATACAACCAATTTCACCTCTACAAACACAATTTCCCAATTTCACATTTACAAACAAGACTCCAAACATTTCACATACCCACAATTACACTTCAAACTTCTCATTCTCCATTCAAAAGCAAATAAACCAGCCCTTCCTTTACCACGATTCTGCACCCTTTTTTAACATTTCTTCTTCTTTATCCTTCAATTAACCAAACCCAACAACATTCTCTATAGCCTAATTACTCCCAATTTAGCAAACAACAACTAATTATAAAGATGAAACTATTTATTACACTGCAAATAATCAATGCGAATACATAACATTTAATTTCATATAATTAAAATTTCTTTACATGCAAGCCTTAACATAACACCCCACGCATCAAGATTTCAGCACAAAATATAAACCTTTTCCAACTACATATCCAAAATAATAAAATCCACACAAGCTATACTTAAAAATCATAATCATTAAGCTACATGCAAAGTGAAAACTCAAATTTAATTAAAGATTTTCATGCACATTATCCTCAAATAATTACTAATATGATGCCCAACCAAAACAAGACAAATATGATGCCGTAACTCTCCATCACCTCAAGCTGCCAAAAATTCCAGCATTTTAACACATCAAAACAGCATTTTTTTAATTTTTTTTTATTTCAACAATATTACTTGAAGAAAAATCTATACACAATCATCTGCTTGCTTTAAGGCTAAAAATAAATAAATAAAAATAATAATCACTATTAACTCAATAAAAAATTCCCACAAACATATTACTTAATTAATCACACCATTAGCTTACCTTCTTTACTTATAAAGTATTATCAATTAGGGTAAAAACTTTTCACACTTTTGCAATGGGAGAACACAAGTTACAAATCCTTCAATTAAGGGACAATAAACACTAACTAGGATTAGATTCAACTTTATAAAATGGTAAAGACGTAATTGAAGAAATTTAAATTATTCCTTTATATAACTAAATCAAATGAACCTTCATTGTCATGTTTCTCTGGATATAAATGACAAGGAGTGACTAGGAGAGCTAAATTTCAAGGAAATATCTTCCTGATTTAAAGTCTTTTAAAGATTTAATAACATGAATGAATTAAGACAATATTTGCAAATAACATCCAAAATAGTAATACATAAACGAATTAAATTCTAAGATTAGTACTCCAATTTAAAAATAGTATAACAAATGAAAACTTAGGACCACAAAATCTGTGTATATCATAATTAATAATAATAATTTACCACTAAAAGGAAAATTATTTGAATCTAGGATATATGTTTGTTTCACGAGATCTATTTTTTTTATTGTAAATTACAAGATATAAATACGATATACTTACAAGATATTATTAACTGATTTATATAAATCAAATAAAATTTAACAAATATATTTCAAAAAGTAAATAGTATCCCTTACCCTCACAATTTATCTTTTTGTATTTTTGGCTTTCATCTTTCATGTAACCGTTTTTCACCTAAAACCATCGATTGAATTGAATATTATTTAGTTAATTTAGAAGATAGGAAAAATGAGATTAACAATGCAATACTAGTTAATATATTGTAAAATATTAACTGGACGTATGTACTATACTATTTTGTGCATACGCATAGCACATGTGACCCACTGCGTATGATAATATATGGACCCAATATTACCACTTAGGTAGATTGACTTAAGACTAATTTGCATATAAACTAAAATTATATTATAAATGCAAATTATAATAAGTTTTAAAATAAAAACTTAAAAATTGATATGATAAATAGCTTGAAATCCATGTTTTTTGAATATGATAGAAAAATGATTTATCTCTCATAATATATAATAATCACAAAACATTAATAATTTAGTATTATTAGCATTCGCATTATTATTAATTACACTGACAAGTATATAATAATCACAAAACATGCAAAATTTAATATTATTATTTAAATTCAATGTATTCTTCTTAATTTTAGTTTACTTCAATCAAAATGGAAATCTCAACAATATCTTCATAAAGAATTAGATTTTCTCTTAAGTTAACTTCAATGAACTATCTAAGCTTTTTATAATATTTTGACACATGGCCATCATCAATAACAATAGTAATATTTGATTTGATATTTTTATTTTATTTTCATTAATTTTAAATATTAATCATGAATTAAGTCTAGTTTGAATTTTTTTCAAAACAGAACTTAGATTTCTTATGAGTTATATGAACATATAAGTGATATAATTCAACAACAAAATGAAATCATACAGACAATTTAAAGGAAGAAGAAAGAGTTAACAATTACCTTGAGCTGGATTCATCATGTATGAGATTTCGAAATTCCAATATTTTGGGGATTGGTTCATCTAGCTCTTCGTCTCAAAGATGAAACATCTTCTGAATCTGGATTCCTCCATCGCTATTCTTGGATTTAAGAAATTCATAATCCCAAACACAACCATTTATTTGTAGCTATCCAACTCTCCCCGCTACATTGGTATATCAAGTTATACTCAACATACAATGGCCGTTTGTCACAACAACAATCCTGGAATGCTAAAACGGTGCAACAGCTAAAGCCAATGGTATCATTCAATGAACCTTGAGGTTGCTGTAGAAAAGTTTCATTACTTGGATTGTGAAAAAATTACTGTACAATGAAAATTATTGAGTGTGTTTGGTTTATTATTTTGAGTAGGATTTTGGGGATAGTATTGGATAGTTGGATAGGGGAGTATTACGAGATAAAATTTAAAAATTTATGAAAAAGCCCCCAAGGTTTGCTAATTTAATAAACACCCCAATATATTAAAATATTTTAAAATGACAAAAACACCCCTACCACCAGCAATGTCAGATTCCGGCCACCACCGTCGGAATCTGGTCGAAAAATTGGATAACCACACATACCGGTCGGATCTGGCGGGTATTCGATCGATATGGCCTTTTCCGGCCATATCCACCATGGATCTAGCCGAAAAAGGCCAGATCCAAGGCCAGATGTGGCCTTCGACAGCCAGAAAATGCTATCTTTGGCCGTCAGCGATGGCCAAAGATATGGCTGTCGTTGTCTGTCAACGATGGCCAAGATTTGGCCGTCGTTGACAATCAACGACGGCCAGATCCACCACGGATCTGGCCAGAAAAGGCCAGATCTAGATTACTTGCCATTTTCGGTGGTCGTGTGACTACTGTGACAGATTCCGGCTACCACTGGCGGTGGTTGCCGGAATCTGGAAAGTATTGGTGGTGGGGGTGTTTTTGTTAGCTTTTAAACTCTTTTTTTTGGGGGGTATTTAATGAAATTAATAAACTTATGAGGTCTAAAAGTAATTAAAAAATAGACTAATATTTTGAGAATAACGTGTCAAAGAACATTTGAAGAATAGGATTGAGAATATGGATAAAAACAATAAGCCAAACGCACCCATTAGTGTAACATCATATATTTTTTCATTAAATGAGAAGAAAGGAACTCTTCCAGTGTCCCAAACGCTGAAGGCATACAAAATCACATCAAAGCCCAAGGTTTATAAAGATTATTTTGGATAGTTGTGCCACACTGCACTCATCAACAATCTTCTAGGCATGACAAATCACTCTCTAAGGACTTTATATACAACTGGTTGTGGTTCAATCATTAATGTCTTTGGAATGAGAAAATCATAGGAAAATTGAAAAAAAAATGTTTCCATTAAAATATTATTTTTCACCTACTTAGATCTAATCTTATTTTAGACAACTAGCAGAAATTTGCTCAAAATTCACACTAGTAACCACTCGGTAAAGTTGAAAACGCTAAAACGGTGTAGCAACTAAAGTCGATGGTATCATTTAACTAACCTTACGGTTGCTGTAGAAAAGTTTCTTTACTTGGATTGTAGAAAAATTCCTCTAAAACGAAAATTATAGTGTAACATCATATATTTTTTCATTAAATAAGAAAAAAGAAATTCGAATCATATGCAATGAGACCAAGAGACAAAAGCCAATGACTACCAACCTGGTGTAGATATCACTATTCTCTGCTTATTAAACAAGCTATGTATTCTTCTTCATCTCCTCCGAGCTCATACCTATAGTAGAATTGCACAGATCAACCAAATCATTATTTACTTTGTTAAAAAATCCCAATAGCTAACCAATCAAAAAGCGTGCATGTTTCTTCAAACTAAATTCAGGAAACAAGCATTATTTCTCAAACTATTCACATTTAAAAACAATGAAATTGTATTATGAGGCATGAAATTGCTCACTAATGGTAACTAAGTACTAGAGATGGCTTACTCATCATATATTTTTTTTTTTTACATGAGTGACAGACATGGCCTCCAAATATGTATCACTAGGAGCTACTAAGCCAACACGAAGTGCTGTAAAACCAAAGTTAGGATAAGAAAAAAGGATTCCTACTAATTCAATGTCATCACTAGGAGCTACCTGTGAATAGAAAAACAGAGAGGTAAAAGCTACGATGAAGAGTTACAACTCTGGTAGGGACAAGATGATGAACTATCTAAAAGAATGCAATTTTTTAAACAAAGAATATCGTAAGAACCAGTTGCAAGTTGCAATTATTCACACCACTCAGCAATTACTTTAAACCCATGTAATGACATTCTCCTCCAGATCTCTTTTACCTAAGACAGATTTATAAGTGAAGGGATGAATTAGTTTTGTAATGTCCTTTTTTCATCAAACTTGAGCTCATGGCTATATCCAAAGTTTTTATAAGAATCGGACTACAATAAAATTGATTAATAAAAATTTGGTGCATATTAACATTAGCTACTGAGATTTGGGTACTCTTCTCACACCCAAAATGAAATACAAGATGTAGCCTCCAAAGTTTCTTGGAAATTAGACACAATCGCTAACCTTTCCTATAGGTTCTCCACTCAAATGACAAGCCATAGTCTGAGAGACATGAACTTTTGGAACATGCGCAGCCAACTCTTTCTTAGCCAGAAACATCATCTAATACAACATAACATGCTTGCTATTAATCCATTTTAAGACTGAAACCAAACTAAATTGAAAACTTCCTGAAACTTTGATGCTTTGAGTTTAAGGATCAACTTCCCATTTGTTATATTTATCTAACAAGGTCTGGACGGGCACTCAAACGCAAGCAATTACTTTCTTTTTGATGTATATTAAATGAAAGACAAATAAGTGTAGAAGAACAGACAAATCATATCCAAGTTTAGAAAAATTAGAGGTATTGTAATCAGTTACCTGGTAGATTTCAAAACCACAATTTTTACATGTATTTATTGCAACCTACATAAGTGGCTCAACATCTTAACGGAGTTACAATGCTTGATATCCTTAAGGGCTGACCAATATGTGAAGCCTTGACCTCCCTAATAAGTATATGGCTACCTCTTAATTTGAAGGTTACCTTATATAAACTTCAAAGAATCAAGAATGAGAATTCACTGCAAGCATATAAGACATTCTTCATGGATAATGCATTATAACTAATTAACACAAAAATCAGTTCAACTACTGTATGCCAAAGTTATAATAAAATGTTTACCATTATATTATTGTTCATGTAGAATTAAATCAAAGACAACTGAGCAATACTCATATTTTATTAAACTGTCACCTGAAAAAGGAAATAAAGAAGAAGAATAAACATCAAATAATCAAAGAAAGAGAGGAAATTACCTTTATTTATGTTGAAGTGAAACAAAAAAGTAAGAGAGGAAAAGAAGAGAACAGGGAGAGGAGGGAATTAATCAGTGCCAAATAATGGTGTAGGAGAAGAGTATATACACAAAACAAGTTATCCACACCACCACTGAATCAATCCATGATCATAAATGATAACAATATTATCACAAATAAAAAATACATCACACTACATAACAAGAAAATAAAAAATAAAGTCAATAGATAGTGGTTAATGTATCCTATAAATAAAATTGACAAGAGAATAAAAAATCAATCACAAAGTAAAATTAATAAGGAAAATATAGGTGTTACCACAGCCAATGAATTTGAACAATTAAAAATAAAATAAAGAAGTAAAATTAATCTGAAAATGAAAACCTAAAAGCTGAACGAAAAGAAAAATTTAGAATAAAAAGAAAAATTAGAAGCCAAAAGGTAGAAATCAATAAGAAAATGAAACATTAAAAAGCAAAGATGTAAAATTAAGAATAAAATCAAAAGTTAGAAGCCAAAAAGGAAAAATTAATAAAATGAAAAAAAAAAGTCACTACTGGGTGTTGAACCCAGGTCTAAAAAAGTTAAGAAGCCAAAAGGTAGAAATCAATAAGAAAATGAAATATTATAATATCAGAAAACATCAACAAATCAGCAAAAAATAACCTGATATAACCTGTAGAAATGAGAAAATATGCTAGAATCATAATGTTTGACCGTAATTAAGATAGCCTGAAAGCGTATATGATTAATGAGTATATCAAACTCCATTATTCAACAAGAAAAGCAATTATAGGCTAATTTCAAGTAATACCTACGGCAAAAACTCAAAGAGAACATCTTTAGGTAATGCTTCATCCATCAGCACACATCCGTCCGTATAATTCATGCATGAGATAGCATATTTGGTGAAACATTTCAAAATAACAAATTCAAGTCAAAAGAAGAGAAGAAATTTAACAAGATCATCTGGCATAAAATATGATAGAATGAAAAAACTAATTATGCAGAACACAAAATATAATCAGCGTACCTTACTTGAACTAAATATTAAAAAATCACTCATTATCTTCAATTCCAATCCAGAAAGAAACACACATATTTAGCATAACAAAATCTTGTGCGTGATTCCTGCACTGTATGAGTTCCACTCACAGGAAGCCAACAACGGAAATCATCTTACATCACTACAAAGGTAGTTTTCTAAGAGAACCCTTAATGCAACAACCAAATAGACCTCTTTGCACCACAATCCACATTATCACAGATGGAAGAGAAATCCGACTAAGAAAATTAAGTAAATTTTAAATGAATAAGAATCCCCAAATTTTATGAAGAAATCAACATTAACCATTCTACAAGGATGAAAGAAATTGCTGGAAATGAAACATGTATCAATTTATAAATTTCAACCAATATAACCAAAACAGAGTAGACTACCAAATAATTAAAAGAAAAGGGGAGACGAATCATTTCAATGATTAACTTACATTCAAAACTTTCCATCAGCCAACTTGAAGCATCCTATTTCATATGTTCTCGTAAGTGTGCCCTCCCATATCTAGAAAGGGATATGTGAAAAAATTAGATACAGTGTTAAGAAATTTAGCACAATAGCAAAGGGAGCTTTTAGAATTAGAAGCTTACTTTCGAGACTACTGTTCTACAATCATCCTAGCACTCATATCAATCCTAGGGTTTAAACGATGATAATTCAAAACATAAGAGCACCAATAGTTCAATAGGAGTGAGCCACATGAGCAAAGTAATTTAACAAATTAAAATTCTGTTGACAAATAATTTGACTCTCTAAATCGAGTAAACTTCTTTAAAGTCTAGCTACGTAAGCCTGAAACAGCCTAATTGGTGAGTATCTTATCCCTCTAACTGACCCATCTCCTACACTGTATTAAAACAGACATGTGCTTCACAAAGAAGGGAAAATCTACCACAACCTAACACGATAAAAGAAAGCCCCATTACATACATTAAATGAACAAGTTATTGTAGAAGAAAAGACATATCATATCAAGTCTAGTGAGACTAGAGATCTTATACTAAGTTACCAGTAGATATAAATAGAAATGGATTAAATGTTGTCATATAATTACTGAAATAGCCATGAAAAGAAATGAGAGATATTCAATATGAATCTAGTTATCAATAAAAATTCAGCATTAAGACAAAATATTAAAACCAAGACTCTAGTTTGCTTCTCACAACATGAAGAAACTAGGCCACCTAATCTGTCACTAAAAGTTAAAACATACTCAATTCAAGTCAGACTAAACCAGGTACGCAACAACTAACTAGAATCAACATTCTAGGTTAGGAAAGATTATATCACTCCGAGGACTTTATGCCTTGGATTATATGATTGTATGACAACCAAAGCCACCCACGGAGGAGTATTATTTATACTACCTTCATCGTAATCTTCCATGCATAGTGACAAAATGGTTGATATTCAATGATAAAATGTTTAGGAGATCAAGAAAAGTGCATAATGTCAGAATACATATTTTCAATTTCAGTTCATCAAAAAAAAAAAAGAGCGATATCTTATGGATATATATGAGTTGAAGGACTTGTATGCTTCAAAATGAAGCTTAGCTTTCCCTAAAGAGACTCAAAAAATACTCTCTAAAGATAATATTTTATTAGCAAGAAGTCAGTTAATTCTAAAAATTTCAAACAAAATCCAAAGAATTATAAAAGACCAATCAAAGTATCTTCATCAAATAAGGTTGTCTTACTCTCAATTTACCAATAGCAAGCGAATTTTTGTGACAGCAAACACATAGTTTGATATGACTTTGACTAGGAATAATACTTAAGTTCAGTCAAAGTACAAGTCCGATCACTCCTTTGTTGAGATATATAAGTATATTGTCAACTTCCCTTTGAGAATTTCTAAAGGCAAACAAAAATAAATGGAACAAAGATTAGCATAAAGTAAAATGAGAGAACAATTAACAAAAATATCCTCAGAAAAACAAAAGTAATCATGGTACTGTTGTTGGTAATGTGAGATAAAATATGGCAATGAACACAACATATACCAAAAAGAGATATACACAACAATCTTTTATTCAAATAATTCATAAGTGTTTGTGTGTGCCCTGAGAAGCAATTTAGATAGGAAACAACAATAACACATGGTTAGAAAGAAAATAAAAGCAAACCATTAATTTGTAAACAATGCAGATCACCAAGATTAATGTCCCTTAAAAGCCCTCTGATATGAAATAGCAATGTTTATATTTTCGCAATGCATCAAACATCCCCCATGCCCAAGTTTCTAGAGTTATCAACACAACTAGAAAATTAGCATTAAAAAAATTCATACTATTCTTAATGACACCAAATTTATTGCTTGACAATTTCAAACAAAAAGAAAAATAAATAAGATAGTGGTAAGCCCTAGCTATGAAGTTTTAATTTAAAATTTTCAGGTCAGCTTTTATACCATCTAAGAATTCTTGTCCTCTAGCAGCTTCCCAAATACAAATTACAATGAAAAACTACAAGATAAAACATAACAATGCCAATAAGATATTCTAAGCATTATAAGAAGAAAAATCCTAAGCTTTCAATATTGCTTGATAAATGGCTTCATGCTTATATTTCAAAGAAAAATTATACTAAAGCATCTAGAAAATGAAGCATAAACAAGTGAAATACAAAAGAGAAAATAATTACAAGGACAGAATACAACACAAGAAGAAATACTAACAGTAGGTGATGAAGGAAAAATTTATGAGGGATATGAACAATCCCCATAAACAAAATGAACATAACATGATTTTGACATTGTATCAGCATATTCTGGGTAGATAGAATTTTTAGCAGACCACGAATGGTATCCATAAGCATCCTAATTAGCCAACTTCTTCTCTTCTGCCTTCTTTCCTGCAGCCTCAAGTTTGAAATTAGTAAAAACGCATATAAGATTAAAATGAAATAATCAAGATATTTCTCACAATGTTAGATTAGAAAAAATCGAAGCCCAAAAGTAAAACTTCCACTAGTGTGAAGAGTGAAAAATTGGTTAGTAGAGAATTTCATAAAGCTCACATTTTCAACAACCACAAATATCAAAACCACTTCCCCAACTCTTGTATAGATCATAAAAATAAAAGAAATATTTCCATAAGCTTCAAAATTAAGTTTCCTGGTAAATGATGAAGCATCGAAATTTTTTATAGCAACAAAATGCTCCTCAGCCAAAATTCATCCATCAAGACGCTCGTTCGAATACTTTTGTAACTCCAAAAACTCCTATTTGCATGTGAAAAGCAGTAACTACAGTTTTCAAAATCAACTAACTTCAGCACTCAAGCTGGACATGTAAATTTTAATATCATTTAGATTTGGAATGCAAACCTGTAAAATATCAAGCATATGGGTCCTCTGAGCAACAAGAACAATGATGCATAGATACATACAACTTCTGAAATAGTTTGTCTACAATTTCAGCTTCACCATTAGCCTGATCAGGAAGTCAATTGAAACAACATTTTGGTTGGTAGTAAACAATGTAACAAGAAACTAAGGTAAATACAAATTGCAGACTCATAGAAGCAAAAAACGTTTTTCTTATTCCATGCAAACGACACAAATAGACTCCAAACACCCACATCCATTGTCTACCAAACTGAGACGAAAAAAATACCTAAACCAGGTATTTACTGAACAAAATAGAGACAATAACAGGAACAAAATATAATAGTAAAACAAATCAAACAGTAAACAAAAAAAAATAATACGCGCGATTTACCCTGGTTCACCCAATATAGGCTACATCCAGCTGAGTCAATATTATTGCAATATGTCTCACCTCTCTCGTTTACAATGAATGAATTGCTTTCACACACATAACAAGAGAAAAGTATGTTTATATACTAGGTTTAAGAGATTAAACCTAGTTTTACAAGGATTCATATTCCTAAGCCCAACCCAAAAAGGAATTAATAACTTAAAAGAAATCCTACAGCAGTTATACATGGAAAAGCCCAAAACCGCCTACGGGCTCGGGGGCGCTGCCCCTGCGACCCCCGCCCTCACCCATTAATGCTGAAGTAGTCGACAACTCCAACATTTACCACCTTCAAAATGTTCAGGCTCAATACCAGGATAGGGGTAAGAATGATTCTATTACCTAGACACAAAAAGCAGATCACTGATATTATCCAATAAGGAGAGAAACAAAGGGCATTAAGTGAGAAAAGTGAAAAGAGACACAATATATGTCAGTTGTTCGAAATTTTAGTCTATTAATCTTTATTGATTTAATGATTAAAACTGAAAACGTTATGCAATCGATTGCCTGTGTTTACCACATCATATTGATCTTTATGTTGGAACTTTGAAGTTCCGAATTGGCAAATTGCCATTAAATAGTCATCTGAAAAGGATACCTGACCAGGTGGTCACCTTCTTTAAATGGTTCAGGCTCAATTATTAGGAAAGGTAGAAGAATGGTTGTATTACCTCAACACAAAAAGAAGATACAAGATTAAAAAAATCAAGGTATTGATATCCGAAAAGGAGAGAAACAAGATGCATTAAGTGAGAATGATGAAAACAGACACAAGATAATATCAATCAGCCAGCAAGAAGCATACCTATCAAAACAATAAAGTTTGATATGTGGTTCCTACACTGTATGAGTGCCACTCACAGAAAAGCAACAATGGGATTCATCTTACATCACTGCCAAAGTAGTTTTCTAGGAGAACCCTTAGTGCAACAGTCAAAAAGACCTCTTTGCACCACAGTCCACATCATCGCCAATGTAAGACAAATCCTAATAGCAAAGTGAAGTAAATTATATATGCATAGGAATCCCAATTTTTAATGAAGAAGTCAACATTAACCATTCTATAAGGATGAAAGAAATTCCTGAAAATAAAACATGTATCGATGTATAAATTTCAACCAATATAACCAAACAAGAGTAGACTACCAATTAAATAAAAGCAATAAAAGGGGATACAAATCATTTCTATAATTAACTTGCAGAGAAAACTTCCTGTCAACTAACTTGAAGCATCCTATTTTATATTTCCTCATAGGTATGCCCTCCCATAAGTAGAAAGGGATAGGCAAAAAAATTCAATACAAAGTCAAGAAATTGAGCACAGAAGCAAAGAGAGCTTTTGGAAGTAGAAACTTACATTCTAAACATAAGATTGCCAAGAGTTCAACAATAAAGGAGTGAGCCACTGAAGCAAAATAATTTAGTAGATTAAAATTTTAGTGACAAATAATTGGACACTCTAAATCAAGTAAACTTCTCTAAAGTCTATGGCTACTTCAATATCAACAGCCTGAATGGTAGGGATGGGCGCAGGGCGGGGCCGAGGATCCCATTCCCTGTACCCATCCCCCAAAAGGGAAAAATCTCCGTGAGAAAATTTCAAAAACCCTAAATCTAACTCCATCAAAGCCATCCCTGCTACACCCAATTTCATTTCACCATTGCATCCACTCTTCACCATCGCACTCAATCTTTTTCAAACTCAGAACCAAACTCATAACAAATTAATTTTTATTCATAAACCCAAACTTATTGTTGGGATTGTGCCTTGAATCTCATATTGCTTGGGAATGAGAGTTGCAAATGGACTCTCCCCTTTAAATAGACTAGTAGATTGGGCTTTTAAAGTATCTCAAAAAGTGTAAAATAAACACCAAAAGAATAGTCATTATAGGCTGTTATTAAGGGTGTAATTGGGCTTTTTGGGACAATGTGAGGAGTTTGCAATTTTTTTCGTCGAAAAATTGCACAGTTGTAAGCTTTTGCTTAGTGGATTGTTTAAGTGGATAGTGGATGTAGGCTAAATTGATTGCGTCAAACCACTTTAAAATTCTTGTGTTTGGTTTGCTTTTTTTTATTTTTTTATTTTTTGGCCATAATTTTGCATTTGAGTTGTGGGAATCTTTTTCAACACTTATGACAAATCATTTTTTATTGAATTCAAAACTTAAAAAAAAAAAAAAAAAAATGGTTGTTCTGTTGATATTCCGTTGGAATCTAGCCAAGTGGTGGCCAGATCGTGGCTACCCTATCTAGCTCTGTAGCCAACTCGGGCAGATTGGAGTGCCACACAGCAGCGCCTACAGAGAGTGAATGGGGAGGAAGAAAGAAAAGAAAGGATGAGAAAGAGAAGAAAAAGATGAAAGATTTAGGGTTCTTAGTGGACAGAAATTTCCTGGTCCCCTTCCCTTATTTTTTCGGGAATCCCCGCCCTGTTCAGGATAGGGAAGGGCTGGTCCCCAGCGGGGCGAGGAAAAGGGCCATCTCTAATTATCACATGTCATCAAGTAGTACTACACAAATTAAAAGGAAGGATTTAAACCAATCACAGGCATGAAAAGATGAACCCATATAAACATGAAAAGTAATAGTGACCTAATCATTCGGGACTGAATTGAAGTCACCAGCCCAAAAAACTGGAGGTGCACACTCATATCTGTTTGACACCAGTGTTTTAAACTGAGCTAAGTGTGATAATAGATACTTAGCTTGCGCAAGTTTGACATCAACCAATTTTGGGTCCCTGGAGCAGAAATAACATATGTTACAGCTAGAAGAAAAATTAAAAATAATGAAAGACCACAAAAGAAAAGATTACATCAATAAATAATAATAAAAAAAATGATAAGTACAAATGAACAATTTACCAATAAAGGTGTGTATTTGCTACAATAACAACATGAAAAAATGGACCTTTGAGTCTAAATGCAGCCATAATTCCTACACAATCACGTTTTAACCTTACATAAGGGTCATTAAGACCTCCACAATCCTCTGAAGTATTCTTTATTGATGATGAACCTGAAGATAGATCATTCAGGAAATAAGCCACCAGTATACTAAGTCATAAACAGTGGAAAGACAATCTCATGTTCATACGGAAACAAAAAATCATGTTAAAATTATCTTGAGCTTTTATGTCCTATTTACATCAATAAGATATAGATTTATAGTTATAAAAATTCTTTGAATGATCTACATAACATTTTAACATTGGTAAACCCAAAAATGAAAAGAATTAACAGAACAAGTTACCGTTCTTTGGATCAGCATCTTCATTCTCTACAGCTAGAATATCATTCTGTTTATTACCACATTAAATATTTTCATCTTGTAGTGAGTTTACAAGATCATTGTACTCTCTTCTTTCCTCAACAAGCGATTCTGCCCTAGACAAATGAAAACTCTCATACGTTAATATTTTCATTATGATTGAAAGAACACATCAGTTAGCAATTGCAACGGATTCCCAAGTGCACAAGACAATGAAAAGGCTGTTATTTTAATATGTGGTAAATATAAGGGTGTATAACGCACCTTATGTCACAAATTTTGGTAGATAAACTTTCAAGTTTTGAATAGAGGGCCTTAGCATCTGCTTTTTTCAAATGACTCTTCAGCACAGGGCAAATGTTAACAAGCTTCTTCATTATAAAGTACTGACTAATGTTGTAGGTAAAGAAGGCACAGTTGCCAAAGGTTATAGTACACATTTAGTTCTAGTTAAAGCTTAAATACTGTTACGTATCAACTTAAGCATTTAGGTTGATTGGTTACTTCATATTTATCAATGCTGAGATAACCAAGTGGTTTTGTATTTGAATCCCCGTCCTTCATAATTAGATATATCTAAGTTGTGTTCATCCCTTTTTGTTGATTTTCTGGTTTTGTTAGATTGACATGCCTTGAAAGTGGTATGGCATATTAGAACTTAAAAATAAATGTGCACCCTTACCTATAAGCTTAAGTTTTTAAGTTTAGTAACTTGACAGTCCAACCAGTTGCTATAGAAATCAAAACCAGGGCAGCCAACCATTTTTAAAATTGTTACTAATGATTCGTAATATTTTCGCCTAAGACTGATTCCAATCCCATCCCACCCATTTGAGCATATCCCAAGCACATATAGCCAACCAAGGTTTAGGAGTCAAGATATTTTGAGTTCATTTCTATTTAGCATTCGTGAATAGTGATAGAATTATGGATGCCTATGGCTTGTTTTAGCTAAAATATAAAATTTGTTTGAAATAAATAAAATATATTGGATTACAATTTTTAATAACTGATGAGTATATTCCTATGACATGGATAAATATTTTGCCAATTGGGCACATAACTCTTAAATAAAGGCATCGTCTATCCTGAATCAAAAAAAGGAGAAAAGTCAGCATACCGGTTGTCCTTATAAAAAATTCCGCACCCATCACGCTTCCGCCCACTTTTCTGAATATATATACTAGAATAACCGTCAGTCTTAAAATTTGCTTGGTAAAAGTCATTCTCATCTAAACCACAAAGACAATATATTCTCATAAATGACTTTAAATAAAAGTTTTATGCACCTGCACTAGATGATAAATATGAAGGAACAGAGTTTTTGGCAAAGAAAATTTTAAAATTCACAGATTATGCAGGAAGAAATGGCCTAAAGCAAAGACAAAACAGAACCCCCAATCCCACCAACATATATATGTAAATGAAACCTGTAAGCATAGGAAGTCAGCACCAAAGTTCTTCAGAACAGTTACAATTGCCTTTGACCGGTTCTTCCACCTGTGATGCGCACAGATTATAAACATGAAAACTTGTGTAATTACTTAGTCAGGTGTCAATATATATGTATAACGGACCTCAACCCCTACGGCATGCAGAAAATTTATGCTTGATCTTCTTAAGAATTTCAATAATTATGTCCTTAAGATACTAGTCTGCCAACTAGGCCAGCAAATAGATGACCAGTCTACATTAAAGTCAAACAAAAATTTTAGTCAAAAAGTTCTAAAGCAGATGGCAGGCTATAAGATACCTAATCTGCCAACAAAAGAGCCGACGAGTTGTCAATCCATAAACATCAGAAGCCCTTGACTTAAAACTCAAAAAGAAAAGCTCTCCCTAATCATGTTATAGAAGGTCCTAATACAAATGAATAAAGAAAGGAGGTTTCTTGAAGCTACAAAGAAAAGTTTTTTTAAGTATACGAAACACCAGAAGCCCTTGACTTAAAGTTCAAAAAAGAACCCTAATCATGTTATAGAAGGTCCTAATATCAATGAATAAAGAAAAAGAGATTTCTTGAAGCTCTAAAGAATAGTTTTTTAAAGTATATGAGAAACGAAATCAGGTTGGTGGTTTTGAAAAACAAATGTTGTCAAAATAAAGCTTATTACAAATGCATGATTAATGATTTCAATTCCAAGTAATGACAACTTTATCTTTTGTCCTAGAGCTAAAAGGTGCAGTCAAGAAGCATGGAACAAAAGGGATGGAACAAAAGTTTGAAGATTTACATGAGGCAAGCAGATGGAGAGTATGGAAAGAGAGAACTCTTCACATAAACCTGTACAATAAAACAATCTCTGGCATGTTAGAATCAAAGTAATAGCAGCTGCAGAAAATTGACATGTTAATTCAAAAATTTCTATAACCAAGCACCAAGAAATTTTAATATCTCAAAACTACATCTATTGAATTCCATCATATGTTTAAGCTTATATACAAGTCAACCTTAATAGAAAACTCAGATGAGCTCCAATCCAATAGAATACACAAATCCCTGTATTTCAAGGTTGCAATGATGCAACCCAAAAAGAATTTACATAGTTTTTGGCCTTCAAAGGGTTACATTTTTTTCCCACCAAAGTTTCAACTTTTAGCACTGTAAAAATGTACTAAGGAAGAATATTCACTCTTTTCATTCATAGATTAAAAGTATACATATTTATATACACTTGTAGTTGATAATCCGAGGATTATATTGTTTTATTTAGGCTTTTAGGCCGGATTTTTGATACTTCTTAGTTCATTTATGCTTGAATTGCTACTTAATTCTTTACATTTTGTGTTTCAGGCCAAAATAGACATTTTGAGCAAATAATGAGCGAATTGGAGTTTCTAGACTCAGAGGTAAGCGGATCTCAGAATTGGGAGAGTTTTGAAGCAGAGTAAAGCACTATGAAACTTGTTCCCATGGGAGAGCATCAAAGATCGAAGATTCAAGCAAAGAAGCAAGCGGAGGGCAATTCTGTAATTTCAGAATTTTTCATGAAGATTCACCGCGGCGAAGTTTGTTCTTCACCCCGGCGAAATGAGTTATGCACAAGAGTTAATTTTACTTCGTCGCCACGGCGAAATTCCTTCTTCGCCACGGCGAAGTCTGCAAATTTCAGTGTCTTTAAAACGCACAGTTTCATTTTTAGGCAAAGTCTTAGGTTTTTGGGCGAAGTATAAAAGTAAAACTTTGCCATTTTGAGAGGGTCGTCATTTTTTAGTCTAGAGCAGCTTATTTTCATCTTCCTTAGTTTAGATTTGACGAATTTTGGGTTGAAAAGTGAGAAGATTTGGGATGGAATCTGGTGGATTCTTCAACTAGGGGAGATCTCTTGTCTTTTCTCTCATTTCAATATGTTGAACCTTGAGTTTATTGTTTTTCTTGCTGTGTATTTTGATTTAGCTATGAACTAACCCATTTTGGGTTAGGGTTTTGATGTAATTCGGATTTCCATGGATTGAGTAATTGATTTTTGTTATTTTCATTTGATATTGCATGGATTGTGTGGTTATTCTGATTTTATTGCTTTTAATTGATGAACATGATGAGATTGAGAAATGAGTCATGTTAAGCTTCTTGGGTAATCACCATTGTAGTATTGAATGCTAGAGATAGATTTGAGAATCAATGAAATCAATCTAGGACTCCATGTGCTTAATGAGCTTAGAACTATTAATCTTCAAATTGTTGGGTGCAGAAGTTTAATAGGGAAAAGTAGGAAAACATAGCCTGAGAAGGCATGTTTTACAATTTAGAGAATTCGATTTACAATCAATGCATATGAATATGGAAATAGCAAAATCTGTAGGTTTAATCCATAGAGTCTGAATGAAATCAAAACCCTACCCATTTGTTTAAATTGATATTACCTTGTTTTTAATCTTGCTTTCATAATTTAGCTTTGAGCATTTAGCAATTTTTGTTTTAGTTTTAAGTTTAATTTTCTCCCATTACTCCAAACAAATTCGATTGCTCCAATTTGAAAATAGTAGAAAACTTAGTGCTTAGCAACCAATCCTCGTGGGAACGATACTCACTCATCACTTTATTACTTTGTGCGACTAGTGTACTTGTTATTTATGCATGTTGTAGTAACAACACATCAAGTTTTTGGCGCCGTTGCCGGGGATTGAGTTTTGTGTTAACATTAAAATTTTCTTGTGTTAGCTAGATTGGAGTTTTATTTTTGCTTAATTGTTGTTTGTTTAATTTTTGTTATTCTTTTAGGTTGGTTTTTTATCTCACTCTTTCTATTTTTCTGTGTAGTTTATGCGAAGAGCAAGACGTCGGCCAATGGTTCCTGTTGATCCTGAGATTGAAAGAACCACTCAAAGACTTAACAGAGAAAGAAGAGAAAGAGAGGGTACAGTGGAACCAGAAGTCATAGTTGTAGAGATGGTAGAAAATAGAACACTAAGGGAGTTTTCAGTTCCCTCAGTTGATGGCAGTAGGTCGAGTATTACTAGACCAGCAGTACAAGCCAACAACTTTAAGATAAAGTCGACAATCATCCAGATGATCCAACAGTCGGTACAGTTTAGGGGAGATTTGAAGGAAGATCCAAATCTACACATTGCCAATTTTTTGGAGATTTGTGATACTTTCAAGATTTGTGATACTTTGAAGTCAAACGGAGTGTCAGATGATGCCATCAGATTGAGACTATTCCCATTTTCATTGAAAGATAAAGGTAAGGGATGGTTAATGGCATTACTAACAGGAACAATTACAACATGGAACGATTTAGCACAGAAGTTCCTGACCAAATTCTTTCCTCTAGGAAAGTCGGCAAAGCTGGCAAAGCTGAGAAATGATATCACATCGTTTCTACAGGAAGAGTCGGAATCATTGTATAAGGCTTGGGAGAGATACAAAGAATTACTGGGAAGATGTCCACATCATGGGTTGCCAGTTTGGATGCAAGTCCAAACATTTTATAACGGATTGATGGTGAATGTGAAAACTATGGTGGATGCAGCATCGGGAGGAGCACTACAGAATAAGACTCCAGAAGAAGCTCACGAATTGCTTGAGGTTCTGGCAAGCAACAATTATCAAAGACCTAATGAGAAGGTGCACCCAAAGAAATCTATGGGTCTTCATGAAGTTGATGCATATCAGCCATTTCAGCCCAATTGACAGCACTTCAGAAACAGTTGAGAAGTACGCAGGTAAATTCCATTCAAGCACCTCAACTAACTTGTGAATTTTATGCAGGTAATCACATGAGCAGTGAATGTCAAGTGGGAAACATGTTTGCTTCAGCATCATCATCGGAGCAGGTTAACTACTTGGCAGGGAATCAAAGGCAATCGAATAATCCGTATTCCAACACATATAATCCTGGTTGGAGGAATCATCTGAATGTGTCTTGGGGTAATCAGAGTCAACGGAATCAGTAGAACAATCAATGGAACCAAAGAGCATTGCCAAACAACCAAACAGTGGTGAACAATCAATCAGGAGAGCAAAGAGTGACAAAATTGGAGGACATGTTTGGAAAGTTTATACAAGAGACCACAGGTTTTATGAATGAGATGAGAACAAATTTCAGAAATCAAGGGGCGTCCATTCGGAACTTGGAGGTACAAGTGGGTCAATTGGCTGATAAGTTAAATGAGAGACCACAGGGCTCACTACCGAGCAACACAATGACTAACCCACGTGAGCAAGCAAATGCGATAATCCTAAGAAGTGGGACAGTGTTAGAAGAGGTGGAAAAATCAAGGGAAGAAGAAAGTCCATCAAAGAGAGAGCAAAAGGAAGACTTTGATGAGGAGGTTGATGAAGAGAAACCATCTAGTTCTAAGGAAGAAGAACAAAGACAGGAAGTGAGGCAAAGACAAAGGAGAGAGAAATTGCCATTCCCTGAGATACCACCAGAACTGGCACATAACACTCCTCCTGTGTCGTTTCCTCAAAGACTGAAGAAATAGAATTAGGATAAACAGTTTTCCAAATTCATTGAAATATTTAGAAAATTGCATATTAATATTCCTTTTGTAGATGCATTGCAACAGATGTCGAGCTACACAAAATTTCTCAAGGAGATTTAATCCAACAAAAGGAAGTTAGAGGATGAGGAAACAGTGATGCTCACGGAGGAGTGCAGCACCATTCTCTAGAAGAAGCTACCCCTGAAACTCAAAGATCCAGGGAGTTTTACTATTCCTTGCATTATAGGAGACATTACCTTTGATCAAGTTTTATGCGATTTAGGTGCTAGCATCAATTTAATACCTTTTTCTGTTTTCAGGAGATTGGGAATTGGTGAAGTGAAGCCAACAACCATGTCATTGCAACTTGCAGATAGATCCATCAAACATCCAAGGGGTATAGTCGAAAATATGTTGGTGAAGGTGGACAAGATTATCTTTCCGGCAGATTTTGTTGTATTAGACATGGAGGAGGATAAGGAAATGCCTCTTATTTTGTGCCAACCATTTTTGGCCACGGGAAGAGCACTCATTGATGTGCAAGAAGGAAAGTTACTATTAAGAGTTCAAGATGAAATAGTAACATTCAATGTGTTTGAAGCTATGAAGTTTCCATCCGAGTTGGATTTGTGCTTTACTGTTGATGTGGTGGATAAACTAGTAGCAGAGGTCATTGAAAAGAACACTCCACAACTACCTCTAGAAGCGTGTATTCTAATCAAGAACAATAGAGGTAGAAGAGTCGACAAGGAATGAATGTGTTAGATTGTTGGAAGCACTTCAGCCGATTGATTAGAGCCAAGATCTAGAATTTGAGGAATTTGATTTTGAAAAAGAGAAGGAAAAGGAAAGAAAGGAAGAACCTCCAAAGCTTGAGCTGAAACCTTTACCTTCCCACCTCAAATATGTGTATCTTGGGGAATCAGAAACCTTCCCAGTAATAATCAGTTCAAGGTTGAGCAAATTGGAAGAAGAGCGGTTCATTCGGGTGTTAAGGGAACACAAATCAGCTATTGGATGGACTATTGCAGATATTAGAGGCATCTCTCCATCTTTTTGCATGCATAAGATACTCATAGAGGATGATATCAAGCCTAGAGTTCAACCACAATGAAGATTGAACCCTTCGATAAAGGAAGTGGTGAGAAAGGAGGTGGTGAAACTTCTAGATACAGGAATAATTTATCCCATTTCTGATAGTCCATGGGTGAGTCCAGTGCAAGTGGTTCTGAAGAAGGGAGGTATCACAGTGGTAAAGAATGAGAGCAATGAATTGATACCAACTAGGATGGTCACAGACTGGAGAGTGTGCATTGACTACCGAAAATTAAATGAAACGACAAGGAAGGATCATTTTCTACTTCCTTTCATTGATCAGATGTTGGAGAGATTGGCATGGCATGCTTATTACTATTTCTTGGATGGTTATTCAGGATACAATTAGATTGCAATCGCTCCTGAAGATCAAGAGAAGACGACCTTCACTTGTCCCTATGACACCTTTGCTTACCGAAGAATGCCCTTTGGGTTGTGTAATGCACTAGCCACATTTTAGAGATGCATGATGTCGATCTTTAGAGATATGGTGGAGCAGTTTATAGAAGTCTTCATGGATGACTTCTCTGTTTTTTGTTCGTCATTTGATAATTGCTTATCTAATCTTTCTTTTGTTTTGCAGCGATGTTAGAAGACGAACTTGGTGCTCAATTGGGAGAAGTGCCACTTCATGGTCCAGGAAGGAATAGTGCTTGGTCATAGAATCTCAAAGGACGGAATAGAAGTGGATTGAGCAAAGACGGACGTGATTGAGAAGCTGCCACCACCCTCCAATGTTAAAGCAGTTCGAAGTTTCTTGGGGCATGGGGGGTTTTATAAACGATTCATCAAGGATTTTTCAAAGATCTCTAAACCCCTTTACAATTTATTGATTAAAGATGATGTTTTTGATTTTAATGATGAATGCATGCATGCCTTTCAAACTCTAAAAAAGTTATTAGTGTCTGCACCTATTATTGCAGTCCCCGATTGGGGACTACCATTTGAATTGATGTGTGATGCTAGTGATTTTGCACTAGGAGTAGTGTTAGGACAAAGGAAAAACAAAGTGTTGCATGTAATTCAGTAAGCTAGCAAAAAACTCACTAATGCACAATTGAATTACACCACCACTGAAAAAGAATTATTGGCTGTGATTTTTGCTTTTGACAAATTTTGTTCATATTTGTTAGGTGCTAAGGTGATTGTCTACACAGACCATTCAGCACTCAAGCACCTATTGGCAAAGCAAGAATCAAAACCTCGGCTGATAAGATGGATCCTATTGCTACAAGAGTTTGAGTTAGAAATACAAGATAAAAAGGGGTTAGAAAATGTAGTGGCAGACCACTTGTCAAGGATTGAACAACCAATTCAGGGGAATGAAGAAGAAACCCAAATCAGAGAAACTTTCACGGATGAGAAATTGATGAGAGTGGAGGAAGCACCGTGGTATGTAGATTTTGAAAACTACTTGTCAGCGAGAGTACTCCCTATCGGCATGACCTTCCAACAAAAGAGGAAGTTTTTCTCAAATTTGAAATACTACTTCTAGGAAGAGACATTTCTTTATAGACAATGTCCTGATCAGATGATACGTAGGTGTGTTCTGGAAGAGGAAATGGAGAGTATTTTGAGGCATTGTCATGAGAGGGAAGTAGGTGGCCATTTTGGAAGAGCTAGGATAGCAACCAAGGTTCGTCAATCTGGGTTTTATTGGCCAACCCTTTTTAAGGATTCTTTTCGGATGGTTCAGGAATGCGACCAATGTCAACGGTGTGGTAATATTTCAAAAAGAGGTGAGATGCCGTTGAACAACACCCTTGTAGTTGAGCTGTTTGATGTGTGGGGAGTTGACCTCATGGGTCCCTTCCCAAATTCTTTTGGGAACACATACATTTTGGTAGTAGTGGATTATGTATCAAAGTGGGTGGAAGCAGTTGCATTGCCATCTAATGATGCCAGGGTAGCGATTAATTTTGTGAGAAAGAACATTTTCTCAAGATTTGGAGTACCACAGGCAATCATTAATGATGGAGGATCGCACTTTTGTAATAGGCAATTTGATGCCCTGTTGGGAAAGTATGGGGTGAAACATAGAGTTGCAATACCTTACCATCCACAGACGAGCAGACAAGTGGAACTGTCGAACAGAGAACGTAAGGGAATTTTAGAAAAGACAGTTAATGCATCTAGGAAAGATTGGTCACGGAAATTGGATGATGCATTATGGGCCTACCAAACTGCATTTAAGACTTCGATTGGGATGTCTCCATTCAGGATGGTTTATAGGAAGGCATGTCACTTGCTGGTAGAACTCGAGCATAAGGCCTATTGGGCAGTTAAGCAACTCTACATGGATTTACGAGCTGTTGGGGAAGAAATGATGCTAACTTTGAATGAACTCGATGAGTTCCGTCAAGAAGCTTATGAGAATGCTAGGATGTACAAGGAAAAGACCAAGAAGTGGCATGACAAGCATATCAGGAAGAAGAACTTTGAAGTGGGTCAGAAAGTGTTGTTGTTTAACTCTAGACTTAGGCTTTTCCTAGGAAAACTTAGGTCTAGATGGTGACCCTTCACAGTTACAAGAGTTTACCCATTTGGAGCGGTGGAGGTGTCACATGAAGAGAAAGGCACATTTAAGGTCAATGGCCAGAGGTTGAAGCCATACATTGACAGAGTGATGAGTGGCAAGTCAATTCCCCTCCGACTTGACATTCCGACATGAGAACTTGAGAGAGTCGAGCTTTCCAACTATAAACAAGCGCTCCTTGGGAGGCAACCCAAGTGTTTTCAATTGTTGTTGTTTATTTATTATTTTGAAGTTGTTTAGTTTCTTATTATTTTTAGATGAAGTCTAATATGTGTGTTTTTGGGTGTTTCAGGTGAATTATCGAATCAAGGCAGAAAATAGAATTTTTCCAGTTTTCGCCGTGGCGAAGCACATTTTGAAAAAAATGGGAATTCAAAAAGTCCCAGACTTCACCAGGGCGAAGTATCTATTTCGCCGAGGCGATGCGCCTTTGTATTTTTCTGCCGCGGCGAAGCAAGTTGGGCAAAAATCACTCAGGGAAAATTCACCGCGGCGAAGAAAGTTCTTCGCCGAGGGGATGAGCTTCTATAATTTTTTGCTGCGGCAAAGAATTTGTCTTCGCCGCGGCATCGAATGGGTTAGGTTTTTAGGGTTTTCAAGTGAAGAACCTCGCCGCGGCGAAACCCAGTTTTTATAAATACTTATCGCGACCCTTCATTTTTCGCGAAATTTCTCAAACACATTCGAGAGAAAAAATTTCTTACTTCAATACAGAGCCTTCCCAGTTATTTCCCAGCAAAGTTTCTCACTCCTTAACCTTTCTAAACACCAAAACAACTCGTTCTAACAAAGATCTTTGCGAAAAATTGAAGAAATTTGTGGGTTCAAGAATTTGGGAGTTTTGCAATCTCGGCTGATTTTGACTAAATTGGTGGTGAATACTCCCTAGTTTTGGTCAGATTTCAAGTTCTCGAAGCTTTTAGTCGCATAATTTCGAGTTTACAGTTGTGGATTTGAAAATATTGATTGTTGGTTGAGTTGTGAAATTTTTGTGCTATTGTGCGTTGATTTTATTTGAGGAAGTGTTGATTGTGCATTGTGTGGTATTGAGGAGTGTGGGTTTTGAATTTTGGAGTGTTTGGAAGAATCGGAGTTTGGGGTTCTCGGTGTGAATTTTGGAAGTGTTATCCATTTTTGTAGGATTGATTGTGGTTGTCGTGGGACGCTTAGGGTTGAATTTTTTTTTTGAGTTGATTGGTAGTTTTGGGAAAATGCCGCCCAAGGTACCATCAAAGGGTAAAGGAAAAGGAAAGAAAGTGGACAACCGGTTTGTAAATGACAAGGTTCGGACACGCTATGAAGGGGCGGCCCAAAGGAAAGATAAAGGATTTATTCCCAAGCGGGAATTGACCATGAGCCAAGCTGTGGATTGGAGTTAAGGGTGTTAGTAAACGGTCCCGTATACGCAGCGGAAACAAAAATATAATATAACAGGGATCGTTTACATGAGCCAAGATCAAGGGTATGATTTTAACAATTTATATTAAATAAAATCTGCATAAATATTCAACATGAGTTAAGAGAAACAAACGCACGTTGAAGGCTCCTCCAAATTTGTCGACGAACGTTTTGCTACCGATCCAAGTGTAGGATCGAACTGCGTAGTCCACACGAAGACAATCTTAAAAGAACCAAAGAGGGATTTGCTAGATCATCTTTGGCTTCAAGATTAAGAAGAAAAGAAGAATCAATGAAATTGATTTCAAGGCCAAATCAATCTGCCGTGGGAGTGTATTCAAAAGGGGGCTGCTGTGTGTATGTTTCTTTTTGGAAGAAATCAATTCATTTTTTTTTTAATTAACACACACTTTTCTTTTTATAGTTAATCAATTTGCCCTAATCCCATACGGAATAGGCTTGGGCTCCAACCCAAACGCCCCATGTTGCCAAACACTCCCAATTTGATTTATTTTAATTTCTATCATTATCTCAATTAAAATCAATTAATATATATATATATATATATATTAACATTTAACAATAATGATAATATATTTAAATATGTGCGAACACATATTTAAACGTAATTTCACTTATTTAATTTTTCTAACTAATTAAATAAAGGCTACGACCTCAGCAAATTTAATTGCACTGTGAAATTACCAAAATACCCTTTCGCCTTAAAAGACGAAAATGCCCTTCTTTCTTCTTGCATCTTAAATTGTCTTCTATGTGTGTGACCCTTAGGCTCCTCATCATATCGGCAGTGTATAGTATTGCGATTAACACCAATTAATCGTCTCACTAATACACAGACCAAGATTGGCCCCTAGCAAGGCATCATGGCCACCCGATAGATTCGGATTCAAGAAAGTAGCTACCGTCAACGATATGGTTACCGTGCAATTCGATCCTTTCATCATACGTTATCTCGGACGAGGACGAAGGCATAGAAATAGTGTCAACCTTCGGTTACTCGATATTATTTATTCGGCTAGACCAATGAACCGTATTATAAACTGGATAGAGCAACAACTCAATCCCACGTGGCCACGTTTTAGTGTCATTGCCATATCTTGAATTGCGCCGTGAGATAACTTTCTCCCGCACTGGGAGTGATAAATCCTCTGTCAATCCACCATAGTCTTGATACACTCCTTGATGCGACCAATCCCCACCGTGTATTGTGACTACCCCGAAAATGTGTTAGGCTAGTGTCAAACCACATCAATCGGTGCATAAGGCGCTCCGGTGATCTCAAGTCTAAGGATCACATGCACCACCATTCGTTAGAGGATTTGTTCCATAGACACTGGGGTTACCATCCATATGGAATCCTCTCGGTGGGTCAGGTGAACTTGTTGTGGTGTAATCGCCACAACAAACACCCATGTGTTGCACCAGGTTGTCACCAAACAACCTTGACAAGTGAGATCGATCCTTGCCTTTCGGCTGGTCGTTCAACACTATGATAGCCTTACCGTATTATCTGTGCCCTTAGTTCAGAATAATACTGGGGCTACAGACGTTTTTAGAATGGCCATCATATGTGCTCATAGGGTTCTCACTATCAAGATGTGAAACACTTGATACCCTCGTCACGACTCTACCATTCTAAGGACATATATCAATACATATTGCAATAATAATGATTTACGCGATATAGAATAAAATGCCTTTTATTGATTAATGAACATTATTACAAAGAGTCAATTCTACAATAATTTGAGAATTTTTGGACTTTTGTTTATTTTATTTGGTTTTGTTGTGTATGCCAATGATGAATTGTATAAATCAATGATGAGATGTCGGGATTTTATTGTTGAAAAATGTTAAGCATTGCTTCAAGTTTATGTTGATTGACTGAATTTTGATTGAGGTTTGTTGAGTGGTTCAACCACCATTTTCATTTATTTCGGCATGCTTAGATTCATTTGATGTGGTTAGGTAAAGTTTTGATAATGTTGGTGGACTCTAGAACCTAGTAGAGAAGTGGTTGAAGTAGAATTCTAGGAATAGACACTGTTGAGGAAATGATTTAGGCATTTTCGGAACGTTTGAGCCTTTCCAGCCAACCCACGAATGAATTTTTCCCTAGTCACCCATTTGAGCCTTATGAGATTATCATTGCTTTTTATTTCCTTGCAAACCAAAAATTGTCCAATCCAATTACCCTAAACACATAATCATACCCTTTAGGAGAATTTTGGACCTAATGCAAACACAAGGAACTTGAAGAGTTGTGTGAATGAACTAAAAGAATAGTTTGGGGGTTGTGAGAAGGGTAAGAAGAATAAGAGAGCTAATTAACCTCAATTTGAGATTTTTGTTATTTTCAAAAAAAAAAAAAAATTCTATTCCGAGAATTGCATTACAATAGCAAAAATAAGAATTTTTCATGGTTGAAGGTTGTTAAATGGTTAACATTTTGAGTGATAGTTGAGAAAGGAAGTGGGAGTTGGATTAAGTCTTAGTGTTTGCTTTAAGGAAACCAAGTTCTTTTTTTTGTTTATCATTTCTTTTCCTTTGGAGCCCACTACCCGAGCCTAATGTTACAAGCTTGCAAAGACCTTTTGATTTTTAGTGTTGTCTAATCCTCATTATTGGAGAGTAGTTCGATATTTAGGCTTATGGAGTCTGCCGCCATTTGATAAACTTTGCATTTCTGCATAAAATAATCCGGGAAGTCGGAAGGTGGATTGAAGTACTGGGGATCACCTATTCGGGGGACCAATAGAGAAAGATAGTTAATGCAACTTATAACTTCTTGGAGTGTTGAACATTTCTCTAGTAATAATTTTTCAACAACCTTTGAGACTTGTATAAATTCTAGGCAATTCGTATGTTGAGTTGAGTCTAATTTTTGTTTGTTCATTTCCAGTTTTATTGTGTTGTGTTTTGGTTGTTTATTGTTTTTCTTTCTTTGAGTTTTGTACCTGATGCTCGGGGACGAGCATGTCTTTAGTTTAGGGGTATTTGATAATCCGAGGATTATACTATTTTATTTAGGCTTTTAGACCGGATTTTAGATACTTCTTAGTTCATTTATGCCTAAATTGCTACTTAATTCTTTACATTTTGTGTTTCGAGCCAAAATGGACATTTTGAGCAAATAATGAGCGAATTGGAGTTTCTGAACTCAGAAGTAAGCGGATCTCAAAAGTTGGGAGAGTTCTGAAGCAGAGTAAAGCACTATGAAGCTTGTTCCCATGGGAGAGCATCGAAGATTCAAGCAAAAAAGCAAGCAGAGGGTAATTCTGTAATTTTAGAATTTTTCATGAAGATTCACTGCGGCGAAGTTTGTTCTTTTCCGCAGCGAAATGAGTTACACACAAGAGTTAATTTTACTTCGTCGCCGTGACGAAATTCCTTCTTCGCCACGGCGAAGGCTGCAAATTTCAGTTTCTTTAAAACGCACAATTTCATTTTTAGGCAAAGTCTTAGGTTTTTGGGCGAAGTATAAAAGCAAAACTTTGCCATTTTGAGAGGGTGGTCGTCGTTTATTAGTCTAGAGCAGCTTATTTTCATCTTCCTTAGTTTAGATTTGACGAATTTTGGGTTGAAAAGTGAGCGGATTTGGGATTGAATCTGGTGGATTCTTCAACTAGGGGAGATCTCTTGTCTTTTCTCTCATTTCAATATGTTGAACCTTGAGTTTATTGTTTTTCTCGCTGTGTATTTTGATTTACCTATGAACTAACCCATTTTGGGTTAGGGTTTTGATGTAATTCGGATTTCCATGGATTGAGTAATTGATTTTTGTTATTTTCATTTGATATTGCATGGATTGTGTGGTTATTCTGATTTTATTGCTTTTAATTGATGAACATGATGAGATTGAGAAATGAGTCATGTTAAGCTTCTTGGGTAATCACCATTGTAGTATTGAATGCTAGAGATAGATTTGAGAATCAATGAAATCAATCTAGGACTCCATGTGCTTAATGAGCTTAGAACTATTAATCTTCAAATTGTTGGGTGCAGAAGTTTAATAGGGAAAAGTAGGAAAACATAGCCTGAGAAGGCATGTTTTACAATTTAGAGAATTCGATTTACAATCAATGCATGTGAATACAGAAATAGCATAATCTGTTGGTTTAATCCATAGAGTCCGAATGAAGTCAAAACCCTACCCGTTTGTTTAAATTGATCTTACCTTGTTTTTAATCTTGCTTTCACAATTTAGCTTTCAACATTTAGCAATTTTTGTTTTAGTTTTAAGTTTAATTTTCTCCCATTACTCCAAACAAATTCGATTGCTCCAATTTGAAAACAGTAGAAAACTTAGTGCTTAGCAACCAGTCCTCGTGGGAACGATACTCACTCATCACTTTATTACTTTGTGCGACTAGTGCACTTGCTATTTATACATGTTGTAGTAACAACGCATCAGTAGTGTTCTAAACAAGGTAGGTGATCAATTTCTATTAGGATACAAGATCAATGTAACCCCTATAATCCTGGATATCAATGTGATCCCTATAATCCAGGATATCAATGTAATCACTATAATCTAGGAAGTTATATACATCTGTAACACTCCCCCTCAAGCTAGAGTATAGATATCAATCATACCCAGCTTGTAACAAAGATAATCAACTCGAATCCTAGTTAGAGTGAAGATATCTCCCAATTGTTCTCCAGTCTTCACGTACCCAGTGGAAATCAGACCTTGTTGTAGTTTCTCACGAACGAAATGTCAATCGATCTCAATGTGTTTTGTTCGTTCATGGAAAACTGGATTAGATGCAATATGAAGAGCCGCTTGGTTATCACACCATAATTTCGCTGGTACTGAAGTTTCAAGGCTTATTTCAGTTAGGAACTGATATATCCACATTATTTCACAAACAACTTGTGCCATAGCCCTATATTCCAACTCTGTACTTGATCGTGACACGACATTCTGTTTCTTGCTCCTCCATGATATTAAATTTCCTCCGACAAAGACACAATAGCCTAATGTAGATCTTCTATCTACCTTGGAACCTGCCCAATCAGCATCTGAGAAACATTCAATATGAGAGTGACTATGATTGGCATATAATATACCACGTCCAGGGGCTCTTTTCAAATAACACAAGATCTGCTCCAAAGCTGCCCAATGATGAACTATTGGGGAGGCCAAAAACGGACTGACAACACTTACTGAATATGCAATATCTGGACGAGTCACCATAAGATAGTTCAACTTCCTGACCAATCTTCTATATTTCTCAGGATCTCCAAATAGTTCACCATCTTTCGTAAGCTGCATATTAGGAACCATCGGAGCACTACATGGCTTTGCCCCCAATTTCCCTGTCTCAGTTAATAAGTCGAGCACATATTTCTTCTAAGAGAGGAATATACCTCGTTTGCTCCTTGTAACTTCAACCCCTAGGAAATACTTCAATATCCCTAAGTCTTTTGTGTGGAACTGGGTATAGAGAAAAGACTTAAGAGATGTGATGCCCACACTATCACTCCCAGTAATAACAACATCATCCACATACGCAACTAGAAGAATGATGCCAGTTTCAGACCGTTTGTCGAAAACAGAATGGTCAATTTTACATTTCAGCATACCAAATCTCTTAACAACCTAACTAAACCTTCCAAACCAAGCACGAGGACTCTGTTTTAAACCATATAGAGATTTGCGAAGATAACATACTTTCCCATACTCCCCCTGAGCAACAAACCCAGGAGGTTGCTCCATATATACCTCTTCCTGAAGATCACCGTGAAGAAAAGCATTCTTGATGTCTAGCTGATGCAAAGGCCAATCATAAGTAACTGCCATAGAGATAAACATCCGAATAGAGGTGAACTTAGCCATAGGGGAAAAAGTATCAGAATAATCAACTCCATAGGTCTGAGCATATCCTTTAGCAACCAGACGAGCTTTTAGCCGAGCAACTAACCCATCTGGATTAACTTTAACTGTAAACACCCATTTGCATCCAAGGCCTATTTCCCTAAAGGTAAATCTACCAATTTCCAAGTACCATTGTCATCTAAGGCATTCATTTCCTCTATCATTGCATTACGCCAACCAGGATGAGAAAGGGCTTCATGAACAGTTTTAGGGATAGTAATAGAATCAAGGGAAGCAATAAATGAGTATGATGAATGTGACAAATGATCATAAGAAACACAAGAAGAAACAGGATAAGTACACTGTCGTTTACCTTTTCGCAATGCAATAGGAAGATCATCACTTGAAACTGGATCGGATGACAAAGAAGTTGGTTCCGGACATGAAACAGGAGGAGGTGGACGACGAGAGTAGACTTTGATAGGAGCAGGATCAGAGATAGGAGCAAAATCAAGAAGCGCAAGAATAGTGACAGGGTCAGAGACAAGAGCTGGTTCAGAAATCGGTGCAAGGGAAGTGAAGGTATAAACTAACAAGTCATCATTATCATCATCCTTCTGACAATCTGTAGGAGAGAAGGGAAAGTATGGTGTTTCTTCTAGAAAGGCAACATCAATGGAAACAAGATACTTATTAAGACTTGGACAATAACACCGATATCCTTTCTGAAGTCGAGAATAACCAAGAAAGACACATTTTAATGACTTGGGATCTAATTTAGTGACTGACGGTCGAACATCCCGAACAAAGCAAGTGCTACCAAATACCCTAGGTTCAAGAGGAAATAATGCTTTGTTAGGAAAAAGAATATTGTACGGGGTCTCACCATGAAGGACATAAGATGGCATGCAGTTAATCAAAAAGCAGACGGTGGAAACTGCATCAGCCTAGAATGGTTTAAGAACATTCATTTGGAATAATAAGGCTCTGCCAGTTTCAAAAAGATGTATGTTTTTCTGTTCTGCTATTATGTTTTGAGATGGAGTATCAACACATGATGTTTGATGAAGAACGTCATTCCGAGTCATGTAATTTTGAAAAGAAACTAACAGATATTCTTTTGCATTATCACTGCGCAATGTATGAACAGAAACATTGAATTGAGTTTTAATCTCAATACAAAAAGCATAGAAATAAGAACTCAAATCAGAACTCAAATCAGAACAATTTTTCATTAAGAATAACCAAGTCATACGAGAGTAATAGTCCACAAATGTAACAAAATATCTAAAACCAGTTTTAGACAGAACTGGACAGGGACCCCAAACATCAGAGTGAACTAATTCAAAGGGAGAATTAGCTCTTTTATTGACTCTAGGACTAGAACTGACACGATGATGTTTAGCAAACTTACATGACTCACACTCTAATGTAGACACTTTATTAAACTGAGGACACAATCTCTTCAGTGAAGGAAGAGATGGATGGCCCAAACGACAATGTGCTTGAAATGGGGATACAACGCTAGAACAAGCGACAGGTGTAGATTTTGGTCTATCAAGAATATATAAACCTGCAGATTCATGTCCTTTACCAATAATCTTTTTTGTCGTAAGATCCTGAAACAAGCAATAATCGGGAAAGAATAAAACACAACAGTTAAGAGCACGAGTAAGTTGGCTAACAGAAATCAAATTGAAAGAAAAATCTAGTAAATGTAAGACATTTGACAAGGGAAGCTGTGGGGTAAGGGTAACTATGCCAGACCCAAGAACGCAGGATGATGACCCATCTACTAAAGTCACATTCGAAGGGGTTTTTTATTGATAAGTAGCAAAGAGACTGGGATTACCTGACATGTGATATGTTGCACCAGAGTTAGTGACGAATTTGGAGGATGAGGAAAGAAGACATGTATTTGGCTTACCTTAGTCAGCCATAGCCGTGACAGGAGTAGATGAAGCTTTTAATGATTCTTGTTACAATGAAAACTTGGCAAATTCATCTACAGAGATAAGAACTGACTGATCCGAAGTATCATTGGTGGATGCAACATGGGCAAGGCGATTTCTTTTATTTCTGTTCTGAAGCTTTCTACAATCACGCTTCATGTGTCCTAGCTTATGGCAATAGTGACACAATTCCTCCCATATTACTATTTGACCCTCCTCCTTTGTTGCCACTTCCAAATTGTGATCGCCCATATTCATAGTCATTCTTTTGACTGACGAGAGCACCACTAAACTGAGTTGGTGGGATACCTTCTGTGTGAAGTACCCTACTAAAGACATCCTGCAACGAAGATATCTCTGGACTGGCTAGAACCTGAGACTTAGCAGTCTCAAATTCAGAAGGAAGACTTGCAAGAAAACTCATGACTGTCATTTGCTCCCGTTGTTTTTGTTGAACTTTAACAATAACACTGAAGTTCAACACTTCATAAGTCTTCTTAAACTCCATAAAATAAGCTATAAGAGATTTATCTTGTTTCTCTGTATGGTAGAATGCCTTACACACTTCATAAATATGAGAAACATTCCCTTTTCTAGAATACAGAAACTCTAAATAATCCATCAGTTCTTTAATAAACTCACAATGATTAATTAGGCTAAGTACCTCACCGTCAATAGAGTTCCTTATTTGTAGAATCAACCGAGCATCATCCCGGAGCCATGTCTTTTTCGAATCATCCTTAGGTGGATCATCAATCATATGATCATCTTTATCAATACTCCGCAAATACAGTATAATAGTTTTACACCAATCATGATAATTAGTTATACCAATGAGCTTATGTTCTGTAATTTTCGACATCGTCGGTATCATTTCCATCACTGGCTTTGTATCAGACATGTCTTAAACAAACTATAATCCCAATGCACACCAACAAAGGGTTAAAACAAAGCAAACTAACCAAACTCCAGTGACACACCAAATCAATCAACAGCCACCACCAACCAGAGGCAAAGCACAGCAAAAAAATCCAGTAACCAAACAAAAACGGAGTGCCAAAAAATCACAAGTAAATCTTCATAAATATCCAAACAAAGAACAACAGTAACCAGTAAGAGATTACCCAATCCAGCACGAAAATGTGTTGTACAAGTGTCGGCGAAGCAGGCGAAGAGAACCGAAGGAGACGTCAATGGTGGACGCGCTCTCACGCGCAAGCACGTGGTACTGTTGATCGGAGTTTCGGGTGGCACGTGGAGATCATGCGCAGGGATTCTGATGACCGCAACTCAGGGTTTTGCCGATCGACGACTTCTGAATCTCCCTAGGGTGGCGATGTCGAACAGATCTCAACCTAAACAGGTGTTCCCAATTTGAAACCCAAACCCTAATTACCTTTTTTTTAAGGCTCTGATACCATGTAAAAACATACTAAGGAAGAATATTCACTCTTTTCATTCATAGATTAAAAGTATACATATTTATATACACTTGTAGTGTTCTAAACTAGGTAGGTGATCAATTTCTGTTAGGATACAAGATTAATGTGACCCCTATAATCCTGGATATCAATGTGATCCCTATAATCCAAGATATCAATGTAATCCCTATAACCCAGGAAGTTATATACATCTGTAACAAGCACAAAGTAAATATAGGTATCATGAAGTCGTGGAAGGCCATGGTTTTAAAAATAGAATGCTTTACATCTTTATGCTCTTCAGTCAAAGTGATATTGGCACCAAACAAAAGCAACAACTTCCTATAAGTACCCTATTAGATAATAAATTAGATGTAAGAAACTTGATAGGTTAACAAATCACAACACAACACTTAAATTACTAACAATTGACAGCTGGTGATAAGTTTATCATACCTATGCGAAAATGTTATAGGAGACAAGACTGATATTGACACCTGAAATATCAAATTTGAGAAATCATGCTTAGGTATTAGATTTTGAGATGTCATGATAGAGACAGTGAATGAAAATCTCTATGTTCATCATAATGTTTCCTTTCTAGCCACAAACCACATCCAGCAACTACAGAAGTTGTTTCTACTTGAAGCTATGTCCAAAATTTTGCATCTTCTGTTTTGAAAGAGGGTAAAAGCAAACTTAGTACTTGACTTTTGCTTGGAGGGTACAAAGATTAAATAATAACCCAAAACCATGCATTTGGATTTAATACATCCAAAATTAGTTTTGGGTTTAAGGGAATTGTACCCTCTAGACACCTAATGGCTCTGTCACTACAAGTAGTAACCCCAGGGAGAGTTGAACCCCTTACATCTTCGCTGAACCATTGTTATATATTTTAACACATTGTCCCTTCAATTATGTGGTAAAACCAATTTAGCTGTCACATCACTTGGAATACAAAGTTATTTTGTTAGTACAGCATTAGCGTACAATTAAAATGAGATGAAAACAACATTAAATGACCATCACTGCCCTGCACAACGCATGTTCCAAAACTGATAAACTACCAAACATAGGTTAAAACAACTACTAAGATTAACGCAAGTCTTCCCACTCAAAAGGATCAAAACTATATTGTATCCTCTCCAAGATTTCAAAGAATTCGTAAAACTATACTTATCACCAATCCAGTGAGAAGGAAGAGTTAAGAATTTAAAGAATTACAGAAAATGGTATTGATAAAGGTCACCCAGCTTGCTTAGCCAAAAACTTCAGTCACTTCCAAGAGTGGCAAACCTGATCAAGAGAATCTGCAGCATGCACCAACAGAAGAGCAGCCTAAGTAGGTGGAAAAGGCTCCCTACCAACCTAATTCAACCACTAACAGAAGGGCAGTACATCAAAAGTCTGAACACCACCACGACCAACACCAAAACAAATTGCAGTTCAATTTGATTTGAGCTGTCCAGTTTACTGGGTCTAGACAGAATTTTCGATTAGCCACTTTTGAGCAGTCCCAACTTCTAACCCATACATGTCTAGATATACTGAGAATAGCTTGTTCACTGCTTTGTAATCCTTCTTGAATCAATTTAAGTTTACTTAACTTTTAATTAATAAAAAAATGTATATGCAAGTATCTATCCTTAAATGATGCAGATTGAATATCAAGTTACAACACATAAGCATGGTGATTTTGACAAACAGATGATGCTACTAAATTTGGGGAATATAACTAAACGTGTGATCCAATGCTCACTATCAGAAAAAAAAATCCGTGCAAAAAAACTCAGCGATGGCACTAATGGCTTAACTGCCCAGGCCTCACCTGAACTGGAATGTAGACAGAAGAGATAAAATCAACTTTCATAATCTCCAAGACCGAAATGCCAGCTTGTCTAATCAGCTGAAATATAAACAAAAAAAAAAAAAAAAAAAAAACAACACGTTATCAAAGAAGACCAAGCTGAAAGCTGATTGTAAAACTTAAGAACAGAAGATCAAGCTGAAAGCTGATTGTAAAACTTAAGGACAGCAGGAAGATTTAACAAAAGTCCAATTATACAAGTATCTCACTAAAATCCAATAGAAAATCAAGACGTGTACTCTCCCCAAGATCTTCAGTGGACCTTGATTTAGTGCTTTTCAATTGAATGCCCATGATGTTATTCTCCACTCCAAGACCATGTTCCTGATGTAAAAACCTGACTTCCAGTTTTGGTAAAATGAAGCAAACCTATAGAAGAAAAATACAATTTATTGTCAGTTAGCAATTAAATCAAGGCAAAAAAGTTCACAACTAGGCATCAAATATTCGAATTACAACCAACAAATTTTAATATACCTCAAAATGGTTGTAAACTACTACAAACATTGCGTAAAACCACAAGCCAAGAAATAGGCAAGCTAAAACTACAGAAATGTGAAATTGCAAATAAAGACCATGTCTCTAACACTAAAAATCCAATTTTCCCATGCCTAACTATGCCAAAGTGATAGCAGGCATGATATCACGAATGCAATTTAGTCAAAGATAAAAAGTGGTAGAGATACATGGAAAAGGTTATAGAAAATCGAGGTGAAAAAGCACATAAACTTAAACAAAACATTCCAATTTCACTGAATAAAGAAAAAGAAGTATCCTGAAATTTTTTGGAAAGAAAATATAATAGAAAAAAAAAAAAAACTCAATATTGAAAAACTAACAGGATAGACAATTTTGAAAAAAAGTAAGAAACATATATAGAGCTGAGAATGCATATGTAAGCTATATAAATAGAGCATGTTAAAGGTCACTAACCTTTTCTGGAAAAATAGAAGCATACTTTGTAAGTGCAGCAAGCGATGCTTGCTTTTTGTCAGGCTTTACAGAGGCCACAGAATCACTAGTCGGCTCTATAACTTTTTGTGTGCGAACAAAAGTGTCTGGCGATCTCTTCTCTTTTGAAAGCAGCTCCTCATTCAAGCCCACAGTGACATCTCCAAAGGTAATATCCACATTTTAGATAATCACACCTGCTTCCCTACATCCAAAAGAAGTGATTGCATATCTTTTAGTTCATACACCAAGCACATTCATCATCAAACCTAAGAAAAGAAAATTTTATTTTTGAGATGCAAAAAAAGAGAGAGGACGGAGAGGCAAACATGAAGCGCAGCTGAAATCTGTAAAGGAAATCCAATGGTAGCCTAAAGGTTTGAAGTTTAGTTCAACACATAAACATGTTTATTGCCAATGATGGCTAGATTATCAAACTGTGGAATATGAAAAAGATAAAATTATCAAAAGAAAATACCTATCATGATAAATTTCACATGAGAGAGAAAATTCTTCACAGCTAAATGGAGCACAAGACTTTTCCATCATGGCAAATGATGCTTGGCTGGAAGAAATGCATCCTCCAGCGTTTAAGTTGGATGATTGGTAACAGCTGATCCGTGGTTCACCTATGTATACAAAAATAGGTAATATGGTTAGCTTAACCAAAAGACCTGACTTTGATCCACCATCTTTTGATATATCCACTGTCAGTTCCTTGACTTCAACAGTAGCTTTGGGCGTCTGCATTGTTTCAGAAAACATTTACAGCGAATTGTGCAAAGCCTTTGGAATAATAAACAAAATAACAAAAAGAATAAAATAAAAAAGCGTGTGAATACTTCCTAGTTTTATTTTCATTAACACTCTTCCTAGTTTTATTTTCATTAACACTTTAGGGTCTTTTTACGCAATGCCATAGAACAACCATATGTAACTTCAAATCTTCAAACCAGTTCAGACTCAAACATGTATCTTTAACACTGTGACATCTTACGAAACTATGTTCAGCTTCAAAACTCCGTGGAAACACATGAAACTATAAGCAGTTATATTAAAAACTATCTGCAAGAAGTTATTGATTCATTTCCTGGTTGACAATTTATAAAAGAAATGATTCCCAGTCCATATATCTATATTGATAGCTAACTACCAGTGTGAAAAACAAAGAACTGATTGTAATTTTATTATATTTGTATTGATAAATTATATATTAATATATAGGAAAATAAAGAACTAATCTAGGAAACAAATAATCTAATCTAGGAAATGAATAATCTAACTTTCTATTTTACAGATTTGTTCTTAATATATATTGATTACAATCCTAATATCCTATTATAGATTTATACACTTAATCATGCAATATCTGTAAGATTTTGCATGATTATCTACAACACTCCCCCTCAAGATGGAGCATAGATGTTAATCATGCCCAGCTTGTTACAAATATAATCAATCCGAACCCCATTCAAAGCTTTAGTGAAAACATATCCTAGTTGCTCTCCAGTCTTTACATATCCTGTAGAGATTAAACCTTGCTGTATTTTCTCACGAATGAAATGACAATCAATTTCAATGTGCTTAGTTCGTTCATGAAATATGGGATTAGAAGCAATATGAAGAGCGGCTTGGTTATCACACCACAATTCCGCTGGCAAAGAGGCCATAAGACCAACTTCAGTCAAAAACTGATATATCCATTTTACTTCACACACAGACTAGGCCATAGCCCTATATTCCGATTCTGCACTAGACCAGGACACAACAGTTTGCTTCTTACTTTTCCATGAGACCAAATTTCCACCAACAAAATCATAGTAACCCGTAGTGGATCTCCTATTTATCTTGGAAACCGCTCAATCTGCATCAGAGAAGCACTCAATATTATTATGTCCATGATTTCCATACAAAATGCCACGTCCTAGAGCTCCTTTCAGATAACACATAATCTGCTCTAACGCTGCCCAATTGTCAACCGTAGGAGAAGACATGAATTGACTTACTACACTAACAAAGTACGCAATATCAGGACGAGTGACTGATAGATAGTTCAATTTTCGAACCAGTCTTTCATACCTCTCAAGATCTTCAAACAGTTCACCATCTTTGTTAAGTTGTGAATTAGGAAACATTGGCGTATTGTATGACTTAGCTCCCAATTTTCCTGTCTCAGTTAATAAGTTGATGCCTTTCTTGCTCCTTGTTACCTCAACCCCCAAGAAATACTTCAACACTCCTAAATCTTTTGTATGAAACTGGGTGTGAAGAAAGGACTTAAGTAATGAAATCCCTACAGTGTCACTCCCAGTGATGATAATGTTGTCAACATATACAACAAGAAGAACAAAGCCAATTGCCGATTGTTTGTAAAAGACTAAGTGATTAGACTTGCTCTTTGTCATTCCAAACTTTTCAACTACCTGACTGAACTTTCCAAACCAAGCATGTGGACTCTACTTCAAACCATACAATGATTTGCGAAGATGACAAATTTTCCCATACTCCCTCTGAGCAACAAACCTAGGTGGTTGCTCCATATAGACTTCTTCTTGAAGGTCACTATGTAAAAAGGCATTTTTTATGTCGAACTGATGTAATGGCCAAGAATGAGTAGCTGCCATAGAGATAAATAAGCGAACAAAAGTCAATTTAGCCACAGGGGAAAAAGTGTTAGAATAATCTACTTCATAAGTTTGAGCATAGCCTTTAGCTACAAGACGAGTTTTAAGCCTAGCCACTAACCCATCAGGATTTACTAGCAAACACCCATGTGTATCAATAAGTCTCTTTCCAGTAGGTAAGTCAACCAAGGTCCAAGTACCATTAATATCTAAAGCATTCATCTCTTCTATCATAGCATCATGCCAGCCAAGATCAGATAAGGCTTCATAAACAATTGCAGGAAGGGAGACAGAGTCTAGTGATGCCACAAAAGAACAAAAAGAAGATGATAGGGGATATAAGAAACAAATGAAGAGATAGGATAAGTACACTAATGTTTACCTTTTCGAAGAGCAATAGGAAGATCAAGATCACTCAAGGCTGGATCCAACGACGAAGAGTCTTGGACAGGACATGAATTCTGAGGGTCTTCCTGACAAGGAACACAGGTATCGGGATCACTGGAGACTAGATCTGACAACGAAGGGACTGGTACAAGAGGTTCCTGTCGACGAGAATAAATAATGCAAATTAGAGGTAGTGGACGGACAAGAGGTAGTGCCGAAGGAGGAACAGTACGTGGGGGGAAGCCTCAGGTGTAGGAGTAGTCGATAAGGATGTGGCAATGTAGATTAGTAAGTCATCGTCCTACCCCTGACTTGTATAAGTAGACGAAATATGAAAAAAAAAAAAAAAAAGGGTGTTTTATAAGAAAGTTATATCAGGTGACACCAGATATCTATTAAGACTAGGACAATAGCATTGATATCCCTTCTGAAGGCGAGCGTAACCTGGAAAAATGCATTTAAGAGATTTGGGATCTAACTTGGTTACCTGGGGTCGAACATCACGAACAAAACAAGTATTACCAAATATCTTTGGTGCAATAGGAAACAAAGGCTTAGACGGGAAGAGGACACTATAAAAAGTGGAACCATTCAGAATAGATGAAGGCATGCGGTTAATTAGAAAACAGGCTATGGAAACTGCATCGACCCAAAACTGTTTAGAAACTTGCATTTGAAATAGTAGGGCTCTAGCGGTTTCAAGAAGGTGCATATTTTTCTTGTCCGCTATTCCATTTTAGGACGGTGTGTCAACACAAGAGGATTGATAAAGAATGTCATGCTGACTCATATAAGACTGAAAAGAACTCGAAAAATATGCTTTGACATTATCGCTTCTTAATGTCTGGACAGAAGTATTAAATTAACTTTTAACTTCAGCACAAAAGGCACAAAAATGAGAAAACAACTCAGAACGATTTTTCATTAAATAAAGCCAAGTTACACGAGAGTTGTCATCAACAAAGATAACAAAATATTTAAATCCAAGTTTAGACATAATATAACACAAACCCCAAACATCTAAATGAACTAATTCAAAAGGGACACTAGCCCGTTTATTGACTCTTGGACTTGAAGGAAGATGGTGGTGTTTGGCAAATTGACATGACTCACAATCTAACAAAGATAAATTATTAAACTAGGGACATAGTTTCTTTAACAATGGTAAAGAAGGTTGTCCTAATTGACAATGCACCTCAAAAGGGGTCGAAATACTGGAACATGCAATGGTTCTGGACACCTGTGTGTCAAGGATGTAGAGCCCTCCAGATTCATGTCTTTTACTAATAATCTACCTCGTCGTAAGATCCTGAAACAGGCAATGATCAGGGAAAAATGAGATGCAACATTTAAGAGCACGAGTGAGTTTACTCACATAAATTAAATTAAAAGCGAACTGTAGTACACTCAATACAAAGGATAGGGAAATTAACGGAGTAGGGTTAACAAACCCAGACCCAGACCCATGAACAAGAAGTTGACCCATCAGCTAAAGTAATATTAGACGAGGAATTATGTGACTAATATGTTGAAAAGAGACTAGGATTACCTGTGATATGATCTGTGGCACCAAAATCAATGACCCATTTGGAGGATGAGGAAATAAGACATGTATTTGGTTTACTTGACTCGGCGAGAGCAGTGATGGAAGTAGATGAGGATTTCAGTGATTCTTGATACTGAGAAAACTTGGGAAACTCATCAGTTGAAATCATAACCGTCTTCTCAGAAGTATCAGTGGCAGCAACATGAGCTGACTGAGTTTTCTAGGCCTTATTTTGCAACTCTCTACACGTGCGCTTTGTATGACCAGGTTCATGATAGTAGTAGCACACAATCCCTCCTGACTCCTGACTCTGATTGTTATGATTATTCGAACCCCATCCTCTATTATTGCTCCTGTTATATGAACGCCCGATGTCATTATTCTGACTTACAAGAACACTACTCGACTGAACAAATGAAGTGTTTTTTGTATGAAAAACGCTAGTAAATACGTCTTAGAGGGAGGTGATCTCAAAACTGGCAAGAACCTGAGATTTAGTAGATTCAAACTCAGAAGGGAGCCCAGTTAGGAAACTCATAACCGCCATTTTCTCTCGTTGAGCTGTTTGAACTTTCACATCAGCACTTACCAGTAAAAGGACATTAAGTTCTTTATATATCCTTTTAAAGTCCATAAAATAGGCCGTAAGAGACCTATCTTGTTTCTCAGCACGATAAAAGGCTTTGCATACATCAAAAATATGAGAAACATTCCCTTTCCTAGAATATAAAAAATCTAGATAGTCCATCAACTCTTTCACATATTCACAATGATTAATTAAATCAAGTACCTCACTGTTGATGGAGTTCCGTATCTACAAGAACAACCAGGCATCCTCTCTCAACCATGTTTGCTTTGAATCGTCTTCAGACGGGTCTTTTGTTAGATGATCATCTTTACCAATGATTCGCAGGTAAAGACGAATTGTCTTACTCCAATCAAAATAGTTATCAAACCCATTAAGCTTATGTTCCGTAATTTTTGACATTATAGGAACCATATCAGTTATAGGCTTATCAACCATGGTAAGAAGACGAAAAATTGATCTCAACACAAATAGCCAACAAAACTCTTCAAAGAACAAAATCTGATACCAACAAAAATCAACAAAACTGATCTGACTTGGCTGAGATACTGAGGAACTGATGACACAGACTTGCCGAAAATATCAAGATGAAGCCGGGAAGGGTGATCGGAGCACTGTCCTCTATCACACGTGCCCCCACACGCCGACGCATGAAGACTGCCACAGATGAAAAAGGTGGCGCGTGAGACTCACGCGGTGCTCCTCCAGTAATCGGACTTCAGGGAATGGTCGATCGGTAGGAAGGGCTTCTTCCTAGGCAGGCAGTGAGGAAAAAAAAGGCCACTCTCGAGGGTGACTCACAAGTAATGCTCACTTGGGCAGAGAAAAAGAAAAACGAAATTGAGAAACAACCTGGCTCTGATACCATGTGAAAAACAGAGAACTGATTGTAATTTTATTATATTTGTATTGATAAATTGTACATCAATATATAGGAAAATAAAGAACTAATCTAGGAAACAAATAATCTAACTTCCTATTTTACAGATTTGTTCTTAATATATATTGATTATAATCCTAACATCCTATTATAGATTTATACACTCTATCATGCAATATCTGTAAGATTTTGCATGGTTATCTACAACAATCAGCAAGTTGAGAAGTGTTAAAAATTCCCCCCAACTTTCGCTCACCCACTCTTAGCCATACCTTATCCAAGAAAATCTAGAGTTTCATACCAATTTTTTTAATCCATTCAAAGATGATTATTCATCAAACATAAAGATCATTGATGGCATAATATTAAAAATTAATAAAAAAAAAATATGAGAAACATGCATATGCAAATCAAAGGAAAATTAATTTTGAAAAAAAAAAAAAAAACTTAGTAAACAAGACTTACCTTCACAACCATGTCTCATTACGTAACCGACAAAAATCTTGCAGTGTTAGCAACAACCATCCATTTTCCCTTGCCTGAAGAGCATGGTTTACAAGTTATAGTTTTCTTTGAGCTTTTACTTGATGGCTGCATAACAACTTCTAAGTCACATATTAACACTTGTAGTTTGGGATCCTTAGAAATAAAACCAACCCCAAGTTTGACCAAGGACTGACGTAAGCTGAGTTTGATTTCACTAACAAATACAGAATAATCAAAGTCAAAACAAGACAAAGATAAGGCATTTATCTAGTGCTGGAAAATGCATGCCATATATCTAAATGTTTAATTTTCTGTTGATTACACACACATCTCCCTCTCATTTCATGATTACACACAGAAGATGCCATAAGTATTCAGAGGGATGGAGAAAGCAGAAACAGAACACCTAACACTGTGTCATAACCTTTCTAATCTTTAAAATTTCTAAATATAATTTTCTTTAATGATAGATTTTTATTTAGAAACAAAAGGGTGATTTCTAAAATTATAATGAATATTTATAAGTTATTTATGGACACATAAATCACAACACCAATTAACAAGTCCCATAATATGCTCTCCTCCTTTATTGAAGAATACACATCAGCTTTACTTCAGCTCAGCTTACAGCCTTTCATTAATATTGCTTTAGTTAAATATTGTTATAGTTAAATGTAACCACAGTTAACTGAACTAGTGGAGTTAGTTAGTGGAGTTGGTTAGTTGAATTAGTTGACTTACTTTACTAAAAGTAATTGTACAGAACTGTGCGAATTAATTGAATCTGAGGAATTCTTCTTTTTCTTCTTTCTACGTTTTTTTTCACTGTCAAAACCTTTTATGGTATCAGAGCTTAGGGTTTGATCTCCTAAGAATTTTTTCTTCCTTTTGTCAACAACCGATCTTGATTAGCTCATCAATTTCTCAGTTTTGGTTCAGTTCTTCTGCAAAATCAGTTCATAGTCATGAATCCCAGTAGTGAATCGATGAATCCTAGCAATCAATCAACGATGAATCTCTCAGACATGAACTCGCCGCTGTATATTCACTCGTCTGATACTCCGGGAGCTGCCTTGGTAACTGAACAACCTACAGGTACTGAAAATTGTGGGATCTGGAGCAGAGCCATGACAGTCTCACTTAGGGCTAAAAATAAACTTGGTTTTGTTGATGGTACATGTAAGAAACCGTCTGATTCGAGCTTAGGAGCACAATGGGAACGATGTAATTCACTGGTCTTGGCGTGGATCTTTAATACAGTGTCAAAAGAGATATTCAATGGCATAGTATATTCCACCAACGCAAATCAAGTTTGGCAAGATCTACAAGATCAATATCACAAAGTGAATGGTACAAGAATCTATGGGATTCATCAAGAGATTGTTAACCTCACACAAGGTACTATGTCTGTAGCCATCTATTACAACAAATTAAAAGTGTTGTGGGATGAATTGAGCTCACTGATCAGTTTGCCACCACCTGATAGTCTATCATCGAAGGCCTATCTTGAACATTTAAATCAACATAAATTACTACAATTTCTAATGGGATTAAATGACACTTATTCTATGGTTCGAAGCCAAATCCTATTGATGTCACCTCTGCCATCTGTTAAACAGGCATATTCTATTGTCAATCAAGATGAGAGTCAGAGAATACTGTCAGGAAATAATAGTGTCTCAGATGTAACCTGTATGCGCAGAACACACAAAAAAGGCAAAATTATAATCCCAAATATAAAGGGAAAAGGCCTTATATAGAGTGTAAGTTTTGTCATCTACCAGGGCACAAGAAAGATACGTGTTATAAGATTCATGGTTACCCGACTGACTACAAAGGAAAAAATGGATCAAAAAACAGGGCAACAGCTAATCAAGCACATACACAGCCTGGTAGAACCTCTAATACTCCTGTAGAATCAAATTCACTGGGAACAATACTCTCGGTAGAACAATACTCCCATCTACTCCAACTTCTTGGAAAGGAGAATATCTTAGCATCAGCCAATGTGGCAAGTACAACTACATCCCTTTTCTCATATTTTAATGATACTACAAATTGGATTATAGATTCAGGGGCAACCAATCATATGACTAATAGATTGTCTAGCTTAAATGCACCTGTTGACATAACTTCTCATCCAGAAACCTATGTTGGCCTACCAAATGGAACCAAAACCAAGATTAAGCACACTGAATCTGTTAGGATAGATGATGAGATCAGTCTAGATCATGTATTGTATTTGCCAGATTTCAAATATAACTGCTCTCTTTCTCAATACACATCAGCTAATAATTGTGCAATTACCTTTTACCCTGATTTTTGCTTAATCCAGGACCTCTGGAGTGGCAGGTTGAAGAGGATTGGTAAAAAATTTCAAGGTTTATATTTTCATGTGGCCTTCACACAATCATCACTGCACAACTCTAACATCAAAACCATTGCCAAAATACTTTCTACACCGAATGTTTGCAACACAGCAATAAACAAGATTTCAATTCCTAGTTCTAGGATAGTTTCTGATTTCAATGTTTGGCATAAAAGATTGGGGCATGTCCCAAATCCTATTCTAAAACAAATGGTTAATGATTTGTCAATTGACAATTCTACACATTGTCCAATCTATCCCTTGGCAAAACAAACCAAAACACCTTTTCCCTTAAGCCAAAGTATTTCAAATTCAGTTTTTGATCTTTTGCATATGGATGTATGGGGTCCCTATAAAGTACCTACTTTTGGAAATGCAAGATATTTCTTTACAATTGTGGATGATTGTACTAGAGTGATATGGATTTTCTTAATGCAATTTAAATCTGATGTTTTTCAATTGCTTAAAAATTTCTTACTCATGGTTCAAAATCGGTTTCATCTAACACCTAAATGCATTCGTTCTGATAATGGCTTAGAGTTTTTTAATAGAAATTGTCATGATTTGTTAGCAACCCTAGGTATTCAGCACCAAAGTTCATGCATTTACTCTCCACAACAAAATGGTATTGTGGAGAGAAAACACAGACACATTTTACAAGTTTCACTCAAAATTACCACACAGACTTTGGTGCTACTGTATTCAAACAGTAGTCTATCTAATTAATAGGTGTCCAACCCCTGTCCTCAAAGGTCTCTCTCCTTTTGAAAAATTATTTGGCAAACCTCCTTCCTTGACACATTTGAGAGTCTTTGGTTGCTTAGCTTATTCCACAATCCTTACTCCCAAAGACAAATTTACCCCTAGGTCCATTTCATGTGTTTTTGTAGGATACTCCTTAAATAAAAAGGGATATTTGTTGTACAACTTAGACACCCATACAGATCATACCACCAGAGATGTGACTTTTTATGAACATATTTTTCCTTTCAGCTTGTCCAAAATAGAATTTTCAGTTTTTCCATCTGATTCTTTTCTAGAAGTCGATTGTTCCAATACACCTCTTTCACAACCTTGCATACATGTAGATGGTTTTCCAGGTCATACATCAGATCTAGTTGTGTCTCCTCACTCACATATACCTTCTACAACAGATTCTCCTCTCCCAAATACAGATTCTACAGCTGATACTTTAGTTCAGCCATCTTCCATACCTATAAGGAAATCCACCAGAATTACAAAACCTCCAATCTGGACTACAGACTACCATTGTCCTACACTTCCCTCTTCCTCACAAACTCACTTAGTCAAATATCCAATTTCCAAATTATCAGAAATTACAATCACCTTTCACCCACTTTACCAAGCCTCCTTTAGCAAAATTTCCTTCCCTTATCAAGCAGTTAGTTTTTTCCCAAGCATCCAAAGATCCTAACTGGGTAGAAGCTATGTCAAAGGAAATTAAAGCTCTAGAGAACAATCATACTTGGTCATTGGTTCCATTGCCCCCTGATAAAAGTCCCATAGGATGTAAATGGTAATACAAATTGAAGTTTAATGTTGATGGCACCTTGGAGAGGTATAAAGCTAGGTTGGTGGCTAAAGGTTACACACAACAAGCTAGGAATTGATTATGAGGAAACATTCTCCCTTGTTGTTAAAATGGTAATTGCCAGGACCATTCTTTCTTTAGCTTCAATTTATTATTGGCCCTTATATCACCTTGATGTGGATAATGCATTCTTACAAGGTGATTTATTATAAGAGATTTATATGTCTTTGCCTCAAGGTTCCCATAAACGTTCTGGACAGAATTTGGTTTGCAGACTTCACAAGTCTTTATATAGACTTAAACAGGCTTCTCGAGCTTGGAATTTTAAACTCACTTCAGCCTTGCTTCAGGAGGATTTTCCCAAGCAAAATCAGATTATTCTCTCTTTATCAAAAGACATAGCACTCACATTGTGGTGATTCTAGTTTATGTTGATGACATAGTCATCACTGGGAGTAATTCAGATCTAATTCATGATACAAAAAGGCTACTTCAGTCGAATCTTAAGCTTAAGGATCTTGGACTACTTAGATATTTCCTTGGTTTGGAGGTGGTTAGGTCTGATAAAGGGATTTCCATTTGCCAACACAAGTATGCTTTAGAATTAATTTCTGCTATTGGTTTATCAAGTAGCAAACCTGTTGTTATTCCTATTGATCAGCACATTAAGTTCACCTCTTTGGAATATGATAAGCAGTTCAATGTTCTTGGAGATCCCTTACTAAAAGATGCTTCCGCTTATTAGCAATTAATTGGTAAACTGCTATACTTATGCATGACTCGCCTTGATTTAAGCTATTCACTCAACTTGTTGAGTCGGTTTATGCATGCTCCTAAGGATTCACATATGCAGCCAGCTTTAAAGATTGTGAAATATGTTAAATCTGCTCCTGGTTTGGGGTTATTTTTTCCATCAACTGATTCATTACAGCTTTCTACCTACTGTGATTCCGATTGGGCTTCTTGTTTGCTTACAAGAAGATCAATCATTGGATTTTGTGTTTTTTTGGGATCCTCTCTTATCTCCTGGAAATCTAAAAAACAAGTGACGGTTTCTTGATCATCTTCTGAAGCTGAGAATAGGTCCATGGCTTCTGTAGTTTGTGAAATTGTTTGGTTGGTACAATTGTTGATAGAACTTGGTTATCCTCCTTTGTCTCCAGTTTCCTTGTTTTGTGATAACCAGTCAGCCTTGCACATTGCTTCGAATCCAATATTTCATGAACGCACTAAGCATATTGATATAGACTGCCATATTGTCCGAGAGAAACGCAGGCTGGTTTTATTCAAACTCACTATGTTCCCAGCGGTGATCAAAGGGCAGACATATTTACTAAAGCACTTGGCAGTCAGCTCCATCATCACCTCTTATCCAAGTTGGGAGTGTTGAATCTTTATCACTCACCACCTTGAGGGGGGTATTGAAGAATACACATCAGCTCTACTTACATCTACTTGACTTTCATTAATATTGTTTTAGTTAAATATTGTTATAGTTAAATGTAACCACAGTTAACTAAACTAGTGGAGTTGATTAGTTGAATTAGTTGACTTACTTTACTAAAAGTAATTGTACAGAACTGTGCGAATTAATTGAATCTGAGGAATTCTTCTTTTTCTTCTTTCTACATTTTTTTTCTCTGTCAAAACCTTTTATCCTTGGCCAAAGTCTATTTATAGAGCAATAACTTTTTACAATGCCAGAATACAACATTACAATCCAACCACACGATAATTTCTCCATTAGTGATTAGATTTAAGTACATATGCATCACTGATCAACCAAACTTAAAATAAAGCATGCCCAGTAACATGGATTCGAATCTGAATTTCTCATTCCACCAGGGCTTTCCATCTTTAGCTGCATCAAAAACCAGTTACTAGGATACCAGAACATATTGGCATTCAAATTTCAAGGCACCGGAATAATAAAACTCAACAAAAGCATATCTAAACCTGATGATACTTTGCTTCTATGTTCTTGAGCTCCAATTTGTACAATGACATAATAGGCTGTTGTTCCTATGAAAAAAAAAATGATAAAATTAAAACAGCTAGCAACCTCTAATAGTTAAAAAGATGTAATGACAAAAAAGTGCCGATCCTACTTTGAGGAGAAAACTTGAGTATGCAAACATGACTTTCTCACAACTAAGGGGAGAGAGTACCAATAAAGTTTGTATGTCTAATGCCTGCAGCATTAACAAGAAGTACTTCAAGGATTCCTCGTTTCATTTGTGTGTCTCCGTGTGCATGAAAGATGGAATACATAATAGTGGCAGTTTTGCAAGCTCACTTTATTCAACAGTGAACCTATTGTAAGAACAATTTAAAGTATCTCTAATCCATTTCCAAAATTAATGCCTGTCAAACTATAACTGCTTAGACAATGAATTTTAAGTTATATTTTTCCATTAATCAGATGTAAGACAATTAACATGGTTTATGCTTGCCTAATCACACCTTTCAATATTTAAGTGTTCGTATTATCTTCCATTTGATATAAGTTATAGAATTGAGAATTTAAGGAGAGTATCTACTTTTTCTTAGTTCTTCTTGTAGGAAGGGAACAGTAATGTAAAACTAGATGTTTCAAATTTCTCCTGAATCTAACGTAACTCATTGTCTTCCTAAAACAATAGAAGCAATTGAAATTTATCAAAGAAGGAATTAAAAAGGTAGAAGATAATAAAAAACCGAGATGTAGAAAAAATTACTAATAATGTAACAATAATGAAATTACAAGAATAAGAATCAAAACCAAAACAATGAAGCACCTTGATAGAACCTGACTTGCAAATCAACCAGTAATACCAACAATCTATCCAACAATTCACAACCAACAATCACAATCAGTAAAGAAATACCCTGTTGTATTAATATCCAAACAGAACATTACATCCAGTGAAGATACACCTGGAAGCCATGTCCTATCAACAACTCAATTCTGTCCGTGATCACAAAGGGACCGTAAAATCGCGGGCTAAGTTTCTCATTATATCGATGGGCTAAAGATCGTAATATGTATGGTTGTAACTTCAAATACACAGATTCCCCTATCTCAAATGTAACCTCTCGGCGACGGCAATCAGCATAAGTCTTCATGCGATTTTGAGCCTTGAGAAGATTTGCCTTTAACTCCTCAATAACTGGTTGCGTTGCTGAAGTTGCTGGTCAACTTCTTCAACTGGAGAAGTGTGGTCCGCATAGCATAACACCGTTGGAGGTTCACGGCCATAGAGAGCCTTAAAGGGACATATCCCAGTGGAGCTATGATAAGTGGTGTTGAACCAAAATTCTGCCCATGGAACCCATTTTGGCCACTGTTGTGGTTGGCTATTGACAAAGCATCGGAGGTATGTCTCCAAGCAACGGTTTACCACCTCCGTTTGGCCATCCGTCTGCAGATGGTAGGCTGACTCATGTGCAAATGGGTCCCTGACTGCTTAAATAATTCGGCCCAAAAATTGCTCATGAAAACCCTATCTCGATCTGAAACAATGGTACGGGGAAACCTATGCAACCGGAATACCTCTTTGATAAATAGATCAGCGACCACTTTGGTTGTGTACGGGTGTTTAAGAGTGCCAAAATTGCTATATTTTGTCAAACGATTGTCAAACGATCAACCCGAACCAGAATAGTATCAACCCCATTAACTTTGGGCAGCCCCATAATAAAGTCCATAGAGACATCATCCCACACTTGGTTAGGAATAGGCAATGGTTGAAGCAGACCCGCTGGACTTAATGCGTCATATTTATTTTGTTCACAGATACGGCAAGCGACTACAAATTCTTTGATATATTTCTTCATTCACTCCCAAAACACCACATTCGTGATTCACTTATATGTCCGAAAGAACCCATAATGGCCCCCAATAGGTGAAGTATGAAACTCCTGTAATATTTTCTGGATGTGAGGCCCCGATTTAGGTAGCACTAACCTGTTATGGTACAGCAGATGGCGTCCCACCATTCTGAAATGAGAGTGGATGTTCGGGTCAATCAGTAGATGTTGTATAATCCCATGTAACTTGTCATCTTGTTGAATGGCATCTTCTAAGTGTCTAGTCCCGAAAAACAACCCATAGAAATAACATGATGTTCCACAATGTTAGGCATCCTGCAAAGAACGTCTGCTGCCTTATTTTGTGGTCCCGATTTATATTGAATGATGAAATTTAATCCCAACAGCTTGATAACCCACTTTTGCTAATTCTCACTTAACAATTTCTGGTCTGTTAAGAAATGGAGACTCTGCTGATCTGTCCGAATAACAAAGCGTCTTCCCAAAAGATAATGTCGCCATTTTTGCACAGCCAAAACTATAGCCATTAATTCCCGCTCATACACTGATTTTAGTTTGGAATTGATAGACAAACCTTTGCTGAGGAAGGCAATAGGTCGCCCTTCTTGCATCAACACAGCCCCTAACCCACTTCCCGAAGCATCAGTCTCTATAATAAATTCTTGACTGAAATTTGGCATCCATAGGACTGAGACACTGGTCATTATTCTTTTTAACTCTTCGAAAGCCCGTTGAGCTGCTGTATTCCACACAAAAGAGTCTTTCTTTAGTAGGGCAGTGAGTGGAAGAGTTATCTTAACATAATCGCGAACAAAGCGGTGATAGTACCCTGTCAGCCCAAGAAACCCGCTGAGTGCCCTGATGTCTTTTGGTTCTGGCCATTTAGTGATGCTATCTATCTTGGAGGGGTCAATTGCCACACCTTTAGCTGAAACCACATGCCCCAAATATTCTAACTGGGGTTGCCCGAATTAACACTTCTTCTTATTTACCACCAACTGATTCTCTAATAATAACTGCAAAATAATGCTTAAATGCTTCGCATGTGCGTCCATCTCCCTACTATAAATCAGTATATCGTCGAAGAATACTAGCAAAAAATTTCTTAAATAAGGCCTAAAGACATCATTCATTACTGCTTGAAAAGTTGTCGATGCATTGGTAAGGCTGAAAGGCATTACTAGAAATTCATAGTGCCCTTCGTTTGTCCGAAAAGCAGTCTTGTGTGTGTCTTCTGGTTTCACTCTGATTTGGTGATATCCTGATTTCAAATTGAGTTTAGAAAACACTGTTGCCCCTTCTAACTCATCAAACAATTCATCGATAGCTGGAATCGAAAATTTATTCGGAACTGTCACCTTGTTAACTGCCCGATAATCCACACAGAATCTCCACCCTCTATCCTTCTTTTTCACCAATAAAACGAGGCTTGAGAATGGGTTGATGCTTGGTTTTATGATTCCCGAAGCCAACCATGACAATGCATCCTCCATGTAATCTTCCACCCTCTATCCTTTTTCACCAATAAAACGAGGCTTGAGAATGGGTTGATGCTTGGTTTTATGATTCCCGAAGCCAACATTTCCTTGACAATGCATTCTATTTCATTTTTCTGATAATAAGGGTACCTGTATGGCCTGAGGTTTGGCAACTGTGTTCTTGGAACAAACTGAATGGCATGATCTCTTGACCTGGCAGGTGGTAACCCGGGAGGTGGATCGAAGACTCGGCTAAATTTCTCCAATACCTCCAGCAGTCTGCCGTCGATGTTCCCATTTTTTCACATTGTGTCTGAATTTGCCCAAACTCTATCAAACACCCTTGCCCTTCACACTGCAATGTCTTAATCATCGCCTTAAGGGATACCATGGTTTTGTTAAGAGATGGATCCCCATACAAACAAACTGTCTGGTCTCCCAGCTTGAACCTCATGGTTTGCTTTCTCCAATCCGTAATGGTCTCGCCTAAAGTCTCAAGCCATGCAATACCCAAAACTACGTCAGCATTGCTCATGTCAAATGGGAAAAAATTTTGAATAATTGTCACTCCTTGTAACTCCATACACACATCCCTACATTCTCCTTCACACCTCACACTATACCCATGACCTACTCTGACCCCGAAGGACTGAGTCCCTATCACTGATATTCCCAACTGTTCAACCACCTTTGAACTAATAAAATTTTGGGAAGCCCCACTATCAATCAACACAATCAATTCCTTACCTTGGATTCTTCCCTTGAGCTTCATTGTCTTCGGACTATGAATCCCCACCACTGAACTAAGAGAAAGCTCAACATTTTCCTGATGTAGCTCTGTTCCTGTTTCGACAGTTTCTACACCCCCAATCGGATCTAGGTCATCTTTTTCTTCATCAATCAAGATGATTTGGAATTGTTTCTAACCACATTTATGCCCAATCGAATACTTACTGTCGCACCTAAAACAAATTCCTTTCTCTCTTTTCCTTTGGATTTCTGCATCTGTCATTCGACGGAAAGGAAACTCTCGCCGTTGGAAATTCTATAGTTTGAATGGCCGAAAAGACGTCATCGGTGGGTCACGAGTGGCGAAGTTGGTCGACGAGCCATGTATGGAAGACTCTGGTGATCGTCGACTGAAATGGGAAGTGGAATTAGATCTTAGGGATTCGACTGAATTAGGAAATTTTGGGTTATTTTCAAATCAGGTCGGGTTGGGATTGTCGAATCGGGTCACACTCCTAGATCCATGGCTGCTGGACCCGTATGAAAACCCAAGCCCAGTTGTGCGTGAAGCCTTGTTTGCTCCCACTTGGGCTTCTTCTAAAGCCTGATTTCTCTCTTCTATTCTCTAGGCTAACTCAATTATTTAGGTTAAAGAATTTGGTTGGGCCAGACAAACTTCAGCCCTAATCTCTACTTTCAGCCCATTCACAAAGGCAGCCTGCAGTATTTCTTCCTTCTCCCCTACCAAAAGTGTTGCGACTGCTTCAAACTGACGACGAAACTCCACCACTGAACCAGTTTGTTTCATTGCCATTAAAGATTCATATGGGTTGAGCTCTTGTGATCCACTAAATCGTTGAAGTAGTGCCAACTTAAACATAGCCCACGAGCTTGTCGGCGCTCTGGATTCACTCCACTAGAACCAATTTATAGCTTCACCTTCCGTACAGACAGCTGTCGCTGTCAACTTTCCTTCCTCCGATATTCCATTGAGACTAAAGTAACGCTCTACTCTAAAGATCCATCCGTAAGGATCTTCACAGGAAAATATTGGCATCTCCAATTTTCGTCCCCTCATTTCACTGTGACTTTGGCTACTGTTCCCAGACCCACTGGCTCCATTTTGGTTTTCTTCTTGGTAAATTAGGCATTTTCTGCAGAACGCATCTCTGCTCTACCAGCCTCTTCCTCATTCTTTCGTCGTACCCAAGACTGTAACTCAACCAAACATTCTCGAATAGTACCCATTTCCACTCCCAGCTTTGTAACCTCTCTCTCTACATTATCCATTCTAGAATCCATCCTTGTCAAGACCATTACCCAGACCACAGTGCTCTAATATCAATTGATAGAACCTGACCTGCAAATCAACCAGTAATACCAATAATCTATCCAACAATTCACAACCAATAATCACAATCAGTAAAGAAATACCCTGTTGTATTAATATCCAAACAGAACATTACATCCAGTGAAGATACACCTAGAAGCTATGTCTTATCAACAACTCAATAAACAAATAACACTAAAATGAATAAAAAGTACACTAAGAAAATGATAAATGAAAGACTAACTTCGAGGGTTAGCCACCTCCCTTCCAACCTTAACTTTTCTATTCTGAATATCCCTCTTTCTCTCCCCTCTCTCTTTTTATTCTCTCCTGGCACCTTTTTGCTCCTAACTGAATTCCTCCTACATCCAATCCTATCAGGCCATCTGTCCTCCCCTAACAAATCCTAACCTCCTACATAACAAATGTTCAGCAAATATTCATCTACTTCTTACCACTACCCTTCCTACGGTAGACCAACCCTTTTAGTTGCTCATCACACCTTTGGAAATACAAAAATTGCAATACGTTTCTTGTTAAGACTGATATCCCATCAAATAGTGACATTGTCCTTGCTTTGGGATTCTTTCATCATCTATATCAAAATTTAGACAATCAGATTTTTGCACAGTATATTATAACAAAGAGCTCATATGAATAAAAACTCCGAAAAAACTTATCAAATCAGAAATAATCGCCATAAATCATGATGCATATAGTCAGCTTCAAGCTTGATAAGTGGTGCAAATACATTTTGATACTGCAAGAGAAAGCGATTCAAGGTTAATAGCCATGAGACTAATTGCAATTTCTTCCAATATTTTCATTTGATACACCAAACCAAAATTTTAAATTATTTATCAACAGAGAAACCTGACATGGATCTTCATACTTCAAGGCCACAGGTTGAGGTTCATCATCCACACCAGGCTTCTCAAGATCTTCAATGGTAGCATCAGGATTTGTCTTCCAAAGTTCTTCTACCTTGTTAATTTGTCGAGCACTGATCTGATGTGCCCTCAACTGCTCCTGCTCAGATGGAATCTGTGAAGAGCAAACATGTTAGCAAGTCTAAGAATGAAGGACTAAAATCAATAACAAAAAGAAAAATACCAACCTTAACGAGCCCTTGCAAGAAACACCTATCATCAATCAAGGGGCACCACTGACTCAGATCCCAATTCACGTCCTTCAATGCATTTACATTCAAGCAATGTTCCCTACCGAGAAGAACAATAACACTTTCCGTCTTAGCTGGTATAAATCCAAGAAGGAATACATTTCGGTATCCACAATTGTAGCATTCAAGGATAGTCTCTTCCAAAGGATTGTCCTTATGAAGGCAGACTTCCTTGTGTTTTGCTCGAACCTACAAGAGAACCCACGAAAATCAATATGTGCCACCAAAATCCTGATCTCTCAGCTATATGATTAATGTATAATCCCCCAAAAAAACAAAAAAAAAAAATGATTGATGTACCCATCCACAAAAAATCATCAACGTATTAAAGTGCCAACTGTGGTTCAAGGGGAATTCAATCTTACATTCTCCAAAACAATAGGGTTATCATATCAGGGTTCTAATAAAATTACGTACAAAACATATGAGACCTAAGGAATTGAAGCAGCCCCCAACAAATACGAGAAAAGCCACAAAAGAAAGTCCAAGTCTAAAATGATTCGAAGATAAAAGCAACCCCAGATGCTCTAGGAAACATATACACAGAAAGTTCATGAACCAGAGAACCATGTTGACGATTAGCAGAACATGTCACATAGCTTCACTAAATTAAGCCAGTGAAACCACAAACCATATCCACTTTCAATCAAAGATACCAAGCATTTATGTGAATTGCTCTACCCAAACAATCAAAAAACATTTCATTAAATCTTAAAAGTTTATTGACACCCTGAAACAAGTCGAGCATTAGCAGAATACACAAACATATCACCAAAAAAAAATTTACACAAAAGCAACTATAAACACTGCAGAACACCCAGCCGTCATCCAGCAACAAACTAGTAAAAACCCACTGGACCCACATCAGAAAATGAGCTAATGAAGACATAAATTGAAGCTGGCTAAGCAAATAAGAAAGAAGAAATATCATAAACACGGAGATATTTTTCACATAGCATTCTTTAGCAAGTATATCATCGAAGTAATAGTGTAGAGCCTCCAATGCCTCCGATTACAACATTGGAAAGAATACTAAAAGGAGAAAGAAGGTTTAAGTCTTACAGAGTATCTCAATTGACTAATTCACCTGCTAAAAAATGAGAGGAGGATAGGAATCCATGGGAATCAACAAAATTGAATTGATTCAAATTGGGGGAGAATAGGATTTGTTTGGGTTTTGGTTTCGAAAAGAAGAAAAGAGCCGTTGGAGTTACCATTGAGGTGTGCAGGAGAAGTTGCTCTTATATAACGAAGGAAGTGAACTTTGGGTTGTCAAATTCAACAAATCCAACGGTTATTTTTGCATGTGACTTTTTAAGTGGAGATATTCAACTCTTGGATTAGCTTATTTAACATTACCAATTTTCAATTAGTTTATTCAACATCAAACTATATGATTTAACGTGATTTAGTATTTTATAAATTCAAGATATTGAATATGATAAACATCAAATACTTATATTTTTCATTAAGAGAAATGAAATCAATTAATATGATTTTATGGTTATTTTTGTATTTATTTGCCTTTTAAAATAATGAGTCTTATATATATATATATATATATATTGATTTATTTGTATAAATTTAGCATCACATTTTTAACCGTTTAATTGGATGTTCAATTGTCCACCCCAAAGGTTTGCTGTTATTTAAGGATTTATCGTTTATGAATCCCACTAGAGTTACATAAGCAAATATAGCAACAAGTATCATCATGAACGGACTCAACTATTGATGCGTGGGCACTGGTGACCCCAATTCTCTTTTTTTCGTTTTTCGTTTTTTTTTTTTTTTTTCTTGTATTTGTATTAACGTTTCTGTATTCGACTCAACTTATTTATTTTTCTCCTATTTTATATTATATTATTTTTAAATTTGCCCATCTAAAGGTAATTCCAAGGTCCAACCCTATATCATATAATAAGTTTTGAACCAGACTCTTTAGCAGACAAAAAAGATAACTGAGCAAATAAAATTATAAAAGGCCAATTATAAAGAGAAAATATAGGAAGAAATAAGAATTAAAGATACAATCTTTGTTAGTCAAATTTATGTATTTTCTGAGACTCTCATGTGCATAAAGTCTTCAATTATTGCAATGTCGCCTACACATAAAAATCATAATACTTACAGTACCGAGTTAATAATTCACTTGACACTTAATTTCACAAACCCTTGTTCAATATTATCTCCAATGATTTAACAAACAAACTTATATACGGACCATGATTACAACATTACTCTCGCGAAGCAAATTCTTTCTGACCACCAGAGTATCAAGTATATAGAAGACTCGCAAACAAAGAACTGCAAAGAGAATTCACAGGGAGTGGCTCAGGCATACTTGATTGCCTGGAATATTTGCATCCTTCTCTTTCCAGCAAGAGGTAAATCAATCGCAAACAGCAAGAATTAATTATTTTGTTTCTTTTTATTTTCTTTTTTTAATGAACTGGATACAAAATTTGGATGTGCTATTTTTAATGGGATGGTCAAAAATAGAGAAAGAGTTTTGCTGAGCACTGATCTGACGTGCCCTCAACTGCTCCTGCTCAGATGGGATCTGTGAAGAGCAAACATGTTAGCAAGTCTTAAGAATAAAGGACTAAAATCAATAACAAAAAGAAAAATACCAACCTTAACAAGCCATTGCAAGAAACACCTATCATCAATCAAGGGGCACCACTGACTCAGATTCCAATTCATGTCCTTCAGTGCATTTACATTCAAGCAAGGTTCCCTACAGAGAAGAACAATAACACTTTCCCTCTTAGCTGATATAAATCCAAGAAGGAATACATTTTGGTATCCACAGTTGTAGCATTCAAGGATAGTCTCTTCCAAAGGACTGTCCTTATGAAGGCAGACTTCCTTGTGTTTTGCTCGAACCTACAAGAGAACCCACCAAAATCAATAGGGGCCAACAAAATCCTGATCTCTCAGCTATATCATTAATGTATAATCCCCAAACAAAAAATGATTGATGTACCCATCCACAGAAATTTAGGAGAAGAACTGTATCTAATATGATATATCATATCTTGTTATAGAGAATGCAAAGAAGTTGTAGCCTTCAAAACTCGATATTTCACTTACTTTCTAGTATCAGACCTGGTCTTTTTCTTGATTCATAAAATAGAATTGCCCGTGTTTTCGGTTCAACTTTTCATGTCATAACTGCATTCGACCAACTCTACAGTTTTACAACCAGCCAGAGTTGATTGAGCATAATCTGGCGAAGTTCTAACACGGAATTGTCAATTAACCTATACATAAACCATAGAAATATACTCCAAACAAATCAGGAAAAAAGTGCATAATACCCTATCATTCAAGTGAAATATGTCAATTAGGGAAGCAAAATGACAAGACAACAACCAATTTCTAAAAGAGATGACGATTTGCATAACTAGAACAAATTTGTAAGGGGTTTTCAGTTCAAACAATCATCAGCGTATTAAAGTGCCAACTGGGGTTCAAGGGGAATTCAATCTTACATTCTCCAACACAACAGGGTTATCATATAAGGGTTCTAATAAAATTACATACAAAACATATGATATCTAAGGAACTGAAGCAGCCCCCAACAAATACGAGAAAAGCCATAAAAGAAAGTCCAAGTCTAACATGATTCGAAGATAAAAGCAACCCCAGATGCTCTAGGAAACATATACACAGAAAGTTCATGAACCAGAGAACCATGTTGACGATTAGCAGAACATGTCACATAGCTTCACTAAATTAAGCCAGTGAAACCACAAACCATATCCACTTTCAATCAAAGATACCAAGCATTTATGTGAATTGCTCTACCCAAACAATCAAAAAACATTTCATTAAATCTTAAAAGTTTATTGACACCCTGAAACAAGTCGAGCATTAGCAGAATACACAAACATATCACCAAAAAAAAAATTTACACAAAAGCAACTATAAACACTGCAGAACACCCAGCCGTCATCCAGCAACAAACTAGTAAAAACCCACTGGACCCACATCAGAAAATGAGCTAATGAAGACATAAATTGAAGCTGGCTAAGCAAATAAGCAAGAAGAAGATCATAAACATGGAAATATTTTTCACATAGCATTCTTTTAGCAAGTATATCATCAAAGTAATGGTGTAGAGCCTCCAATGCCTCAAATTACACCTTGGAAAAATACTAAAAGGAGAAATAAGGTTTAAGTCTTACAGAGTATCCCTATTGACCAACTAAGATGTTGTGCACTAGAGACCTGGGAACAGACAAAGCCAGAAAAAAGGTCACAAAGATGGTGATATTCATCATATGAATATCATTTCTCCATACTAGCAAATAGCTGCCGGCCTTGTTCTACCAATCCCACATGGCTACAGGCTGTAAGCACTCCTATAAATGTAACCAGTGGCCATCGCAGTCCAGGCCACCATATCCTTTAAAGGCAACCCATCAAACAATACACTAGCAGATTTCATATCTCCGCTCTTGGTATATGCAACAATCAACTCAGTCCAAGAAATCACGTCTTTCTCAGGCATTTCATCCAACACCTTACACCCACAATCTAAAAACCTGCATTAACATACATATCAATCAAGGTATTACCGACATATAGATGAGACACAAAACCCCCGACCAAAATCGTCTGAGCATGCAACTGCCTACCCAAATTCACATCAATAATCTCACGAATGAGAGCAGGGGTTTCTATATTTCACCGATTCAAATTGGGAGAGAATAGGGTTCGTTTGGGTTTTGGTTTGGAGAAGAAGAAAAGAGCCGTTGGAGTGACTATTGAGGTTTGCAGCAGAGTTACTCTTATATGGGAGGAAGTGAAGTTTGGGTTATCAAATTCAAAGGCTAATTTTTTAAGCGGAGGAAATTCTCATGAATCTAACGCTTAATGTTGTAAATAACAATAATAATTTGGTGGAGCAATGTTAACAGTTACTGAAAAATGTGTATCCAAATATTGTAATATCATCCTATTTTCTTAAAAAAAAAAATTTATAATTAATCGATAATCAAATAGTATTATGTCATTCGATATATTTAATATACATTTTTCGATAACTATATTATTTTCTAATTTGATAACACCACTATAGCATCACATGAACATGTACACCCCAAATCAGACTGAGCTAGGTTGAGCTTGAGATTTCAACCCATTGGACCTTGCCAAAGCACACCCCAAGTTGGCTTGTGTTTGGCACTGTCCATTCATGTGTCCTTTTTATTTTTTTAAATTTAATTTTATATTAAATTATGTTATATTCATATTCTACCTTAATATTAAAATTATATTTATTTATAATTTTCTTATATACAGTACGTACTAATTTGAGTTCTATCTCACATCTTTAAATCACTTAATTACGCATGAGCTTTTATGATTTATGAGAAAATTATTTAAATCAACCCTTCTTAATTTGAAATAAGTTTGAAAACAGAGGAAACCACCCTTCTCGATGATCCTATCATAAGTTCTACATGCCGTTGGGAGGGGTATTGTCTGGAACCTTTCATTGTCTACTTCCATAGACACTTCATAATCACTAGCATCAAATTCAGGAATCCAATGCAAAGCTCCTATATAGCTGAAACAGGTTTGTATCCAAACCAACCAAAGAGTCTGAAAGAAGGTCCATTCACCTCTCTCCAAAACCATGTCCCAAGATTTAAAATCTCACAACTGAATAACTGATATATCCCAAACTATCTCGAAATAAATGCACCACTTTGTATTCACCAGTGGCTTCACTGAGGGCAAATCCATAGGATTCATCATAGGGAGGACATAAGTTACCTACAGGAAGTGCAACCATCTTTCTTGTCACAGGATTATCACCACGAGTCCTCCATTCTTCCCCCGGTTATCAAGCAACATTAGACCATTGCATGTAGCTCTAATGTTACCCAAACAACTTACTTTATACTCCTTTGACTTGCTCTTTCCATCTTTAAAGTCCATGAACTGGATACAAAATTTGGATGTGCTATTTTTAATGGGATGGGCAAAAATAGAGAAAGAGTTTTGCTGAAGTATCTGGGGAATGATTCTTTTAGAATAAGAGTCATATCACAATATTAAGATCTTCTTCTAAGGCTCCCTTATCCTCTAAAAGGAAATAATGTCTCAATCTTTTCTATTTATTCGGTGTTTTCTACATTAAATATAATGAAGCATGAAAAATAAAAAAAGAATTGGTTTTATATTAAAAAAGTGCATGTTTTTTGAATATTTTCAACAAAGATGTACTAGATATTTAAAAAATATATATATTTTCTAATATTTTGCAAATCTGATTAGGTGAATAAGACAATTGTGTGAAATTTGCAACGTGGGCCGATCAAACACAGGATAGACTACATATAAGGAGATTTTATAAATAGTTTAATAGTCACATGCTAAGGTGAAGTTAAATAACGTAATAATATAACATTGTTATGCCCAAGGAAATAAAGGGCTGACGTGAGAAAGTCACGTGAAGGGCGACATGCTCCCGTCGGAGCAGCGCGCACACGCCAGACCTGCCAAGTGATGTGGAGCCCACACGCGTCCTTTTCCCTGCAACAAGTCGTGAGATGTCAGCTTGGAAAAAGGGAAAAGGGACGTAAAGCCGGATTACCTCCTAACAAGCACACCAAACCATGGATTTAGTGATGATTATACGCTTCGGTTCAGTATAAAATAGGGAAGACCCCTTCATTAAGGGGATTCGGCTATTTTTCATAGAGACAAAGAAATCTCTCTCCTGTAATCATTTTTGACTTTCTCGTCTTATGTAAGTCAGCTCGCGACCGCGACCTGACACCCACTAATATCAATACAAATCAGTGGACGTAGGATTTGCTACCTTAGCATCCGAACCACTTAAAAAACTCCCTTTACATTTATTCCGCTTTTATATGTTCCTTTTTCATGTGTATTGAGCAGCCAATCAAGGTCATACACGTAAAAATTCGTTGGTGCAAGAAAACAGCATCAACAAACATAATAATTAAACAAATACTAGATCAACGTGATTAATTGTATATTAATACATCAACATGTATTCATCAAAGTCCACAAACATTACTTAGACAAACGAAACCAAACGATATGACCATCTCCAATCTCTCCTGTAATACAGAAACCTTTCTCGAACAAGCCACCGTTGATGGATGCGTGGACTACAAAGGCCGTCCAGTGTACAGAGCCAGCTCTGGTGGGTGGAGATCAGCGTACTTCATTATTGGTGTTGAAATGGCTGAGAGGTTCGCTTATTATGGAATTGGCTCCAACCTTATTACCTATTTGACTGGACCTCTGGGTCAGTCCACGGCAATTGCGGCAGAGAACGTCAACATCTGGTCAGGCACAGCGTCGTTGCTGCCTCTTTTAGGAGCTTTTGTTGCTGATTCTTTTCTTGGACGTTACCGGACTATTGTTATTGCTTCTGCTATATACATCTTGGTTAGTTTCTCTCTCACTTTCAAGTTTAAAATTTAAAGTGACTCGACTTTATCTTTATTTTATTTTGTTGAGTTGAGATAAATAGAGATATTTAATAGCTCATTTTATTAATTATTATAATCTTAATACAAATATTAAATCATAGACACCTCCTGCACATGTTGTGCTACAATATATTTATGGTCATATAATTTCCGCCAACCAATTGACCAATTAAACATCTCTAATTAAATAGGAGATCTTCTTTTATTTTAATTTCTATAGAAAATTTCATGTTAGTACTCTTTTGCAATCTGCAGGGGCTGGGATTGTTGACTCTATCGGCTATGTTACCTCCTGTCAGCTCTGAAAATAACTTCCAAGTAATCTTATTCTTCTTCTCTTTATATCTGGTAGCAATTGTACAAGGTGGACACAAGCCATGCGTTCAGGCTTTTGGTGCAGATCAGTTCGATGGAGAAGACCCTGTGGAGTGCAAAGTGAAAAGTTCATTCTTCAATTGGTGGTATTTTGGGTTATGTGCTGGCACCTTATTTGCCTACTTGATCTTATTCTATATCCAAGAAAAGCTTAATTGGGCTCTTGGATTCGGAATCCCTTGCATTTCAATGGCACTTGCATTGCTTGTTTTCTTGCTCGGAACCACGACTTATCGCTATAGCATAAAAGGGAATGAGAGAAATCCCTTTTTAAGAATTGGGAAAGTCTTTGCTGTTGCAGTCAAGAACTGGGGGCGGACTATGCCTCCTGGTTTAGCTCTTAAAGATGAAGAAGTGGGAGCTCATGGAAACTTACCTCATGAAAATTCTGACCAATTCCAGTAAGCGAAATATTTTTGAGAATTTTTGTTTGTTTCTTTAACTTTATGTAACTAGTTTTTATCAATTGAAACTCTGGCAGGTTCCTCAATAGAGCTCTACTTCCACCAGAAGATTCAGAGGAATATGGAAGCATGAGTAGCATTAAAGAAGTTGAAGAAGCGAAGGCATTTCTCAGGCTTGTTCCGATATGGATTACAAACTTGGTTTATGCCCTTGTGTTTGCACAATCTTCAACTTTCTTTACGAAGCAAGGAGCTACAATGGACAGATGGGTTGCATCAGTTTCCGAAATACCAGCTGCTTCACTTCGATCCTTCACCAGCCTTTCCATTGTTCTCACCATGCCAGTTTATGACTCTGTTTTTGTTCCTATAGCTAGAGCTTTAACCGGGAAACCTGCTGGCATTACAATGCTTCAAAGAATTGGAAGTGGGATGTTTCTATCTATTTTAACCATGGTGATTGCAGCTTTAGTTGAGATGAAACGGCTTAAAACTGCTGAAGAATATGGATTGATTGATAAGCCGAATGTGACAATTCCAATGAGCGTATGTTGGTTGATTCCTCAATATGTCGTAACTGGTGTTTCAGAGGCTCTCACAATGGTTGGTCTTCAGGAATTCTTCTATGATCAAGTTCCTGTCGAATTAAGGAGTGTTGGACTATCTTTATATCTAAGTATTTTTGGTGTTGGGAGCTTTCTTAGCAGCTTTCTAATATCTGTGATTGAGAAAGCAACAAGTGAAGATGGGCATGAAAGCTGGTTCGCTAATAATCTGAACAAGGCACATCTTGATTACTTTTATTGGCTTCTTGCTGGAATCAGTACTGTAGGATTGGTTGTTTACATGTATTTTGCAAGCTCATACATTTATAATAACAGGGTAACTTAGTTTTCAAATACGAAATTTATCTGATGTAAAACCTGTTAAAAAAGAATAATAAAAATTGTAGGGTCCAGCAATTATCTGTTTACAAGTATGAACAATCCAACCAAAAATTTCAAAATGTATAGGGCCGGTTTGTTACACTTTTTTAAAAATGTTATTTTGAACAAGTGTTTTAAATTGAGTTGAGTTTAACCAAATCGAATTGAATTTTAATCTGAAAATGTGTTTGGTAAAATTTCTTAAAATTATATCATAGTTGGATAAAATACTAAATAGTTGTTTGGTACATTTTCTGAAAATTGCTTTTAAGACAAAATAGTTGTTTAGTATATTTTCTAAAAATATTTAGATTATTTTTTTTAACCTCTTACATTTGTTAATTTAGCTAAACACTCTCGCAATAAAAATTTAAAAATTAACAAAAGCACTCTAGCCACCCAATAGGGTAGCCAGTTGCCGACCACTACTACCGGACGGTAGTCACCAGAACAGTGCAAAATCTACTGGATCTGACTGGTCATGCATCGATATGGTCGTTTCCGACTAAATCCACCATAGATCTGGTCAAAAATGGCTAGATCTATGGCCAAATCTCGCCTAGAATCTGGTTGGTCTAGCCAGATATAACCTAATCAGCACACGACCAGCCAGATCTTACTGGTCATGCGTAGTCTTGACTGTGTCAGTTAGTGGCAACGGCAGTGACTAATGGCCGACGGTGGTTACTGGCAGGCAGATTAATTTTCAGTTGGAAGGAGAGAAAGAAAAGTATTTTCAGTTGAATAGAGTTAGATAATTTGAAAACAAGTCACACCCTCTTTTTCATTTTTAGATAAAAAAATCTTATTTAAGTTGGATTAAATAAGTAAACAAACACTTATCTTAATTTTTAATCCAAATAAGATAAGAGATTAATGATCTATAATAGTATAACAAACAGGGGCTATGATACTATTTTAATGGAATTGAAAGCCTAATTCTTGAGTAGGTGGCAGAAGTGTCTGTGAAAATAGTAAATATAATTCAGTCTTAAATAGAATGATATTAATGATGACCTCGGGCATCAGCTGCAACCATAAAAAAGTAAAAAAATAAAAAATAAAAAACAGATTACATACAATTTGTATTATGTTCAAGTTATTATAATTATTCCAGAAGGATCTAAGTAGTGCTCTGTTTCTTAGTGGCTGGAGGCAATAGCCAGATAATAAATGAGTATAAAAAAGTTGAATAAGATCGTTTGCAACTGAAATCTGGTCTTGCATAAAGTAATCTAACAAATTACCAAAAGGCAATAATTGTAACCAAATAACCCTTCACAAATTTATAACTAATCAATTGTCTTGTAGTCCTTTTAAAGATACGTGCAAATACGAGGAGAAATGGTCGAATACAGATTCAGAAAATAATCACTTAAAAAGAATATAAACAGAATATTTGCCCAAAAAAAAGAGGAATAACATAGACAATTTGTATCTCATTCGGTCAGTTCTAACAGTGTTATACGAAACTTTTATACTCATTCTTAGAAGAAATGACGGCCCCAAATGTGCTTAATTTACTACTGTTCAAGTTTCATAACAATAAGTTTCTTCATTTAGTTGCACATAAGCTCAACAACTGCAACTCATTTAATTTTTTTTTTTTTCTGTTTTAACATGGTATGTTTCTTATTGTGTGTGATTTTTCTATTAAGTTCAGAGAAGTCAGAAGCCCGTGAGGATATAGTTCGACCTAGAATCGGTTCGACTCAACACTAGTCTAACCCATCATAAGCTCATCGAGAGATAGCTCGACCCAGCACAAACTAGTCGTGACCAACTTTGACAGTTGTTCAACAAATCAAGAATAAGCTCAAATATCAGATATTTCGGAAGAGATAAGATTAATAGTAATGATAGTGCGATCTTAGCACTCAATCACGGGAATATCGAAATTGTAATTTGAATTTGATTACAATCCTGATAATTTCTCTCTTTCCTTCGTCACAAACTTGTATATAAACTCTCTTCAATGATGAGGTAGGGGTTAACAAATTATTCTAGAAAAATTTATTGTTATTCTTGTAATCTATCAAAAGCAATAAGATAATAATAGACGTAAACTCAAGTTCTAACTCGTTAAACCACTTTAAAAATTCTTTGTGTCAGTAACATTATTATTGCATTATTACTTTCAATTGGTTGTTTATCATTAAATCACGCACATATCGGTTCCAATTCTTCCAAAGTCAATCGGATTGGTGTGATTTTCGTATCAACATTTCTCTCATCTGGAATATATAAAATTGAAATCGACTCACCATGTTAGAAAATTTTCTCCGACTGAGAAACACAACCCTCTATGCCCTCATCACTTTAGGTTCAGTTCGGCAATCCAAAGTGCAAACCAGTGAAAAAACAGGCAACAAAATTTTTCATCAGACTTATAATTTATCAAAGGCATGAAATCTGAAGAGTTATAAATTGAATGCCTGATTCGATTGTAAGAATAGGGCATTTGGATTAAGTAATAACATGCATACAGTTCAGGAAGAAGTGAAATATAGTAATTATCCCCGTTACTTGAAATATAATATCATTAAGAATATAATAATATAATATAAGAGTGTAATATTATTAACAAGATAACATAACATATCATAATTATATTATATTATTATTAATATTAAAAAATCATGTAATTTTTTTATTCCTCTCAACCTAATATATTAATTATTTATACCCATTAATTTATTTCAATCTAATTAAATATATTTGATATAATGTTTTCAATAATATTCAAGATAATCTATTTTTTCATTAATATAACATTTTCAATAATACAATATTTCATAAATCAAGTGCTTTCTAATTTGATTTTTAGAAGTTTCATAGGGGCATAATTGTATTTCAGATGTTTGAGATATATTTTCTAAGTGAAAAGGATATTTCAGTAATATCCTTCCATAAGGTTAGGTTTGAAAAAAAGTAAACTGTTAAGTGGCCCTCTCCAGATTATCTGCCCATTATTGAAAAAAATGACACCTCATCGATAATCTCTCCAAAAAAAAAAAAATAGAAAAGAATGTCCATCTCCGACCTCTCAGACACTGAAACTCCGCTTGTGGCAGCTACCGTAGATGGGTGCGTTGACTTCAAAGGCCGTCCAGTGTACAGAGCCAGCTCTGGTGGATGGAGATCTGCACGCTTCATTATTGGAGTTGAAATGGCTGAGAGGTTCGCTTATTATGGAATTCAGTCCAACCTTGTTACCTATTTGACTGGACCTCTGGGTCAGTCTACGGCAACTGCGGCGGAGAACGTCAACCTCTGGTTAGGTATGGCCATGCTGCTGCCTCTTTTAGGAGCATTTGTTGCTGATTCTTTCCTTGGACGTTACCGGACTATTATATTCGCTTCTGTTATATACTGCTTGGTTAGATTCTTTCTGAAACTATATTTATTTACACCGAATTTTGCTTAAAATTATACATATCTAAACAAAAGTAACAGTTTTCTAAAAGGAAACAAAGATAATCTGAAGTTAGTTACTGAACTCTGAGGATTTTCCCTTATGCTAAGTTTTAGAATGTTTTAAATTTGGTTATGTTTGACATATGCAGGGGCTGGGATTATTGACTTTATCGGCTATATTACCTTCAGTCAGCACTGTTGGTTGTCAAAACACAAACGAAATCACTTCATGTAATTCTGTATATCAATTCAGATTAATCTTATTCTTCTTCTCTCTATATTTGGTAGCAATTGGACTAGGTGGGCACAAGCCTTGCGTTCAGGCCTTTGGTGCAGATCAGTTTGATGGGAAAGACCCTTTGGAAAGCAAACTGAAAAGTTCATTCTTCAATTGGTGGTATTTTGGGTTATGTACAGCTGCCTTATTTTCGATTTTGATTTTATCCTACATCCAAGATAACCTTAATTGGAGTCTTGGGTTCGGAATCCCATGTATTTCGATGGCATTTGCATTTATTGTCTTTTTGCTTGGAAGTAAGACTTATCGCTGTAGCATCAAAGGGAATGAGAGAAGTCCGTTTCTGAGAATTGGGAAAGTGTTTGTTGTTGCAGTCAGAAACGGGAGGCGAGCTACGCCTCCTGCTTTAGTTCATGAAGTCGAAGCAGAGGAAGCTCATGAAAAGTTGCCCCATGAAAGTTCTGAGCAATTCAAGTAAGAAAAATACTTGTGAGAATTAGTAGGATATTTATTTGTTGTTACTATGACATGCAAGTGTGTAACTAGATTTATCATACTGTAACTCTTGACAGGTTTCTCAATAAAGCCTTACTTGCATCAGAAGGTTCAAAAAAATATGGGAACGTGTGTATCATCAGCGAAGTTGAGGAAGCCAAGGCATTTCTCAGGCTTGTTCCAATATGGATTACTAGCTTGGTCTATGGCATAGTATATGCGCAGTTTTCAACTTTCTTTACGAAGCAAGGAGCTACCATGGACAGACGAGTTGCATCATTTTTTGAAATACCAGCTGCTTCACTTCAATCCTTCATCGCCCTTTCCATTGTTCTCACCATTCCGGTTTATGACTCTGTTTTTGTTCCTAAAGCAAGGGCTTTTACTGGGAAACCTGCTGGCATTACAATGCTTCAGAGAATTGGAACTGGGATGTTTTTATATGTTTTGTCAATGGTGATTGCAGCTTTAGTTGAGATGAAGAGGCTTAAAACTGCTGAAGAATATGGACTGATTGATAAGCCGAATGTGACAATTCCAATGAGTGTGTGCTGGTTGATTCCTCAATATGTCGTGGCTGGTGTTTCTGAGGCTTTCGCAATGGTTGGTCTTCAAGAATTTTTCTATGATCAAGTTCCGACTGAATTAAGGAGCATAGGACTCTCTTTATATCTCGGTATCCTCGGTGTTGGGAGCTTTCTGAGCAGCTTTCTGATATCTGTGATTGAGAAAGCAACAGGAGGTGATGGCCATGAAAGCTGGTTTGCTGATAATCTCAACAAGGCACATCTTGATTATTTTTATTGGCTTCTTGCTGGACTCACTGCTGCAGGATTGATTTCCTTCTGGATTTTTGCCAAGTCCTACATTTATAATAAGCCAAGCTAGCTTTCAAATATGGAATTTATGTAAAGTAGGACTTGTGTTGTCTTTTTACTAGGCAAATTCTTGTCTTTTTAACAGCAGCTTGTGTTGGTATGGCATAAAACAGTAGTATTATTTTCTATAATTCCTCTAAAGATTTGAATGTCAATAATCTGCAGGGACTGGGCTTGTTGACTTCATCAGCTATGTTACCTTCGGTTAGCACTGCTGATTGCCAAAACATAAATATAATCAGTTCATGTAGTTCTCAATATAACTTCCCAGAAATGTTATTCTTCTTCTCTCTATATCTGGTAGCAATTGGACAAGGTGAGCACAAGCCTTGCGTTCAGGCTGTCTGTGCTGATCAGTTTGGTGGACAAGATCCTGATCCTGAGGAATTAATGTAAACTGAAAATTCTTCAACTGGTGGTATTTTTGGTTATGTGCAGCCTCCTTATTTGCCTTTTTGATCTTATTCTACATCCAAGACAACCTGAATTTGGCTCTTGGATTCGGAATCCCTTGTATTTCAATGGCATTTGCCCTTCTTGTTTTCTTGCTTGGAACTAATACTTATCCATATAGTATAAATTTAGGTGACAAGAAAAACCCGTTTGTGAGAATTGGTCAGGTGTTTGTTGTTCCCGTTAGGAATTGGAGGCAAATTACACCTTCTGCTATGGCTCTTAAAGTTTGAGAGGAAGCTCATGGCATCTTAGCTCCTCAAGAATATTTTGACAATACAGGTAAGAAAAGAAATATTTGATCATTTCTACAATTCTAAGCTTTGTAATTTATTTTTTAAGCTGAAATAGTCTGAATCTCACGCAGGTTCCTCAATAAAGCATTGCTTACACCACACCAGATGAATATGGGAAGGTGTTACTATGGAACGGTCAATTTCACCAGGCTTCAACATACCAGCCGCTTCACTTAAATCCTTCATCACCCTTGCCGTTGTTCTCACCATTCCCATTTATGATTGTTTTTCTGTTCCTAAAGCAAGAGCTTTCACTGGGAAACCGGCCGGTATCACAATGCTTCAGAGATCAAAGTCGAGACGTTTCTACAATTCCAATGAGTGTGTTGGTTGATTCCTCAATATGTCTTGGCTGGTGTTGCTGATGCTTTCACAATGGTGGTCAAGTTCCAAATGAATTAACGAGTGTTGGTCTCTCTTTTATATCTCAGTATTTTTGGTGTTGGGAGCTTTCTGAGCAGCTTCCTCATATCAGTCATTGAGAAAACAACAGGTGGAGATGGGCATGAAAGCTGGTTTGCTGCTAATAATCTTAACGAGGCACGTCTTAATTATTTATATTGGCTTCTTGCTGGACTCGGTGCTGCTGGATTGGTTTCCTACTTGTACTTTGCAAAATCCTACATTTATAATAACAGGACAAGTTCCAACCAAAAATGTCAAAATGTGTGATGTAAGTCTTGAACCTCCAGATTGACCTAGGAGGAAGTATTTGATCGAAATTGCAAACCCACGTCAAATAAAATAGTACGTTTGGATACTTGGCTGAAGTCGCCATTAGTAGCTAAATAACAGATCTTATTTTTCCTAGTTTAAGGTATTTGGTGCCATACTGTTTTACAATATGAAGTCATTTGTATAAGAAGGGTACAAGACAAACGTGATCAAAATTGATGGTTTAAATTCGTATACGTTTTATTTGTCTTAGCCATAGTTTGAAGACAGGATGCAAAACACAAATTATTGTAAACTAGATTTATGCATTATTTAATCAAGTAAGAGTTGATAGTATATGATTAAATAATTATGTGGTTACATGCAAAGGACAATGTATGGAAAATTATATCAAAAAGTTTGATAGAAGTTATGTGTATAGAGTTAGGGGTATATGTGTAAATGCAAAGTAGTGAAAATATATATAGGGTGTAATATTATTTTATTTGATTTTTTGAATAAACTACAGTAGAATATTTTATCACATGGTATCAGAGCACTGGTCTTAGGGTTTTGTTCTAGCAGCCGACGGTACTATTCACAAACACTATTCATGTGACACTATTCATGCGATACTATTTGCGAGACATTGTTCACGGTTGTTACTTTTTCTAGTGACCAAGTCTGTCGCGTCTCCTGTTTTCCGATCGTGGTTTCCGGTTAGTGATCTGTTTTTATTATTCTGTAGTTTCCAATTAGTGTTCCTTTTTTTATGTTTATTTGATGATTGTTCTAGTTGTGCTGTTGGATTTGAGTCATGAATTTGTTGTGAATTGGTGATTTAGGTTTATTGGATATTGGTGATTAGAGGTGATCTTGTCTGTGAGCTTAGTAGAGAATTATTGTTGGTTTGATTAAGTTATGGCAGTGGAAGGCAAACAGGTGGTGACTGAAATTTCAATCCACTCATCTGCAAAGATTACTGATAGGAAGTTACTGGAAAAGTAGAATTATGCTCAATAGAGACGAGCTATTAGGAGATATGTTTCTAGCATTGACATAGGGGATCATTTGACTGAGGATCCACCTACAGATTCACTTCCACAAACAGAGAGTGATAAGCAACCAGAGGGTAGTGATAAGAAATTAGAGTGTTAAGAGAATTCGGAAGAAATGGCTCATGGAGGATGATAAATTGTTTAATCAGATCTAGAATACTCTGGATTCCACAGTGGATGATGTTACTAATCATTGTGATACAGTTAAAGAGTTATGAGAGTATCTAGAGTTTTTGTATGCTAGTAAACAAAACTTGTCTCATCTTCATGAGTCGTTATTGCGGATTTATCGAGCAAATATGCAAAAGAAGACATTACTTGAATACTATACAGAGGTGAAGCAAGCCTTTTAGGAAAAACGAGTTATATTCCCTGTGACTGCAGATGTTGTGTAAATGAAAGAACAAGAAGAGCAAGTGGTGGTGTAGTGTTTTTCGGCTAGGCTAAGACTAGAATATGAGATAGTTCGAACACAACTCCTTACCAATGACAAACTTACTTCCCTAATAGAGGTTTATACTGGTCTTCTTTAGGTTAGTAAAGGGGAAGATAGAGGAGCATCTAAAGACAGGGAGACTCTTCAGAATGTTGCTCCAGATCATGCGGCACTTGCTAGCATGAAGTCTAATAGTAGTAGAGGCAACAAAGGTGCTGGTCGGGATATCGGGGGTACTCGTGGCAATGGTAATAGTCCTCGTACTTGCTTCCATTGTGGTGCTGAAGGTCATGTTAAAAGGAATTGTTGGAAGTTACATGGAAACCCTCCAACTATGTCGAGCAATCAGAAATATGCTCATGTTGCCTGCTCAAGATGGTATTTTACCTACTCTTTCATAGGTTACTATATCTACAGATCAATATGCTCGCCTCACTCAGTTTGCTAGCCCCCAGTCATCCATTCCACCAACTGATGCTACATTAACTCAGCTAGGTAATCCGACAGCTTTTGTATCTACTTCTAATCATAACTAGGTCATTGATTTTGGTGCTACGCACCATATGACAGGTAATATAGGTATTCTCTCCTCATTTACACCTTCTTCTAATTTGTCTTCTGTTCCTTTAGCTAATAGGTCTACTGTATCGATGATGGGTTGTCGTACTGCTAATCCCACCAAATCTATGTCTCTCTCCTCTATTCTGTGTCTTTCTCACTCTCCCTTTAATCTTTTATCTATTAGTAAAATCACTACTACGTTTAATTGTGGTGTTTATTTTTTCCTTACTCATTGTATCTTTCAGGATCTTGGGATGAAGTAGATTATTGGTAAGGGTCGTGTCTCAGTTGGCTTGTACGTGCTTGATGACATCTCTACTCTAGTTCTGCCACATGTTGCATGTACCAATGATTTGTCCTCCTCTCTCTTCCATGGTCGTTTTGGTCATCCTCTTCTTCTAATCCTGAAGAAGTTATGTCCTAGTTTACAGTCAATGTCACAGCTTAACCATGAAGCGTGTCAATTTGGGAAACACCATCGAGTGTCTTTTAGTCCTAGAAAAAATAAACGACCTATTGCTCCTTTTGATGTTATACATTCTGACATTTGGCGTCTTTGTCCCGTTTTATCTAAATCTGGTTATAAATATTTTGTTACTTTTGTGGATGATTTTTACGTGTTACATGACTATATTTTATGAAAAATCGTTCTGAATTATTCTCTATATTTTGTGCCTTTTATGCTGAGATACAAAACTAATTTGCTTCATCTATCAAAATTTTGCGAAGTGATAATGGCAAAGAATATTTTTCTGCTTCTCTCTCTTCTTTTTTGTCCACCAGGGGTATTATTCATCAGTCATCTTATGTATATACGCCTCAACAAAATGAAGTTATTGAACGAAAAAATCGTCATTTGTTAGAGGTCACGTGTACACTTCTCTTTCATGTGAAAGTCTCTAAAGAGTTTTGGGCAGATGTTGTTTCTACTACCTGTTACTTAATTAATCGTATGCCTTTATCTATTCTATCTGGACAAATACCTTACTCCGTTCTTTTTCCTTCTCAACCTTTGCTCCCCTTCGCTCCCAAAATCTTTGGGTGTACTTGCTTTGTTCAAGACGTTCGCCCTTATCTTTCCAAATGAGACCCTAGATCCCTTAAGTGTATATTCTTGGGTTACCCACGATATCAAAAAGGCTATCATTGTTTTTCTCCTATTTTAGGTAAGTATATTGTCGGCTTATGTTTCATTCTTCGAAACTACTCCTTATGTTGACAATTGCATTCCATCTTCTTCTCTGGTCACTAATGATTTTCTTATTTATACCATTACTTGCTATAGTTTGCCACCTCTGTCCCGTCCTCCTGTCACTCAGATATACTCTCACAGCCCTCCACCATAGCAAGTGGCACTGGCACTAGCACTAGTATCAGCATCTAAGACACCTAAGACATTGCCCCTACTGCCTGCCTTGCCCCCGGATCCAGCCCCTCCTCCTTCTAACCTAGATCTTCCAATTGCTCTACATAAAGGTAAACGCTCTTGTACTTATCATATTTCCTCTTTTGTTTCTTATAACTCATTGTCTCTATCTTCCAAGTTGTTTGTTGCCTCTTTAGATTCTGTGTCGGTTCCCTGTTCAGTGTATAAAGTAGTTGCTCATGATGGATGGCGAAGGTCTATGGAAGAAGAGATGTTGGCTCTTGAGCATAATAGTACATGGGATCTCGTTGATTTACCTGGTGATAAAAAGGCCATTGGGTGTAAGTGGGTTTTCACAATGAAGGTTAATCCTGATGGGTCTGTGGCTCAGTTGAAACCTCGGTTGGTTGCTAAGGGTTATGCTCAGACATATGGTATTGATTATTCGAAGACATTTTCTCATGTTGCTAAGATGACCTCTGTTCGGTTATTCATTTCTCTTGTAGCTTCCTATGGTTGGCCCCTTCACCAACTTGATGTCAAGAATGTTTTTCTTCATGGTGATCTTCTTGAGGAGGTTTACATGGAGCAACCATCAAGTTTTGTTGCTCAGGGGGAGTCTAGAAAGATATGCAAACTGAGGAAATCTTTATATGGTTTGAAACAATCTCCACGTGCTTGGTTTGGGAGATTTAGTGATGTAGTGACTGAATTTGGTTTGCACAGAAGTGTCTATGATAATTCTGTCTTCTATAAACAATCTAGTTCTGGTATTCTTCTCCTTGTTGTTTATGTTGATGACATTGTAATCACTGGTAGTGATAGCGTTGGTATTTATAGTTTGAAAATCTTTTTGGCTTCCAAATTTCACACGAAAGACATAGGCTCTTTAAAGTATTTTCTGGGAGTTGAGGTTTCTCAAAGTAGGAGAGAGATTCTCTTGTCTCAACGTAAGTATGTGTTAGATTTATTGACTGAAACTGGTCTAATTGGAGCCAAGCCTTGTGATACTCCTATGGTTCCTAACGTAAAATTGAATGTTGAGGATAGAGAGGTGTTTGATGATCCAGAGCGATACAAACGAATAGTTGGAAAGTTGAATTATCTTACATTAACTCATCCAGATATTGCTTTCTCAGTGAGTGTGGTAATTCAATTTATGTCATCTCCTAAGACACCTTATTAGGATGTGGTTCTTCGTATTTTGAAATATCTCAAGGGGGCTCCTAGACGTGGGACCCTTTATAGTAATCATAGCCACAGTAAAGTAGAAGGATTTTCAGATGCAGATCATCTGTAGACAATCGTTCTGTGATTGGATTTTGTGTTTTTGTTAGAAGGAATCTTATTCTTGGAAAAGTAAGAAACAACCTGTTGTAGCTAGATCAAATGCAGAATCTGAGTACCGAGCTATGACACAAGTAACTTGTGAGCTTATATGGACAAGATATCTCCTTATAAAAGTTGGAATTGGTGATCCAAGGATTATGGACTTGTGGTGTGATAACCAAGCAGCCATACATAGAGCCAACAATCCAGTTTTTCATGAGCAGACAAAGCATATAGAAGTCAATTGTCATTTTGCGCGAGAGAAACTTGAACAGAAATTAATTTCCACTAAGCATGTTAGAATTGGAGAACAACTAGCTAATTTCTTTACTATATCTCTAGTTGGAAAAAGGGTAACCTATATTTGTATCAAGCTGGACATGATAGATATATATGCTCCAGCTTGAGGGGGAGTGATAGAAGTTATGTATATAGAGCTAGGGGTATATGTGTAAATATAAGGTAGTGAAAATATATATAGGATGTAATATTATTTTGTTTGATTTTTTGAATAAACTACAGTAAAATACTTTATCACAAAGTTAATAGAAATGATTGTCCAATTTGTATAAATAAGTCAATGGACGATTCCTAAACGTACATTATATTATTCTCTAATTATGTTGCATACTTAAACCTAGGGGTGAGCACGGGTAGCGGGTAGAACCTAAGGAATCCGAACGTAACCTACCCTAACCAGATCGTGGGTAAGTTCCTTGGCCCAACCTTTTTTGGAACCGATACTGCGGCGGCCTGGCCTTCTGTGTGGAGGAACCTAACCGAACTCCGTAAAAAGGGTACCTTGTTTGGAACCTATAAGGGGTACCCGGTTTGGAACCGATTTTTGGAACTTGTTTGAAACCTGTTTTGGAACCTGGACTACAATGAAATATTTATGAAATGTGAATAATGGAGGGTTTCTATTGTTTTATAAAAAAAAAATTTAATAGAAAAAGTTAAATTTTTAAAATAACCTAATTAAATAAATATACGAATACAATTATACTTATTACATATAAATTACACCATATTAAAAGCTTTAATATATTATAATACATTAATATTAAAGTTTTGATTAATTAAGTGAATAATTGGAATTATGATCCAATTAAAAGTGTTTTACATTTTTAATGTTATTAAAAGAATTATTTTTGAATAAAATAGTATATTTGATTGAGTAATAATATATTTAGTTATTTACTTCAATTATCAAGTTCTAAGTATATCTATAATAAATTAGTAATTAATTAATTATATGTGATAAATTGATAAACATTAATAAATTTAATTACTAGTTAAATATCATACTTAATCAATTATAACATTACATTATAGTTAAATGATTATTTAATTAATTATAATTTTATAACATTACTTAATTGATTTATAGTATAATTAATTATAATATTACATTACTTAATTAATTGACTTATAAGTTATAACATTTAGTATATTACTTAATTAAATTTCTATTAAATAATTAGAAATTTAATTAATTATAGCATTACATTATAGATTTATAGTATAATTACTTAGTCAATTATAACATTTTATTATAAACATTAATACAAACTTAATTAAATGATTAAAAATTTAATTAATTATAATATTACATTAAAAATTTATAGTATGATTACTTAATAGTTAATTCACTATAACATTACATTATAGTATGATTATATAATTAATTATAACATTACATAATTAAATGATTACTTAATTGATTATGATATTATATTATAAATATTAGTAATTACTAATTTACTACATAAACATTAGTATAATACTTAATTAAATGATTAGAAATTTAATTAATTACAACATTACATTATAAATTTATAGTACGATTATGTAATTAATTGTAATATTATATTATAATTAAATGATTACTTAATTAATTATAATATTCTATTATAAACAAATTAATTATAATATTATATTAAAGACTTATAGCATGATTACTTAATTCATTGTAATATTTCACTATTTCATTATAGTATGATTAGTTGATTACATAATTAACATTAGTATAATACTTAATTAAATGATTAGAAATTTAATTAATTACAACATTACATTATAAATTTATAGTACGATTATGTAATTAATTGTAACATTATATTATAATTAAATGATTACTTAATTAATTATAATATTCTATTATAAACAAATTAATTATAATATTATATTAAAGACTTATAGCATGATTACTTAATTCATTGTAATATTTCACTATTTCATTACAGTATGATTAGTTAATTACATAATTAATTATAACATTACATAATTAGATGATTATTTAATTGATTATGACATTATATTATAAACATTAATTATAACATTACATTATAAACAAATAATTACTTAATTAAATTATAACATTATTACATTACATTATATTATGATCACTTAATTAATTATAGTATTACATAATTAAATGATTACTTAATTAGTTATAAATTTATAACATCACATTATAAACATTAGTAATTTACTACATTATTATTTATTACATTACTTAATTAAATGATTAAAATTTTAATTAATTATAATATAATATTAAAGATCTATAATCCGATTACTTAATTCACTATAACATAACATTATAATATAATCACATAATTAATTATAACATTACATAATTAAATAATTACTTAATTGATTATGAGTTATGATATTATGTTTTAAACATTAGTAATTATTAATTTACTTCATAAACATTAACACAATACTTAATTAAATGATTAGAAATTTAATTAATTATAATATTACCTTATAAACATTTCATTATAAACATTAATTAAGCATTACATTATAATTAAATAATTACTCAATTAAATTATAACATTATTATATTACATTATATTATGATTACTTACTTAATTATAGCATTACATAGTTAAATGATTACATAATTAGTTATGAATTTATAACATTATATTATAAACATTAGTAATTTACTATATTATTACATTATTTAAGTAAATGATTAAAACTTTAATTAATTATAACATTACCTTGTATATTTATAATATGATTACTTAATCAATTATAACATTCTATTATAAACATTAGTACATTAATTAAATGATTTAAAATTTAATTAATTATAATATTAAATTATAGATTTATAGTATGATTACTTAATTCATTATAACATTATATTATACTATTATAGTATGATCATATAATTAATATAACATTACATAATTAAATGATTACTTAATTGATTATGACATTATATTATAAACATTAGTAATTAATTTACTAATTTACACAATACTTAATTAAATGATTAGAATTTTATTAATTATAACATTACTTTATAAATTTATGGTATGATTACTTAATTAATTATAACATTCTATTATAAACAATATTACAATACTTAATTAAATGATTAACAATTTAATTAATTATAATATTACATTATAATTAAACCCTAAACCCAAATAATATATTTGTTAGGGGTGTGTTTATAAACTTTTAAGGTATTTCTGTCATTTTTTAAACTAACAGGGGGGTAATTGATTTTTTACAGGGTACCCCGGAAAGGAACCGGAACCTGCATTTTAGGTTCCGGTTCCTTGAATTGAAGAGCATGCACTATGTGGTTCTGGTTCCGGTTCCTTTTTTTGGGAACTGTATTATGCGGTTCCGGTTCCCCTGGAAAATGGAGGGTACCCGGAACCGCTCACCCCTACTTAAACCTATAGAGTCAGAATCTTTGAGTGAATTATCGGTTCAGGATCCGTTCATGTCACCACCAGCCTCATGACAGTGTCCAAAATCTTATATTTAATTTTTCTACATTATTTTGGGTAAATTAATAAGATGAACATTACATTCAATTAAATTAGTTTTAACTACAAAAGGTTAATTCAGTGGTTAAGAAGATTTGTTTCATTTATTAATTTCTTGTGTTGAAGTCACTTATCATATTTGTCATTTACTTCAAAATATATAATTGGTAGGATGTTCAATAGACTTCAAAAATTAGTTGAAGTGTATGTAAATTATAAAATAGTTATTTATTTTTATTTTTTTATCACGAAGACAATTGTCTTCGCTCTCAACAATAGCCAGATAAACCAACCACTATGAAAACTAACTAAAGTCGAGGGATGGTTACAAGTGAATTTGTTTCACTGATATCCATATATAGATTGAATCATATTTTTTATTTAATTTTAGAGATTGAATTTAAATGATTTATGACTGGTACAGAGGAACTTGAATGGTACTACATAATATGTATATTAAAATACCAAAAGTGATAAATAAATAAATAATATAATATATTCCATTTTAAACTAATTTGATAAATAACCTAATCAACTCGAAGTTCCCTCTGGGCGGCGATTTTAGTCTCAAGCGACTAACCTCCATCAACGAAGCATTAGCAAGTTAAATTGTGGCAAAACAAAGATCTTTACCCGATGTACCCAACCGGACAACTTTTACATGAAAAAAATGTATCATTTACCGAGTAATGTTATAGGTATAAAGAAATTTTACAAAAATTTATATATAAAGTGATATAGTAAGAAATGAATAGAAGAGTGAACACAAAAAGTCAAACTCATCATATTTAATCTTCCATTCATTTTTTATCACATCACTTTGTACATAAATTTTTATAAAATTTCTTTGTACATCCAGTATTATTGATCATTTACCAGTTTCTCTCTTCTCTTACAGCCTAAAAATATCTTTTTTTTTTTGTAAGATACTACTTTCGTTGCAAGAACTTTACGTTGATACCCTCAATGTAACGGGAAGCTCCTGGCCTTGGGCATGGACAGTCAATTGTCAGCCTAAAACCAATAATTTCGCTGGTAATCAAGTTTTAGTTTTATTTAAAATTTGAATTTAATTTATCATTAATATAATCTCTTGCCCCTTCTTTATATAAGTCAAGTAGTATAATAATTCTGGAATATAATAACTTAATTAAATATAAGAATAAAAATATAAGGGAATTTTTATTTTGATGTGTTTAAATTAAAAAACAAACAAATTACATGTCTAAACACTTATTATTTATTTAAGTGAAATTGCATACTATTAAGTAGCGAAAAAACATATAAATAAATAAATATAGTAATGCTACACTCACAAAGAAATCTTACAAAAATTTCCATATAAAGTGATGTGATAAAAAATGAATAGAAAAATGAATGTAATGAGTTTGACTTTTTGTTTCATTCTTTTATTTATTTTTTGTCATCTCACTTTATATAGGAATCTTTCTAAGATTTCTTTATAAATATAATATTATTAAAATAAATAACAAATACCCCTTAGTCACAAAACCACTCACAACATGACTCGTTATAACAAACAAAAAGATAATCTCCAAAACATGAGAAAATCTATAATACAACAACAATGGTATCACTTCAAAAGCAACTAAAAATTTGAAATGGGTTAACTTAATTAAAAATTTCCTTTAATATTTCAATATTTATTTTATAATTTTTAAATTAATTTCTTTCCCTCCTCTCCTAGGTACCAACTCAAGTGTAATCAAACCCGACAATCTTAGTAATTGATAAACAAAATTGAAACAAAGGAATTGTTTTGTCTTGTTGTGTTGTTCAATCTTTGCTAGGACCACGGTGGGTGCTCAATGACAGTAGGATGAGATTTGGTGGTGACCGACAAAATAGGCAGCAAAACCCCGCCACTGCTGGGTCATCGGTGGTCGTAGAGTTCAGCCACATTGTGTCACTAACATGAAACGCAATGCTAGGCTTCATACGACCACTCGTTTCTTTTTGCGATGAAGTCACCCAGTCATCTATTGTCCAATTCTTTGACCTAATTGTTTTTTGTTTCCTTTTAATTTGAATATACTCACTCTTTAATTTAATCCTTAAAACTAAACTTTATTTCAATTTTTTTTTTTTTTTTTTTAGTGACAAGGTGTTCGGGTCAGTTTGTGCACATCTCAACTAATTAACCAAGATTCTAAAGTTGATAATCGATTAAATCCTCTCAATAACCACTCTTATTAGAAATTGAAGTAAATCAACTCAAAACCTTTTAATCGTTTATCATGTCATTTAATTATAATATATGTCAAATTCTTAATAGCTTGTGGTACCACCTAGATTTTCTCAATAAGTTAATCGGCAGAGCCAAGACTCTATAAATATCATAACAGCAAACCGAAAACCAGACATACTTGATAGTATCATGACATTCTTCACACTAGCAACACTTATATAAACACTTAATAACCTCACTGAAACCTTTCTAAACCAAAATTTGTATGGAATTCATAAAGCTTTAATTTACTCTTTCTTTTAAACCACTCTCGACATGTTTATCCTGTAAGACTCTTCCTCAACTTCTAGACCAATAAAACCCTTGCCATGGCCTTAAATGCAGCCACGTACAGCACCACGTGGTGACAAAGTAAAACGCTTGTCACTTAACAAGCTACTTGGGGCATTTTCTATGCTACACCGCCAAATCCAACATCCTTAAAACTACTCCCAATTATTCAACCTTCAACTACTGCAAACTTTGATTCCATTGAGAGAGAAACAAAATGATGAATTTTGTGGCTATATGTCTTGTTGTTACTTCACTTGTAGCAGCAGGAGTTTTTTCTCCAAACCCAGAAAAAAATAACCAGAAAGAACAAGTTATTGTCAAAGAAGGGCATAGAGTTGTTGTTGTAGAGTATGATGAGCATGGCCAAACCAACACCAAAGTTTTCATTTCACCAGAAAATGAATATTACATCAAGAGGCCCGGTTCGGGTTCAGCTTCAGATGTTGAAGAGAAGATATCTTCTGCTGCTTCTGATGCTTACAACAATGCTAAGGGTAAGATCAAAGAAGCGTCTTCAGATCTTGGCCAAGAACTTTCAGGCTCAAAACCTTCTTTTGGTGAAGGTCACGGTCATGGTCCTGCAGAGCTTTTGTGTGATGCTTATGGGAATTGCAAGCACAAGATTGCGAGTGCAATTGGGAAAGCTAAGGACAAAGTAAAAGAAGCCGCAATCCATGGTAAAGAGAAGGCAAATGAAGCCAAGGAGAAGGCATCAGAAGTGGCGCATGGGACGATTGCTTTCGAGAAAGAGAAGGCAACTGAGGCGAAAGATAAGGTGTCGGAGGCGGCTCATGACGCCATTGCTCATAATAAAGAGATAGCTCATGAGGCCAAAGCGGCTGTACAAGATGCATTTGGTAAAGCAAAAGAAGGGTTTTCAGAGAAGGCCCATGGGGTAAAAGAGGCTGTACAGAAAACATACGGCAAAGCCAAAGAGGGAACGTCACAAACGGCTCAAGATGTGAAGGGAACCGCGGAAAAGCCGGTGGCAAAAGCTAAAGGCACTATCAAAGAAACAAAAGATTTGGGGAATGCGATCAGGGGTGATATCGGAAGGAACGTATCAGAGCAAGTTGCTAGTGTTCGTGGTAGTGTAAAGGAGAAGGCAAAAGAAGCCAAAGAAGGCACTAAACACGCAGCAGAAATGGTAAAAACTGGTGCACACAACTTCTTTGATAGATTTGTTCATCGTGAAACATTTGGTGGTCTTATGGGAGTGCTGAATATGCTTGGATTTGCAATAGCCTATGGGATGTGTGTTTGGGTTTCGTTTGTTTCAAGTTATGTTTTGGCCGAGGCTTTGCCAAGGCAGCAATTTGGGATGGTGCAAAGCAAGATATATCCAGTTTATTTCAGGGGCATGGCTTGTAGTATTGTGTTGGCTTTGTTGGGACATATGCCACGGTTGTTTGCAGGAGGCAAGGTAGAGATATTTCAGGGATTTAATCTTTTGGCATCCATTTTGATGGTTTTTGTCAATTCAATGTACATGGAGCCTCGAGCCACTAAGGTAAACTAATTGCATTCTCCTTACTTATGGACAAGAGTCAATTTTATTCTTCAAGTTTTTTTCATTGAGGATATGTATTTTTACATGCACATACGCTCTACCCACCATTCTTTTCCTCAAACTTAAATTATATTCATCTAGGCCAATGGATACTCTTCAGCAAGGCTAAAGAGTGAAAGTGATTCCTAAACCTCTTGCCGCAATAGAGCTAATCAAACTACACTATCCTCTTAACATAAAAAATCTGGACCATTTCTGTTTCCTAAATCTCTTATTTTCAAACTTCTCACTGCAAGAATTCCTGGTGAATTTCATATGTAAATGCTATTTGTATTTGATAAGTACTTTCCTTCCATTGTTTAAATTGATTGTATGAGCAGGTGATGTTTGAGAGGATGAAAGCTGAGAAAGAAGAAGGACGAGGACGAGAGAGCATATTAACTGACACTAGCTGGGCAACTGAGCGTGAGCGCCCCAGGATGACTGATCCTACAGCCACAGCCACGACCACCACCACAGGGGAAGCTCCTACACCAGTTACAGAGAGTACAGGACAAGAGCAGGTGCGGTCAAAAATCAGTAGATTGAGCGAGAGGCTGAAGAATTTAAATACATGCTCTTCCATCCTTAACATACTGACCCTGATGTCTCTGAGTTGGCACCTAGTTTATCTGGGTCAGCGCCTGCAAAAGATTTGTTAGATGCTCTAAAATATAATGATGTGAATATGGTTTTATGATGCTTGGAAAGTGATAAAAGTTTTGGTAAAGTTGGTTTTTTCAGAAGCTAAATTTAATGTATGCAGGTTGTTGTAGGTAGGAGGATAGATGGTTATGTTGGATAGCATTTCGTGAGCGTTGTGTATTGATGAAAAAAGATTGTTTTGCAAATCACTGTAACAAACAAGAGATTAGTAGCATACCCCACTTCCAGGTGTTGTATATTGTGTATACCAAGAGATAAAAGCTGCTTTTTGCTATGGCTTGTGCATCAGCACCTACCTTCTTCATAAATCATCAACATGTTGATTAGCCAATATGTAGCTAAAACTTCTCTTCCAGAAAGCGAAGGTTACTACTCCAAATAACTTTATTGAAATAACCTTTTGTTACGATTGTTTCAAGGGTTTTATTAATCATACCATCAGTACTAAAACTTAAGAAAAAAAAATTCAGTTTCATGTCATTTTGCAACCAAAATAGTACTCTGCTGAAGAGTCCTAGCCTGATGTCCAAACTTAAACCCCACCCACTGGCTCCAGCTATCTTGTCAACTTCAAAAGGAAGTGCATGAAATCTGGAAGGAATAGCTGAAATATGTGGGCTCCTGTAAGGTCACTATATTTCACTTTGAGCTGAAGAAATGACATCAACTCCTCTTTTTATATTGGCAGTAAATATGTATGAATGATCCCAACCTTATAAAGGAAAAGATTAGCCATATTAAAAATCTATCAATCCCATCTTGATGTAAGACATCAGCATCAAGTGGTTTAGAAATTAGAAACATGGGTTGCATATCTGAAAAAAAATATTACCTATTGGTCAGTTATTCAAGAGAAATACTAAAGAGTCGATGCAAATTTAGAAAAAAGGAATAATGGAACCATTCACTTGTAGGCTGAGTTAAAACAATTGACTCATTACCTTCAGGCTGGTTGCCATGTCTTTGAAAGTGCTTTTAGACTTGCCTTTTGAAGCCTTTCATTTCTGCCATAGTCTTATAGACTGCTGGACACTCTCAGATTTAAATCTTCATATCAGCATCCATAACCTCTCAATGATCCATTTTGCTGCTTCCATTTCACTTATGATTTTTCTTTCTTTTCCACATCGGAGAACAGCTTAATTGTTGTATGACAATTGCGCAGACTCTCAAGTTTTTTATCACTGTCCCCGGAGCTAATGTTGGCAAACAAATTATTCTGGAAGTCAAGCTTTTTACTTTAGTGGAGCAATTCATTGGTTCTGCATCACTGGAGCTGGGAAAGGCTTCTCTCTCTATGACCTATTTGGCTCTGTTCTCCAGCTTTTTTTCCAACCTTGAATATATCATTTGACTCATTTGATGAGATTTATCACCAAACATGAAATAATTAACTCTGTTTCCTACCTCAACCCAACTTACACCAGGTTCCTTCTTTATTCCTCGCTCTTTCATCAATTCTCTAACTTCTGCAGCCGGTAGTTCTATTCCAGCATCATTGTAGACGTTGTAAGGAAGCAAATAAGAGGCAGCTGCCCTCAGGTTCAAGTTCAGTTACTTTCCCTGCAACACATTTTCCTCCGACAGTTTCCTTATAAACCCGGCAACCACTCAGCAAGGCTCTCCACATTACTGGATTATCCTCAAAGCCAGTATTCAGAACGAAATTTTCTGCATCACTAGCCTTCCTGCACGAGCTATGAGGTCAATGATACCATTACTAAGTCTAAAACACTTGTAAACATGAGTGGACAAGGAATTGCAACTCCTAAAACACTTGCTAATTCGGCCCAAGTTGCATTCCAAAGGGGAAGATCCACATGATCTCTTATTGGATCCATTTACATGATTCTTAAGGCCCAATTTCTTACACCCTTATTAGTAGACTTAATTAGGACTATTGATTAGCTTTGATCTAATGGAAGCAAGCTTAGACAACTAATGGGATGGTTAAAAACATAGATCCTAAAATTAGAGAATTGTGTCTCTTTTACATTAATTAGACATGACCTTACTTGTTGAATGAATGACTTATAATATTTAGTTAATTTTATTTCATTTTCTTGTATTTGTAATTTACTTGTTTATCTTGCCTATATAAGAGTAATTATTTCATTGTATCATTTAATTTTTGAAAATATATAAAATTGATTTATCCATTTAAAAAAACTTTTGTATTCTTGATTGTGCATTCTTTATCCAAATCTTGATAAGAGGATTTGGTAGTAAATCATTTCTAAGTTGGTGGGACAATTCTTTTATGCTTGAAGTATTTCTACTTCTCTTAGTCGAATTTGCAAATAAGTGTGAGTTTGTTCTTATTTTGTGTTTGCCCAAATTTCAACTTGGATTTATGGCATGTTTTGTTGTTGAATTTGTTGGATTTGGATCAGTCAACAACACAGGCACAATGCTTTACATTGCCTACCGGGCCATGATCTCTGTTCATGCTTTTGAAGTAATTGCCATAGACCAAGATGAGTGAAAAAGTCGTAAACTAAGTTAAAAACAAAAGATTAAGATTAACATTCCAGAAAAGTTGTCCAGCAGTGAAATTAAAAAGATGTAACTATTTCTAAATAAAAAATGCCAAACAGTTAACACACAGAAGAGAGTCCACTTTCTTCTAATCCCATTTAAAATAAATTGTTGAATAGTACTACACTTACAAAGAAATTTTACAAAGATCTTCATACAAAGTGATGTGACAAAAAATTAATAGAAGAGTGAATTTAATAAGTTCGACTTTTTGTTTCACTCTTTTATTTATTTTTTGCCGCCTCACTTTGTATAGAAATCTTTGTAAGTATATTATTATTGTAAATTGTTTCATCACTTAGTTTAGTCCCTTCCCAGCTGAGTAGCATTACTTTATTGAAGTCCCAGTTGAAAAATTATCCACACTAGAAATTTCAGAACCATAAAGTCAAATCATCCAGAATGGTTCAAAGCCAAAGAGATTTCCCGAGCTGCTTTCCTGCTTTCCCACTGCTGAAACAGGGGATTATATAATGAAATAAACTGAAAAGAAAAGGCTTGATAACTTACTGTAATCCTTCTTCAATAAGTCCACCATAACTACAGGCAGTTAGAACCCCTAGGAATGTAACTGGTTGGGTGCAATACCAAAATCATTCACTCAAACAGCTTCAAAGCTTCACCTGCACATCCATGTTGCGCATTGCTACAAATCATGATAGACTAGGACACAGTATCAGGATTCTTTTATCTCTTCAAAGGTCTTATTAGCAGAAAATCTGTCTCCAGACTTAGCATACATGCAAATCAGAGAATTCTGAACAACGGTGAAGTTCCCAGTGCCACTTTTTATTCCATATCCTTGGAGCTGCTCACCAGACCTTGCTGCAGCCAAATCTGCACAAGCTACCAACATAGTAGATAATAGGAATTCATCTGCTTCCTCTCCAGATGACAGTAGTTCATGGAACAGAGCCAATGCAGTTTCAAATTGTTTATTTCGAGCATGGCCAGAAATCATGGACGTCCATGAGACAATATCTAGTTTGGGAATTAAATTAAAGCATTTCATCCCATCTTCAGTTGACCCTAATAAAGAGTACAACTCAACAAGTGCACTTCCAATAAATTCATCAGACAAGTGTCTCTTGTAGATTTGAGCATGAATTTGCTTCCCATACTCAAAAGCTTCAACAATTTTACAGGCTTTGAGTATGATTGAGAATGTAAATTTCGAGGCCTTGATCCCTTGCCATTGCATCTCAGAGAAAAGGTTAAAGGCTCGATTAGCACTATCATCACTAACAATATCTGCGTGCATGAATCCAGCCATCATAGCATTATACATTATGACATTTTTGTTGGGCAAAAATTCAAAAATTCTCATTGCTTCATCCAAATGCCTGGTTTTCACGTACATATCAAGCAATGCAGTCCCAACAACAACATCCAAACCTAACCCAAGTTTGGCTGAATACCCATGAAGCATTCTTCCATATTTTACTGAATCATCAAAGTTGGTAGAACATGCCTTCAAAGCACAACCCAGCGTAAGTGTTCAAATTCAATCCATCTCGATGCATTTTTACTAACACTCCCAATGCTTCCTCAATGGCACCAATTCGAACATAACCTGATATTAAAGAATTCCAAGAAACATCATCCAACTCCGAAGGTTTCTCAAACAAAAGCCTAGCCTGATCAACCTCACCACATTTGCAGTACATGTCAATAAGCGAGTTAATAACAAAAACTTGTTCAGCCAACCCACCAACAATAACTATTCCATGAACCAACTTGCCTAGTTCAAGATCCTCAGTTTGTCCACAAACACCTATAGCACCCGCATACGTAAACTTATCAAGTTTCAGACCCTCCATTCTCGCTTCATTGAACAAATTTATAGCCTCATTATAAAAACCCATCTGGGTATACGCAGAAATCAAAAGATTGTAAGACACAACATTTCGTTTAGGCATTCTATCAAACACTTGGTATGCGAACCGCGTTTCGCCGCATTGACAGTAGAAATTTATAAGATTATTTACCAAAAATAAGTTGGTTTTAAAGGCAGTTTTTATAATGTGGGCGTGGCAGAGCTTGCCATGGGTTGTAGAGCCAGATTTTGTGGAGGATAGTCTAAAGAGACATGGGGCAATGAGGTGAAAAATTGTTTGAAATTAAAGTTTTTAGAGAAATAATTGAAGATTGTGGGCTTTGTTACGTGAAGTGCCACTTTTGATAGGAACTCTTGTGATGACAGAAGCAATTTATGATGAACTTTTAAAGGAAAAAAAATTGAAGTTTAAAGATGGAATGAATGATATTTTTATTTTTTATTTCTTTAAAAGAAATTAATATCAATTTTTTTTTTTGTACTTTTAAATAAAACCTATTAATAATTTTATGGAATTAGTACTTTAATGGGATTTATTTTAATAAGTTGATAAGCATTTGTTTGGAAAGAATTAATTCATTTATTGAGAGAAAATTTTAAATGATAAGAAATTAAAAAGCTAATAATGTGTTGATAGACGATATAAACTTCAATTGAATTCAATTTCAAATGCAATATATAAATTATTGAAAGAAAATGAGTCATTTAGGACAAATTTAACTTTAAAATATTAATAAAACTGATCATAAATTATATAAAAAAATTAACTAAATAATATCGCAATTAATTGAATTTTTTAAAATATTTTATGAATTTTTTTTTTTTTTTCTTTGGGTCATATCCTAGATTGGGGCATAGCCGCATTAGGCCAGGTAATACTAATTACCTTGCCAGTCCAAGGCTCTAGTGGGCAGTGGACAACACCTGTCACCTATTTTAATATTAATAGAAATAATAAATTATTTAAAGTATTGAATTATGTTATGCAAATTTTATGTATTTGTCACGTGAAGGTTGTGTGACTCTAAAAACTTATTTTATTTGATACATATTATACTTAGCCATATAATTTCATCATTTTACCTCATTCGACCCATTTATCTCGATATTGACCTTTCAACTCAAAATTGTTTTGAAACCCGGACCAGGCCAGTCGGTCCAACCGTCGACCAATCCCTTCTTTGATCCAAGAACCTCTTAAACCCACTTCTAACGTTTGATCTGAAACGGCCCGGCTTTGAACCGGCAGATAGTATCCAAAAGCCGATTCAACCGGCCTAGTGAGTAAACCGGGTCACAAAATTAAAACACCTACTTTTTTTTTCTTTCTAGATACTCAAATAAACAAACAGATCTAAGAATTGTACAATAACCGAAAAAGAAAACAAGAGTCCATAATGCTAGTAGATATGAGAAACAGGAGCAATTAAACCACAGAAGATGAATTTACAATGTAACTTTGATAATGGTTTGTGTATTACAAGCTTAATTAGTTCAGAGAAAAAAAAAAATCAACTAGGTATAGAGAAAAAAATAATTAAGAAAATTGAAAACTTAACAGAAAGAGAAAAGATAAGGCTTTTAGAGGAGGTGGCCCGTGGGTGGACATTAAAACTTCTTTGGTGATTCTACTTCCTCTATTTCAGGTTAAGGGAGAGAGAGAGGGGGAAGAAAGAACGTATAGAGAGAAATGGCAGAGAGAAGAAATGTGGGGATAGGGTGTTTGCAAACAAGTTATTAAATACTTAACAAAAAAAAAAGCTATTAAATATCTGTTCATGTTAAAATTTATAATTAATGTCAAAAATAAGGAAATTAAATTAAATTAAATTTATTAGGGTTGGGTGAAGTAGATTCTAGAAGATAAAATTATTGAGTGTGGTTGAGCGTTGGATAAGTGTGACTTTAATTTACATTTTTACCGTGGCAAGAGAGTGACGAGGGACAATAAATAATGATGAGTTGTCACTAATCCGATCCATGGGTCAGACCAGTTGGACCGCCTGACTCGGGACTCGACTCCTTTACCAAGTCATTGTTCGGGTCGATTTTCAAATCATACTAGTCAAAATGAGGAATTTATTATAATTTCTCAAAATTCAAACAATTTTTCAAAGAAATATGTATTTTATTTAGGTCTGAATGCAAATTCTAAAACAACAAATTCAAAGAATTTATGCATACCTTTACCTTTTTTGTTTCTATTATTTCTTTCCCTTTTGCCTTTAAGGTTGGGATAATGTGATGGTCATGTTTCAAAGGCCGTAGAATATGATTTTTCTTGCAACAACAAAAGCTTTGGTGAGAAGGTGCGAGAGTTATGGCAGTGAAATAATGAATATTTATACAGAATGATAAATTTAGTACATGAATACCTTCATGTTTCTTCCGGAATACAAAGAAATTATTAATAACCAAAAAAATGGTTGCTAGGTGGTACATTTAAATTATATTATTGTGTACAATAAATTTACAACTACAACCACATCAGTGAACTTCAAACAACAGTTCTTGCCAAAATGAATTAAGTCCTGATCATGGACTTTATGGTTATATTGAACCCACAAAATAGGCAATCATCTAATATAAAGGAAGAAGCTAAAACACAAGATGGTGACATATTATTGCAAACAACAATGATAGATCCCGACCAAAACCTTATATATCTAATAATTACATTATCTGGTACCTTCTTCAGGTTAATCTTTCTCTATGCATTTGCAATTCCTTTGATGCTCCGTGAGTTCCTGCCATTACAAAGATTTTCCTTTTTATTGTACTGGAGTCAGAAATTAAATCAAAAAGTCGATTTCAATGTCTAACAACAATGCATCTACGCATTTACTTGTTCAACTAGAAGATGAGAAAATGAAAGAAAAATTATAACAGAGGGGACCAGTAAGGTTGTTAGACTCCAGAACTTTAATTTTGTAAAAGCCTTCTCTTAGAAATTAAATAAATAATTAGCAAGTTCAATGTAAGTAGTACCTGAATTTGCTTTTGAAGAAACTTGACATATTCTACTGCCTCCTCTAACATATCTGCAGTGTTTGTTTGCTGCAAACCAGGAAAAAAATAATATGATAATTAATTTGATTAGTTTCATTGTCGAAAAGCAAATTACAATATCCAGACAAACGATACAGGAAAAGACTTTAATTTCTTTAATAAGAAAACATGAGGTCATTCTTATCAAACATTGCTGTGAAATTGTAAACTGTGATACAATTTTATGTTATCATTTAATCCAAAAGCTTAAGCATGTAAATACAGAACCAACAATCGTATTTAAGTTCCTAATATAGCTCCTCGCATGCAAGCCATGAGATCAAATACCACCAAAACCATGAATGCAACATGAACATAAAGAAAACAATAATTATAAGTACACATGGCCATTGATGAAATTCCATGAATCTATATTTTCCTTTTTTCCATAGTTGACCTTGTGAAGCATGTCCTCTTTAATTTATAATTCCTTTTTAATTGTTTTTTCTTTTTCTTTTTTTTCTACTTTTCTAGAATGTTGATTCATTTTATTGTTAGTTTAGAGTTCCACAAGTTGTAATACCCCATGGCTCCTACCAATACTTGCCCGAAATTTGACAAGAAGGGAGACAAGAACTAAAGCTTCTAAGACAACTTGATAAAAAGCAGATCCCTCAAGGTTAGCACATTCACACAGGTGCTTATTGACATATCATGAATGAATTGTTCAGATTTTGTGTCAATTACAAAACATGCTGAACCACCTGACATGACATCCTTAACCAACAAGAATAACATTGTCGTATGAAAGTGGAGTTTCCATAATAAGAAGTGGTCCTATAGGATGGATATCTAGTGCATAAGTACATTTTCTTTTTAATTTTTCTTATTTCATTTTAATCAAACACTAGATGTTGGAAGTAGAGATGGCTTCCATAAACCTTGACCGCATCTCCATCCAATGGTATGAGTGGTTTGAATTTTGTCATGGTATACATGGGATAAATATATGGAAGGTCTTATTCTGTGACTTGGTCTTTCTAAAAATAAGAATATGGACGAGGAATTAGCTAAAATTTTACAAACAACAATTGTTTTGGAAGATCAAGGTCATTTTGAGTGATTATCCAATAAAACTCAGGATTGGTCTCAACATCAAACAATGAGGACCTTTACTGAAGGCCTTCCTTCTAGCATTAGACACGATGTTACGACATACAAACTTGAACAGTGACAGGCACTATATCCTTTGCTCGAATGCTTGAAGAAAAATCAATGAGGAGACTTATTATTTGTGGGATGCTATTGACAAGACCTCGGACAAAGAACTGAAATAATCACTCAAAATAACCAAAAAAGACTGTTGGAAAAAAGGGCTCAAGGAGCGGATAGCTACGAGATTATGTTGGTGTTGTGATGCAAAGTGGAAAAAAGGGCATCATTACAAGAAAAAGTGACTTTTAATGGTGGAAATAGTTGGAGATTTTGATGGCATTGGCATCAACTACTCAAATGCACAGGATGGAGATTGATGAAATCATAATCTTACTTAGTTTATAGACTTGGGGGACAAGGCTGACTTTGAGGGCAGGAATAACATATATTTGTGAATCTGTATTTCCTTTTTCGTTGACACTGGAGATAGGATATCCTATTTAATTTATAATTCCTTCTAAATTACTTGTTTGTTTTATTTTTTCATGTGTTGTTTATTTTTGTTTTTAGTATAGAGTTCTAAAAATTCCAACCAACACCCTATCAATTATAATATGAAGGAATAAAATAATAAACATTGGCTCCCAGAGGAAGTTGCCCTCGAAGTGGTAGCCTACCTCTTTTCAATTTTTTCAAAATTTTTCATAGTTCTATTTTTTTAAATTTGTCATTACTAGAGCCCTAGTATCCTAACAGCAATTCAATTGGTTCAAGGTGTAGACTTAGCTAATTTCAAAATAGCCTCATATATTCAAACAACTCGTATCAGACATCAATTTCATCTCTACTCTTAAACTGTTGGCTTCCAACCTCATTAACATACTCCAACATCATACATTCTCCGATGTTAAACTTCTCCATAGTACCATTATAGCTAAAACAAAAAGAAAAGTGCCACTTTAATTTACCATTGCTTGAGCACACCTTTCTCATCCAATATTCTAACTAATTTCACCCATGTGCAGAGTGAGAGAGAACACCACTCAACAAGAGTGTACTTCCAAGATCATGAGAATAAACTTAATACTCCAGGTATGTCTCTTGATTACATAACTTCACAACATCATTGTCATACTCCACCTTTGTAATTCCGTTAAAGTTAACGTTCTCCGCTATCCTACTGTAGATAAGACACCTCTTTTGTTCCTTATTTCTTGAGTATGCCTTTCTCACCCACAAATCCAACCATTTTCACTCCTCTAGGTGTTTTTGCCTGCACCCACACACACACGTGTCTCTGTGTGTGTGAGAGAGAGAGAGAGAGAATTTAACGACAGTGAACTTTCAAGATTCTGAAACTAATCCTTGTACTCTATATGTAGCTTGGTCAGATGTCCTTATGGGAATTTGGAGTGACTTTCAATGGGCTCTATTGATTTCTATCCTTATATATTATGAGGCATTAAGAAACTAATCCTTGTACTCTATATGTAGCTCTTGGTCAGATGTCCTTATGGGAATTTGGAGGGATTAAAAACAATGATAGAAATCAAATACTAATAATCTAAAATAATTTAGGAATTTTTAGGTTCTTAATGCCGCATAATATATGGCTAACAGTGTCTGAGTTATCACGTACCCTTTTGCTTTAAATTTCTACTTGTCTTCCACCAAAAAATATTTCCATAAAATGTCCTTTATTAATATCAAATTACAAATTGATCTAGATCCCATTCTTTAGATATTCTTATTCTTAGTTTAGATATTCTATTTCTAGGTCTTTTAGAAATTTTATTAAATCCCTTACCTTTGCACATAACTAGTTAGCAGAGAAACAAAGTGGAAAATAAGAACTTGCAGTTCATCAAGAGATTAGAAATTCTTCAACAAACATATAAAACTATCTTAATTGATGAGATACTAAAATAGATAAGTTTATACTAGTACAGAAATTATTACAGTGACATCTAATCGACGAAAAAATATACATAGATGGATTGTATTTCTAAGATAAAGGAAAAGAAAAAGAGTTATTTCTTACTCTCTTCCATGTACAAAAGTATAAGTGGATATTATAATTGAGAAATAGATTTCTGAATCAGTTAAGCATAGAAACAGAAAAAGTAGATCTTCAGTTCATTTTTTAGAATATCGGAGAAATCTGATCTACTTTGTTCCTAACATTATCCTAAATGATCAGGGATGCAATATATTTCCAACTATGTTTCTAATCATATTACAACGTTTAATTTAAGTACCTTCTGTATACAATACTCCTACTGCAGCAACATTTTCCCCTTTTTGTTTTCTTTTAACTCAATATCCATTTAATAGGAGCCCAGGCCCGAGTTTGACAAAGGTTTCATTTGTTCCATTTTCTCTTCCTTTTTCTTTCAAGACAGGCATGGTCTACAAGTTTCGATCAAGAACGCTTGAAAAGAAAGACCAAGGTCATCTTCTAGGTGCTTGATGGACAGAACTAGGGAGAAAGAATATATGTATTTAGTCCATATCTTTGTGAGGTTTCTTAAAGAATTGAATACTTTACCAATATGACTCTTGAAAATTATATTTCAAAACTTATCATCTTGGGTAAAGAAAATATTGAATTAAGATAAATGAAATTCATAGTATAAACTTGCACCATGGAAGACAATTGAGATGGCTTTGCAAAGATTGGGGACTACCCCAAGACATGTTTAGGATAATGTAACTCTTTGTAACCTTATGGTTTAGAGATGAAACAGGGAGCATTTGAAAAGAATGTAGGTTCTGGTTGATTTTATAAATTCAATAAATTAGGTGATTCTCATCCTCACAAACAAAATATCAGATAAGCCAATTAAAATTTCTTCTGCTTCTATTATGATATTTGATTTCAATTTTCTACTGATTTTTCAACAGTCAAATATCCCAATCAATGCTAGATTTCAAAAGAATAATTTAGATGTGACAAAAATGAGTAGCCAGATTGATCTCAGGCAATGTGAGTATCAAAGAACTATTGGAAGCCTAACCCAAACAAAATCACTTTAGACTATTAGCACATAACGAAACTGTAAAACATTTAAAAGGTACAATTTAAGCACGGAAATGAGAGGCATATTAGGTGGTTCTAAAAACAAAATATGTGAATTTTATAGGTCTAAATGAGATATCTAACGTTCCATGTCATTTCAATCTTACAAAAATGATTCAACTATTGTATCCTACATTTCAGCAGAATTTGTGAGATTTTAGTTAGGTATACAGATGTCCCTATGGCCTATTAGCCATTACCAAAATTAATTAACTAAAATCTTTGAGTTCAAAGAATTCTCTTCTCAATAAAATCCAAATATTTACCTTATCCATGTTTGGCACAAGCTCCTGAAGCTTTCTTATGCGGTCACTAATTCGTGTCCTCCGAACCTAACAAACAAAATAGAAATTCTTAGATAGAACTTAACTCAAACACATACAGTACATATTCATAAATTGCCACATTCAGCAGAGCTAAACTGACTCCTTACCCTCTCTGCAATACTTCGAGGATGTGTAGCACAACCACGCTTCGCACGCACCCTGCAAGGCACTGAATCCTCCAAAAGTTTCTCCATATCCATATCCATCAACCCTGCTACCCCACCCCGTGCCTGACCACTTTGCTCTCCTCTCTACCAAAAATCAAAACCATCACGTAACACTAACTCAGTTTCTTTCTTAAACAAAACAACCCTTTGCCATCATTTGAAAATTTCATCAAAAAACAAAGATAAAATAAAATCCCCATAGGATCCAGCTTTGAGGTCAAGGGTTCAAATCCCCTCAAGGCCACCAATTGCCAATATTATAATCCCACAAGTTTCGTGAGGTCGAGGGATTTCTGGCTCTGAAAAAAGAAATAGAGTAACATCCCGGCCCACTGTCGAGATAGTGGAGTTTAGAGTGCGTCCCTCTTGATTCGAACCCATAACTTCAACAATATCTTGTCAGTAGGCCAGGATGTCACAAATAGACATTGAAACTGAAGAACAATTAAGCAGCTTACACTGTTGAAACTTAGCTTACCGAATGGGACTGAAACTTGGGCGAAGATTGTTGAGTATTTTCATCTCTAGGTCTCTTACTGGATGGGGAAACATCAATATTTGGAGACAAGTAACCGTAAGTGGCTGGGATTCCAAAGTTTGAAAAATACCCATCAAATAAATCCGCAGGAGAGCCGCTTTGGCGCTGAAAACTAACCGGCTCCAACTGACTGAGTCCTGGATCGGCCCCACCGCCACTATTGAGTAACTGAGTCAAGCACTGGTTAGGCTTCAATGGGTCTTCCTCTTCTTCTTCTAAAAGAGCTTCTAACCAAGTGGCTGGAGCTGAGCGGAACCGCGCAAGTCCAGGTCCTCGACTCAGTTCAGCAGCACCTCCACTTCCGCCAGCACCGGCGTTTGAGCTGCTACTTCCGGCAGCTGTTGGTTGCATCTGCACACTTACCAGTGATGGGCTTTGCTTGGTTTTGCTGGGTTTTATATTAATTAATTTTATTTTATTTTTGTTTGGGGGGAGGGGTGGGGTTTGTTGTATTTCTTAAACAAATGGAAGTGTTTATTTCTGTAGTTGCTTTGTTTAAGTTGGTAACTTTATCTTCTTTGTTTATTGCTCTATATTTGGCATAGACGTGAGAGTGAGCAGAGCAGCCAGATTGTTCTTTTCTTCTCTTTGTATCTCTTCACTGATTCCATTTCCCCCATTTATTATGCGAATGTCTACCGTACATCTACACCACCATTATTATTTCTTCCACTTGAAATGACATCTCTACCCCGGCTATGAGTTAAGAATTGAGAATTCTATCATGTCGGCCTTACAGTCCATATATGTAATAACAAATATTTATCTGATATTTTTAAAAAAAAAATTTAAGCGTTAAGATATATGTATATGTCATTGGCTTATTAATATTTACTAATATATCTTTTTAATATTTAAAATTTAATAATGAGGAGATTTTTATTATTTTCGAAATCTTAAAAGGACTTTTGTTAAATGTTAATTAATCAAACCTTATGAAGATGTATGCATTGTCTAAACCCGGACCGATTTGACCGGTCCGATCGGGATTCAGGCCCTTGTTTGGTTCGAGTATATCCTAAACTTGATTATAACAATTGGACCAGATTGACCCAAGATTGAACCGGTGGAACAATGTCGAATCGTCGGTCTGACCGATTGGACTAGACACTTTTTAGGGCCAAAAATCGTCCTTGGCCCAAATAGGGAAGAAGGACCATTAGCAGCGAAAGACCAGGCCCAGTCCTGTAAAGGCCCAAGCCATGATAGTTATATTCTAAACATGAGGAACAAACCGACCCAAACCGAGCGGGCACAAGCCTCTCAAACCTGGCCCATGTCCTAGGTCCATGGACGAATCCAAAGCCCACAGCCCTGTCATAGTGCTTTCCTATTCCTAATCACCTTCCAATTCGAAGACGCCTTCCTAATTTTGACCATTTTCCTACTTAGCAAAATCTCTTAAACAGAGTAACCTTCCTATTTGGACATGGGTAAGACAACTCACCACGACCCTAATTCTTCTAGGGTTTACATCAGAGTCAGATGAGGACTCCTGTTTCCACCAGGATTGGGAGACTAAACGACCACTATATAAGCAGAGGCCTGCCCTCTCACAAAGGACATCAACATTACACCTTCACACCCGAGACTCTTCACTCGAGAGTTTCACTGATTCGCCGTAGTCACAGTCCCCGACTAGACTTCCGGTAATCTCTTATTCCTTAGCCCTCACTATATTAGCCCCTTTCAGCCTTACTGACTTGAGCGTCGGAGTGCCTACGGCAAACACCACCCCGGTGTTTCCCGTTCGCTTCACGCGTGTGTTTCTCTACGTGTGCAGGTGCAGCGGATCGCTAGTGGCCTTAACCTCACGGGATCAGACCCCTCTTCCGTACAGGTAGATTTTTACGTCTACAACACTCATACCAATGATGCCAGCATAACATTAGCATAGCATATTTTAAAATTCTTTGAATTTCAATTTTGGATTTATTTTATTTATTTTGATTTTGATTTTAGATTTGGATGGACTTATTTTAGAAATTTATTAATTTTTAAAGTTGTAAAATTTATTACATCATACTAACACGAGCATGACATCACCGGTCTGACACACAGATCATACCAGTCAGGTCGCCCGACCTCGAGGACCAGACTCGATCAACGGGTCAAGGCTTGGTCTAGGTATAAAAACATTGATGGAATAAAGATTAAGGTCTTATTTCTTACAAGTGTGAATATTTACTACTAATTACAAAACATTTGCAGGTTCTTTTTTTTTATATAATTATCCTGAATTTTGATTGGGTTTTTGCTTAGAAAAACGGTATTTTTATTATTATTAATTTAGTTTTGAGCTTTGGTTAGCAATTGAGTCCAA